>OX030966.1:4611392-4666392 GCA_943735955.1 Piscicola geometra | reverse complement strand
TTTCTCATTAACCCAATCATCGATTTCTCATTAACCCAATCATCGATTTCTCATTAACCCAATCATCGATTTCTCATTAACCCAATCATCGATTTCTCATTAACCCAATCATCGATTTCTCATTAACCCAATCATCGATTTCTCATTAACCCAATCATCGATTTCTCATTAACCCAATCATCGATTTCTCATTAACCCAATCATCGATTTCTCATTAACCCAATCATCGATTTCTCATTAACCCAATCATCGATTTCTCATTAACCCAATCATCGATTTCTCATTAACCCAATCATCGATTTCTCATTAACCCAATCATCGATTTCTCATTAACCCAATCATCGATTTCTCATTAACCCAATCATCGATTTCTCATTAACCCAATCATCGATTTCTCATTAACCCAATCATCGATTTCTCATTAACCCAATCATCGATTTCTCATTAACCCAATCATCGATTTCTCATTAACCCAATCATCGATTTCTCATTAACCCAATCATCGATTTCTCATTAACCCAATCATCGATTTCTCATTAACCCAATCATCGATTTCTCATTAACCCAATCATCGATTTCTCATTAACCCAATCATCGATTTCTCATTAACCCAATCATCGATTTCTCATTAACCCAATCATCGATTTCTCATTAACCCAATCATCGATTTCTCATTAACCCAATCATCGATTTTTTAAGCACCCAATCATCGATTTCTCATTAACCCAATCATCGATTTCTCATTAACCCAATCATCGATTTCTCATTAACCCAATCATCGATTTTTTAAGCACCTAATTATCGATCCGTTAATCTTTCCTTATCATTCTTTCATCTCATTCATCTCAATCTTTTCACACGCACAAAACAACACACGCACAGAACAACACACGCACATCCATTGACAGGTCGTATTACTGTGGAGCATACAACCACTCCATCAACAACTCCAAGGAAATTGGATATAGCGTTGGTGGTGGTTGTGGTAGGAGAAGATCGTGGTGGTTCAAATTATATTTATTTACTTTTATAATTAAAAAATATCTAAAAAATATATATTAAAAATGTAATGGCCAAAAAATAATTAAATTACAAATATTTTTCCATTTTTTCACACACACACCCACTTCCTTCACAGCTAGCCAACAGTGTAATGTACTTATTTGACCCGGTTAACCATCCCAAACCACCCACCCCTCAAACACCCAAACTCACCCCCACCTACATCTGGCCGAAAATAAGGGCTGGTGTTCTACCCGGTGAGATGGATTGGTGGGTGGATGGATGGAGGTGTGGGTAGATGGATGGATGGATGAATGGATAGATAAATGGATAGATGAATGAATAGATGGATGGATAGATAGATGGATAGATGGATGGATAGATGGATGGATAGATGGATGGATAGGTGGATGGATAGATGAAGGGATAGATGAATGGATAGATAAATGGATAGATGAATGGATAGATGGATGGATAGATGAATGGATAGATGGATGGATAGGCGGATGGATAGATGAAGGGATAGATGAATGGATAGATGGATGGATAGATGAAGGGATAGATGAATGGATAGGTGAATGGATAGATGAATGGATAGATGAATGGATAGATGAATGGTTAGATGAATGGATAGATGAATGGATTGATGAATGGATAGATGAATGGATAGATGAATGGATAAATGAATGGATAGATGAATGGCAATGATGGGCAGTAGTTAACTACTTAGTTAACTACTGTCGATATAAGTAAATACTTCCATTGTTTTTGTGTTGACTGTTCTGATTACAAGAAAATTACACAGTGTTATTAGTGACAATTATATTTGTCTCCTCTGTCTTACCTATATAGACATAAACAGTAATATGAATATAACAGTAAGTTATTGACTGTTAAGATTTACAGCCGGTGTCGATATAATATATGCTAAACTTTGAGCAAAAGTAGTTGAAATGTAGTTAACTACTCCAACTACTGAAAAGTAGTTAAGCCCTGAAAGTTTAACTATTGAAAAGTAGTTAGTAGTTAACTAGTAGTTTAACTACTCAAAAGTAGTTTAGTAGTTAGCAAAAGTTTAACTACTCAAAAGTAGTTGAAGTGCCCATCACTGATGAATGGATAGATAAATGGATAGATGAATGGTTAGATGAATGGATAGATGAATGGATAGATGAATGGATAGATGAATGGATAGATGAATGGATAGATGAATGGATAGATGAATGGATAGATGAATGGATTGATGGGTGGATAGATGGGTGGATAGATGAATAGGGTAAATGGTAGCTAGATGGAAAAATTTGAATAATGACTGAATGCATGCATAGATGGATGCATGGGTGGATGGGATGAGTGATAGATGAATGGATGAATAGATGGGCGAATTGGCGTTATGAATAAATGCATATATGCATGAATGGAATTATAAATGAAGGCATGTTTGCACAAGTACAATCATAAATGCATGCATGCATGGAGAGCAAACATCTTTCTCCCAGGCAACTTCCACTACTTGCACATCCACAAACCCTCGTTGGAGGTCGCCCTCAAGGTCGCCGAGAAGAAGGCAGAATATGTACGCTCGTTTTGGCGCCGTTTTCAAATCATCTGATTGGCCATTTCGTAGCCGAATTTGAGATTTTTGCATATTTTATTTTCTATCTTAAGCTTTTTTCACTTTCCTTTACATTTTATTCGGTTTTTAAATGTGTTTTATTTCATATTCAAAACCCCATTACTCTTTTTTTTCTCGTTCGAATTTCTTCCCACCTTCCCCTCTCTATCTTTCCTTCCATACATACACACACACACACACACACACGCACACACACACACACACACACACACACACACAAACACACACACACACACACACAAACACACACACACACACGCGCGCGCAGGGCCACTTACTGAAGACAGGGACAGCGGGTGATGCCAACGACCACTACTTCAGACTGCACATCAACCAACTAGGATTTGTTGAAACCGTCACGTGCTACTCCAAGAAGGTGGAGTGGGTGAAGGAGGATGGAAAGGGGTTAGAGGAGGTATGATTGGGCAAGAAGGATCGTCATCATTATCAGCAGTAGAGGCCTAATCATCGCCCAATCATCATCATCATCACCACCCAACCATCATCATCACCACCCAACCATCATCATCATCATCATCATCACTTAATAATCATCATCACCACCCAACCATCATCATCATCATCATCATCACTTAATAATCATCATCACCACCCAACCATCATCATCATCATCAACACCATCATCATCATCAGGAGATCGTTTCGAATAACCTGATCTGCCTATACGGCCTTCATCACAAGTACCTGAACAACGTGGTGGGAAGGTGGTATGAGGGGCTGATCAAGGATCTGTATGTGTGAGTGGGAGGGGGATAGGGAGGGGGTTTTGTTAGAAAGGTAAGATGTTTGTGAAGATATTTTGTCATCTTAACAAGCGTTAACCTATTCTTCAACCTGGTTAATTGCTTCATTCACTCATAAACCCCCTACCAAATTTTTAACTTTTCTACTTTTTCTTCTTTTCCAACTCTTTCTCCGCTCAACACCCCTCTCCATTACTCCCTCCTTCCCTTCCCTCTTTTCCATTCAGCTTCTTGAACGAGCCCTGGGCGAACATTCTCTATCACGACCGCTTCATCGACCTAAGGGAGGAGGTGAGGGAAAGAGTGCTCTCCAGGTACTCCGTGGTGAGTTGGAGGGTGGAAGAGGGCGTTGTGGTGGTTTGTGGGGCTGGAAGGGGCTCGTGGTGAGTTGGTAGGGTGAGGGAAAAAAAGTTTTGGTGGCATGGTAGGGGCTTGTGGGGTGGGGGGAGAAAGCAGAAGTGAATAGTTGTAAGGGAAGGGGAAGAAAGGCAGGTGGGAGGGTAAGAAGGAAGGATGTTGAGATGCTGTTGGAGGGTGATGAATGGACGCAAGGAGGAAGTGGTAGTCTTCTGGCTCTCTGTCTTTCTCCTTCACCCTCTGACCATCTCCCTCCTTTTTTTCTCCATTCACTATCTCCTTCCACTCTCTCTTTCCTCCTTCTCTTCTTCCTCCTCCTCTCCTTCCTCCTCCTCCTCCCACAGGGCTCGAGTGGCAACACAGAGTCACTGGATGAGTTTCTGAGAAAACACCTGGATGAGCAGCTAGAGGTGATGATGAATATGATGATGAGGGTGATGATGATGATGATGACGATGATGCAGGTGAAGGTGATGATGAGGATGATTATGATGATGCGGGTGAAGGTGATGATGAGAGTGGTGATAGTATTGTTAATGACACTGGTGATAGAGATGCTTTCTTACAGATAATAGAACTAATAATAACAATAAGGACAATAATACTATAACAATGAAAATAATAATAATAACAATAATACAAATATAAAGAAAACAATAAAAATAATAAAAATAATAATATAAAAATAACAATAAAAATAATACAAATATAAATATAACAATAAAAATAATAAAAATAACAATAATAATATAAAAATAACATTAATAACAATAATAATATAAAAATAACATTAATAACAATAATCTTATACATTATCAATAATAATTATAATATTATTACTATTATCATGACCACCATTTCCAGTTGGAGAACAGCAGACACAAGGAGATGCAGGCGCTCTTCAGGGCGAACGCATACGACAAGAAGGCGCAGAGACTCCTCGGCAACTACCTCGTCTCGAACCACCACCACCTGCCCATGTACGTGAGGTCCTTGTGAGCGTGGTGGTGGTGGTGGAGGTGTTGGGGAGGGGCGATTGGGCAGGGGGTTGGGGAGGGGGATTGGGGAGGGAGATTGGGGGGGGTTGGGGAGGGGGATTGGGGGGGGTTTGGGGAGGGGGATTGGGGTTGGGGAGGGGGATTGGTGGATAAGGGGGTAATGATGTTGTGTGGGAGGGGGTGGTTTGTGCTGGGCAGAAAGGTTATGGTGATGCAGGGGAGAGGGAGGGGAGGGGCGTGATGTTGTGTGATGAAGAAGGAAGGGAATTGTGTTTTGGAGTTAGAAAATATGATTTGTGGCAGTGAATATTGATGGAGTGTGTGTTGGAGAAGGTGGTGTTGTGGTGCAATTGGTGGCTTTGTGAAGGGAAGATGGTGTGAATGGGTGGTGATGATGGTGAAGATAGGTGGTTTGTGGGGAGAAGAGGAACTTGATTTTTTGAATTAATGTACTTGATTTCTTTGACCAGTATGTAAACAGACTTGATATTTTTTGAATCAGACTTATATTATATGTTCCGATTTCGTCGTTAAAAAATGTTGTTTTTTATATTATTAAATAAATATAAAGTGCTGTAACAATTTAAATTTTTAAACAACGGCTAAAAAAACGTCAAAAGTAAAATGCCAAAAACAATGATTCTTTCGGAAAATGATTGTGTCCTAAATCCTGGTATTTCACAGCATTTCAAAGGATTCTAACGTCAAGTACTAAGCGCTATAAAGCCTTCAACTGGCGCCAAAAGCTTCCGAGCAGACGACTTGAAGAGACTTCCTCACGAGCGAACAATTAGAGACATCTGCAATTCTGACATCAGTAAAATATATCGAAATGCTGATATTAACAATGAAATTAAGTGGAAACACGAATAGTTCTTTAATTAATATAGTATATTATGAAATAGAATAAATTAAAATTTAACAAATTCAGTGATAATTATTATAACAACGACTAATTGATAATTATTATAACAACGACTAACTGATAATTATTATAACAACGACTAATTGATAATTATTATAACAACGACTAATTGATAATTATTATAACAACGACTAATTGATAATTATTATAACAACGACTAATTGATAATTATTATAACAACGACTAATTGATAATTATTATAAAAACGACTAATTGATAATATATTAAAACAATAGCAAGAATTAATAATTATACCAAAATAAATAAATTGGCTTCGATATAGCTAGCCTGCCACTAAAGAAGAGATAGAGCAGACGATGAAGAGGGAAATTAAGAATTCATTATTTCGGGTGGGAAAATACTTTACAGGGGGTAAATGTCGTGTAAATGTAATGATTACAAGTAAACCCACTGTAAGTTATAATTGGTGATTACATATATTAATAACTATTTACATTTACATGATTTGCAATTTAAATAATTTAATTTGGAAGGAATGATGATAGCTGAGATCGCTAAGACGAGTGATTCTTGCATGAATTCATCAATTAAAACGTAAATCCTAATCATTATTATCAATTATTTATTATTGAATCATAATTTTCATCATCATCACTATCATCGCCATCATCATCCTCATCATCATCACAAATTAGTTAGTAATAGAAGAGCATGGCATGGGAATGGATGGTAATTTCAAGCTAAATTACACCAGCAACAACAACAAAACAATAGATCAGTATAGAAAAATCCTAAAATTAAAAATACTTTAAATTCATAAACAATTTATTGATTTTTGATATAAAATTGATTTGTAGAATGAAAACAAAGGTCCTAAAACACGAAATGAAGAATTATTTTTGATTGCAAAATGAGCTAAAAACGATTATGGCGAGAAATTTTTCGAAACTTTTATCCGAATAAAAATACATTTAAAATACACCTACATTGTAAAATGAGCAAAAATAGGAAAAATTATTTAAATTAATTAAATTTCAAAATAGTTTAAATATGAAAACTCAAAATGCGGATATAAATAGATAGTACAATGATTATGTTTGTGTTCGCATGTTCAAATGGCAGGGTTCAAGTTACAGCCTAACCCCCTCACAAATCTCAACCCCCTTCCCCCTCTTTTACCAACACCTCCCCATACTATCAGCACCCCTCCATCTTACCTAACCCTAACCCTAACCCCACCCCATTCCTACGCCTCACACGTGCGACTGCCCCCCGTCAATCATCTGTGAGCGACCAATCAGCGACAGAACAGCCCTAGCGACCAATGGCGTGCAGCGGTGGTCGATCAGCTGCAAGGGCGTGGGGGCATGCGCGCTGTTGAACTTCCGGCAGGCGGATATGAAAGAGTCGAGGTTTCGCTGCGACTTGGCTATTGAGAGGGCTTGCTGTGGTAGGGGTAGGGTGTGGGGTTGGTAGGTAGTGGGTGTGGGGTTGGTAGGCAGTGGGTGTGGAGTTGGAAGGTAGTGCGTGTGGGGTTGGTAGGGGTAGGGTGTGGAGTTGGTAGGTAGTGGGTGTGGGGTTTGAGAGCAGTGGGTGTGGGGTTTGAGGGCAGTGGGTGTGGGGTTGGAAGGTAGTGGGTGTGGGGTTTGAGGGCAGTGGGTGTGGAGTTGGTAGGTAGTGGGTGTGGAGTTGGTAGGTAGTGGGTGTGGGGTTTGAGAGCAGTGGGTGTGGGGTTGGAAGGTAGCGGGTGTGGGGTTGGTAGGTAGTGGGTGTGGGGTTGGTAGGTAGTGGGTGTGGGGTTGGAAGGTAGTGGGTGTAGGGTTGGAAGGTAGTGGGTGTGGGGTTGGTAGGTAGTGGGTGTGGGGTTGGAAGGTAGTGGGTGTGGGGTTGGAAGGTAGTGGGTGTGGGGTTTGAGGGCAGTGGGTGTGGGGTTGGAAGGTAGTGGGTGTGGGGTTTGAGGGCAGTGGGTGTGGGGTTGGAAGGTAGTGGGTGTGGGGTTGGTAGGTAGTGGGTGTGGGGTTGGTAGGTAGTGGGTGTGGGGTTGGTAGGTAGTGGGTGTGGGGTTGGTAGGTAGTGGGTGTAGGGTTGGTAGGGGGTGGGTGTGGGGTTGGTAGGTAGTGGGTGTGGGGTTGGTAGGTAGTGGGTGTGGGGTTGGTAGGTAGTGGGTGTGGGGTTGGTAGGTAGTGGGTGTGGGGTTGGTAGGTAGTGGGTGTGGGGTTGGAAGGTAGTGGGTGTGAGGTTGGTAGGTAGTGGGTGTGGGGTTGGTAGGTAGTGGGTGAATGGTGGTGAAGTTTGTGTGGTGGTGATGCAGATTGATGATGGCGAATAGTGGCTTTGAAAATATGTAGTGGTGGGCCCTTTGATATTAACACCCCCACAACCGCAATCATCCATTAAACCCCCCCCCCCTACAACTAACCAAACACTACCTACAACCCCCTTCACACCCCCCCTGCCAACAACAAAAACCTCAGTGGGCTGTCTGGTGTGTATGTTAGTGACGGCTCCAGGGTAAAGTCTGTTCACCAGGCGACAAAACAACACACCATCCCTCAACTTGTCGTGTAGTTGCTTGAAATTGTTGTTGTTGTTGTTGTTGCTGGTGTAGGCGTAGTAGTTGTTGGTGGTGGTGATGGAGGGAAGCTTGACGTTAACGAGTTCTTCGATGGCCTGTGTAGGTGGGTTGGTGGTGGATTGGAGTTTGAGTGGATGGATTGGTGGGTGTTGTGTGCGTGTTATTGGAGGTGGTGGTATTCTTCATCAAACAACGACCCATCATCTAGAAAAGTATCCCCACCCATAAGCCACCCACTCTCAGACTAACATAACACCCTCTCCTCCCCACGCCCCCTCTTCTCTTGCCCTCGCCCACCCCTCCCTTACTCCACCCACTCTCTCCCCCCCTACCAACTCCCTCTGCCCTCCTACCTACTCCCTCTCCCCACTCCTACCCACCCACTCCCTCTCCCCTCCTACCCACCAACTCCCTCTCCCTCCCTACCTACTCCCTCTCCCCACTTCTACCCACCAACTCCCTCTCCCCCTCACCCACCGTCTTCATGGCAATGACCACTTGTTCGTCTTCTCTGGCGTGCATCATCGTGCGTTTGAAGGTGAAGCAGGCGTCCATGCCACCCCCTCCCCCCACTCCTCCTTCCTCCCCCCCTCCCCCCACTCCTCCATTCTCCCCCCCTCCACCACCGACTACACCCCTACAACCAACTACACCCCTACCACCAACTACACTCCTCTCAGTGTTGGCGCTTACTCCTATGCCATGAGAATTTATTTTAATATGTTGTTGCTGTATTTGTTGTTTTTGTTGCTGTATTTGTTGTTGTTGTATTTGTTGCTGTTGTATTTGTTGCTGTTGTTGTTGTATTCTTTGTGTCGCAACAGGTGGTATGGCGTTTTTTCCATTAACGAAACTTTCAACATTATTATTATTATTATTATTATTATTAATCGTATTACTATTACTATTACTAACAACATCATTATCATTATTGGTGCTGCCTCTCCTCCTTCCCAGGGAGTTGTACAAACAGGCCTCGCCCTGCTGTAAATTAAGCCTCATTTAATTATACTAGCACACTAATTAAATAAATGATTGGGTCATTAATGGAACAATTATTTTAATTAATAATAATAATAATAAATTATTCTTGTTATTATTATTTATTTTTCCTAATAAAATCAAATCATACCTTGAATGAATCCAAGGAAGTGAGAGAATTCTTTTTGGTAGAGAGTGATGATGATGATGATGATGAAGAAGATGATGATGGTGATAGAAGGGATGGAGGATGAGATGAGTTTTGGTGAGAGAGAGGGGGTCGGGTGGGTGCGGATTTGGGGGTGGTTTTTGTGGCTGCCCTGGGTAGGGATGAAGGGGGTGGTGGTGGTTTAGACGGGCATGGTGTGGTGGTTGCTAGGCTGTTTCTATGGTGGAGATGATTTTTGTTGTTGTTGTGTTGTTCTTTATTGTTGTAGTTGTTGTTGATGTTGTAGCTGTTGTTGTAGAGGTTGTTGTTGTTGTTATTATGGCCATGGTTGTTGTGCAGGCCGTTGTAATCATAACCATAACCATTCTGAACACAATCGTCTAATGCGTTAATGTTATTTATATTATTATTTTTATTATTCTCATTATTATTAACGTTGTTAATATTTATATTGTTATTATTGTTGTTGTTGTTGTAGCTCCTCCTTCTGTCCATCTTGCACACCTCTTTCTTGAGGCAGTGCATCACGTGCACAAGCCCTTTCGAGCACACCTACAAAGATCATCATCATCATCGCCATCATCATAATCATCATCGTCATCACCATCATCATCATCATCATCATCATCACCATCATCATCATCATCATCATCACCATCATCATCATCATCATCATCATCAACTTCATCATCATCATCATCATCATAATCATCATCATCATAATCATCATCATCGTCATCACCATCATTATCATCATCATCATCATCATCATCATCGTCCTCAAAGAGTCAAAGATACAACTAATCGAAACACAAATGTCACAAACACTGGCAGGCGGTGAGACGAGGGGGTTGTCATGGAGACGGAGTGAGTGGAGGGTGGCGAGAGATCGTGAGAAGTGAGGGGGGATGGTGGAGAGGCGGTTGCATGAGATGTCGAGGTGTTCCAGAGGGCAGAGGGACAAGCCTGGAGATGATTGGTGGGTGGGTTTGGTAGATGGGCTGGTTGGGTGGGTTTGGTGGATGGGCTGGTTGGGTGGGTTTGGTAGATGGGCTGGTTGGGTGGGTTTGGTAGATGGGCTGGTTGGGTGGTTTTGGTTAATGGGCTGGTTGGGTGGGTTTGGTAGATGGGCTGGTTGGGTGGGTTTGGTAGATGGGCTGGTTGGGTGGTTGAATGGTTGGGCTGATTTGGGTGGGTTTGGTAGATGGGCTGGTTGGGTGGGTTTGGTAGATGGGCTGGTTGGGTGGGTTTGGTAGATGGGCTGGTTGGGTGGTTAAATGGTTGGGCTGATTTGGGTATGTTAGTTTGATGGTGGATTTAACATTAAATTCACCATCAAACTAAAGCAGCATTCCTACCAAAATCGGCCATTATAGTAAATTTCACGTTAATTTTCATGATGTGGCTGAATTAACCACAGCAGAAGATTCAAGTTTTTAAAATACCAATTTCTTCCACCATCACAATTATTTTAACAACTACAACTACCACACAACAACAACAACTTTTTTTTAATTTTATTTTTGTTTGTTTTTTTATAGTCTTTATTGATCACGGTTTGACAGACGCAGGCCATGTTACATGTTGCATAAGATACTAGATAATAGTAGATAATTATAGGATACTGATGCTAATGATAATGGTTTGGAAAAAAAATACTACAAGACAAAGGATATGGTGAATGGGTAATAATTAAGTAGATAAATAAGTAATAAGAATCAGAGATGATAATATAAATATAAATGTAAATTATAGAATGTGAGATTTAAGAAGACGAGGGAGGAATGTTTTACTTTCAAGCGTAGTATATATAGGGGTATCAAAATTGTGTTTACGGGGTCTTAAGTTATGAGTAGATTTTTTAAGGGGGGGTAAGAAATGGTGAAGAACGTGGTCAGAGTTAGTAGATATTTTAAAGAATAATTTGGTGTCTAAAGTGGTAAACATAGAAGTGATAGATGGGTAGAAAGAGGGAAGGTAGTTAAGTCTTATGAGTTTATTAATTAGGGACTGGAGTTGCTTAATGTGAGGCTGATTAGCAAAACCAGACCAAGAAGGAGCTGCATACTTAAGGTGAGAGATGATGAGGGACTCAGTGATGTCAAAGGGTTTGGCACCAAAGAGTCCATGGGAACGGATTGTTTTGATGGCATGAAAAGTTTGAAAGCATTTATTGATAATGTGATCTATGTGTGGTGAAATGTTAAGGGTGTCAGTGAATGTGATACCTAAGATAGTGAGTTTGTTAGTGCGTTGAATGGAAGGATGTAAAGTTGGTGGTGTGATGCGATTATAACTATTATGGACTATGAGTTCAAATGAACTACAATTACCACACAAACATCAAGAACAACAACAACTGACTGTTAGGCAGTTCGACGAGGATGTTGTTGTTGACGTTGAGGTGTCGCAGGCTGCTTAGTTGGCCGAGTTGTGGTGGTAGGTGGTTGATTCTGTTGCTGCTGACGTCCTGTTGTTAGTGTTTTTGTTGTTTCATTTGTTGTTGATGTTTTTGTTGTTTTATTTGTTGTTAGTGTTTTTGTTCTTTTATTGGTTGTTGGTGTTGTTTTATTTATTGTTGATGTTGTTGATATGTTTTTGGGATTTTGAAATTGTATTGTGTTATTTTTTTATATTGTTGCATGATAAAAACAGCAACAAAATAAAAAATATGACGACAAAAAAGCCAATATCATAAACAACAACACCAACAACACCCCCACTAAAAAATCAATAACAAACCCAAGAACCAAAAACAACACCACCAACAAGAAAAACATCCCCACTAAAGAATCAATAACAAACCCAACCAACAACAACCACTACACCAACAACACCACAACAACACCAACAACACCACAACAAAACCAACAACACAACAACAACAACCAGCTTCATGAGTTGTTGCAGATTCGTCAACTCTTCAGGGATGGACACCAACTTATTCTTGCTCGCCAACAACACCTCTAAGTTCACTAACGTACCAAGCTCGGGTGGAAGAGTGGTCAGAAGGTTGCGACTGCAGTGGTGGTGGTGGTGGTGATGATTGTGGTGATGGAATGATGCTGATGATAGGATTGATGATGATGATAGGATTGATGATGATGATAGTGAATATGATGATGATGATGATGGCTACTTGAGGTTGAGGAAGACGAGGTTGGTGAGAAGGGAGAGGGAGGGGTCGAGGGTTTTGAGGATGTTGTGTGAGAGACTCAGGTGCTCGAGTGAAGGATACACCACCATGTTTGGCGAGGTCTCCACCAGACGATTCCGAGATACATCTGGGAGAATGGAATTCAAATTTAATTATGAAATGTTTATGTTATATCTATTTAAATTTCAACAATTTTGTGTTTTAATAAATAATTTAAACCAATTTCAAGTTGTTTTTTTTACATAAAATTTTTTCAACATTTATTCACCAAGGAGTGTGAGATCTTGCAAGTTGTATCGTTCTGAAATCTTGGGAAGGACCTTGAGTTGCTTGCAGACGAGGAGCAGCTCGCCAGTGTACTGAGCCTCCTCGAAGGCCTTCTCGACCGATCGGTCTGATGCCACCAACGTACCTCCATTCATAGATGGCGCTATTAAGGAGCCGATGTAAGAATTGAATGAAGACATTTGGTGTTGGAAAGAGGTGTTTTTTAGTATTTGAGCAGTTGATAAATGATCATTTAGTGAACAAATTTAGTTTAATGAGAAAATATTGTTCTTGAGATATTCATTTACTAAGTAAATATGTTAAAAGGTTTAGATTTGATGTCAAATTTATCTGAGCTTTTCTTGAGTCAGAGATTTTACAAAATTAATGTTAATTTAACATTAATTTAACTGTTATTAATTTTAACAGTAACATTGTTAAAAATTATGTTTTGATGATACAATTTAAATGCTTCAAATATATAATTTATTTCATTCATATTTATTTAAATACTCATTATTTCTCATATATATATTTTATAGCTACGATTTGCAAACGATTTGACAATATTAATGGGTTTCTGAAAAATCCAAATGTTTAAAAGTGAATTAAGATAAAGTATTTAAAAATTAATAAATTAAGTTTTTAGTGTTACATTAATTATTTTTTAATTATTTGTATTCTTAAAAAAACGTTTCTTTATTCTTTTTATCTAACTATTTTCAATTCTAAGTTGTTAAGAAACCTTTTAAAGTGTTATTTGATTGAATATTCTTATTTATTACAAATTATTTCATTTCAGATAAACACTTAATGAAGATGAAACACTTGAGTTGTAAAACTTAAGACTCTTCAAAGAAGTGCTCACCAATCGAAAAACGCCATTTTGTGCTGAATTGTACTTTTAATTTAATACGGAGACTTCTCCGCCTTTTCAGTTTTGTTATTTCTAATTCAAGAATCATTATTGAAATAAAATGGAGCAGGTTGTGATGGTATCTGTCGATGCGTCACATGAAGGAAATGAAGCTCTGCATGTCTTAAACTGTGAGGAAACCATCTATTTATTATTTAAGATTTGCAATATTTTTTTGAGATAAGAAAAGTGTGTCTTTCAATATGCACATATTTTAACCAGTATTTATTTCCAGACTACATAGACAAAATACACAGGGAAGGAAATAAAGTTATTGTACTTTATGTTATTGACATTTCAGAGTCTAGTCTTCCAAAATCCAGTAAGAATATGTGTTAAATAGTTTTAGTTTTTTTAATGTAACGATGAATTCCAATTTTTCAGGAGATGGCACTGTATCTCCCAGTCCTATAAATAATATCTGGAAAGAAGAGGAAGAAAGAGTGAAAATGCTAGAAGAGAAACTAGGAGCTTTGTTGACCGAAAAGCAGATTCCATCGACATTCAGGACAGTTTCTGGCAAGCCTGGAGAGACGGTGGTTCAGGTGGCAAAGGAGGAAAAGGCGAGCATGATCGTGGTGGGCAGCAGATGTACAGGCACAATCAAGAAGGGAGTCTTGGGTAATGTCACTGACTACCTCGTCAACCATGCCTCTGCCCCTGTCATGGTCTGCAGGTCTGTGCCACTTCAATAATTAAACTATATTGTCAATTCAATTTATTACTTAATTTTTATTTGTTTCAATTCATTCATTATTTTTTTTCAATAAAATATAATCTTTTTCCAGAAGTACTTCACAGAGTCTGCAAGACAATTCGAGGTACAGACAGTTTTCAGGCGAGTCCATCGCTGCATTCGCTGCAAATGTAAGACAGAGACTTTCCTCAGGAGGAAAATCAAAGTGAGGGAGCCTCTACATATTTTTTCTTCTTTTTGTAATAATCCTCATAATCTTGCATATTATATGAATATGCATTTTTATATTTTCATTTTTCATAGTCTCAAAATTCATTTTTTTCTTCCTAAACTAAGGAGTCAGTCCGCAAGTTTCGACAAGGAAAAGGAGGACTCCAAGACAGGAAAGAAGAAAGAAGAAACGGCACCAAACGCATAAATGCCAACTATGCACCTGCATTTTCCTACAACCACCAAACATTGTAGCCAAAGCAGAATGAAGAGGCAATTATCAACATTACTGATTTATCAATTTAGGAAAATGTATATTTAACTGACAGACTAATTTGATTACATGGTATATATTTCTTTTCCATTCATGTTCATTTTTCCAATCACTCCAGCTAAGCTAACGTCTGCTTTATCTGATTTTTTTAAATTTACACAATTACTTCTCGGTGCAAAAACTATGAGATGTTAAAGTGGTAAAATAAAAGATCTAATTATTAATTCAGGAATTATATCGAAACTATTCTTTGTCTTTACCATTTCCGGCATTTCCTTGACGCATTATTTAGTAAAATGGCTGGCTACGGTATTCACGATATTGACGACCAATTTTCTTCAAAAAGAATGAAAAACAACCAGGGAATGAGCGTTTCTGTTGTAAAGGTTTTTAGATGCTTTATTAAAATGTTTTTCTTATTCAAAATCTCTTCGATTGGCCGTCTAGCGCCGGTATAACGGATTTATTTTTTTCAGAACAATACGCCATCGAAAGTAGTTCACGTCCGAAATCTACCTGCGCATGTTTCCGACTCTGATCTCATACATTCTCTTTCAAAGTTTGGAGAAATCAGGTACAATATTTGACCTTAAAACAAAATGGCTGCCTTTTAAACAAACACATAACTGCATTTTCATATTGAAAATTTTAATTAAAATTTTGTTTAATCTTCCAATATTTTATTAAAATAAGTAGTTTAAAACTTTAAAATGGATATTTGCAGCTATGTGCTCAACTTCCCAGTCAAGAATATGGCTCTAGTAGAGTTTGAGGTATTTCAAAGCTCAAATTTTCAAATATTTTCACATACAATTGTGCGAATACTCATTCAAAAATATGTTTAATCCACAGACTATGGAGTCAGCAATCAGACTGATTACTTTTGCTAAGGTTCCTATTTAATTATTCTATATTTATTTCATTAATTTTATTCAATTAATTAATAGCCTAAAACGTTACATAAAAATGAATTACCATCTTTCAAAGGAAAACGAGATAATAGTGGCTGGAGGACCTGCCCACTTCAACTACTCGATCAGCGACCGCATCAAGAGACAGGATAATGATGGAATGTATGTGGTGTGAATGGACTAGAGTTTTGGATATTCAAGTAGTATCAATGCATAGAGTTAATTGTCTACATTTAAATTTAAATAATTAATTTAATAATATAAAATATAAGAGCACCCTTCAGAAATCAATTTATTTGAAACCCCATTCAAGCACTTATTCATCAACCTCTCATCCTCATCTCAGGGGCAAGTATGAGATAAAGCCGAGCAATGTCATCCTCCTGACCATCATCAATGCCAGGCACCCCATCACTGTGGTATGCATCATCATCATTATCATCCCTGTCATTGCAATCTTAATCATCAATACATAGTACCTATTCACAAATCTCTGTTTCTTATTTAATATTTATTTAATATGCATTTGAACAAAGTTCCTATATATGAAATGAGTTCCAAGTCAGTTTATTTTAATCAAATAGACACATGTTCTCTCACTCACGCACACAAAAACACTAAAGGACGTGATCCACGCCATAGCGAGTCCCATCGCTGAGGTGTGCAAGATTGTCATCTTCCGGAAGAACGGAGTGCAAGTCCTCATTGAATATCCTTTACTCGTCATTCGCCAATGTGTGCCTGCCTGCCTGCCCGTCTGCATCAATGCGTGCATGCATCAATGAATGTATGAATGCGTCTAAAGATGGATTTATGGATGGATGAATGAATGCACAGATGCATGGATGGGTGGAATAATTATCTACAAAAAAACTCTAGCAAATCTGGAAATTACAAGGTTAAAGAGCACAAAGCACTTTTTTTCCATAACTCCTTTTGCATCCACGTTCGGCTCGATGGAGGATGCGATGAAGGCGAAGGGAGGCCTGCACGGAGCTGACATCTATGCCAACTCGTGCACCATCAAGGCTGAGTTCGGAAAGGTGGGTGGGTGGTGGCTGATTGTGGTGATATGGGAGAGGTGGTTTGGGCAGGTTGGATTGTGATGGGGGAGAAATATAGGATGAGGTTAGGGTTAGGGTTAGGGAAGAATAGTGAAATGGAGGTGGAGAAGGAGGAAAGGGGCTTCTTGGAAAGGTGTTTGAGTGATGGGCAGGGGCGGATTATCTTGTCAAGAGCTTGTGAATGGATAGGTTTCTTGAGTGGTCATGATGGATGTATTTGTTTACAGCCGACGTCTCTGACTGTCAAAAAGAATGACCAGAACACGTGGGACTACTCGGCTGGACCCCCTGGTGGGTGGTGCTTGTGTGTTTGTTTGGTGCTTCGTTTGGCGGTCTGATTTGTGGTGCTTGTTTGTTTGGTGTGGTGCTTGTGTGTTTGGATGCTTTGTGTTTGGTGGTCTGATTTGTTGTGTGGTTTTCATGGTTGCGTCTTTGTTTTAAAATGACAGATACATCAATTCAACCTTCATTACTCATACATAAAATTAACCTACCCCTCCCACATTCCCTCATTCAACACTTCTCCAAACTCTTCTCCAACATCATCATCATCATCATGATCACCCAATCTCCTCCCAAACTTATTCGAAGAAATTACACCATTATATGCGATACATAACCTAGCCATCCAAATCTCAACATGCCAACCAAAAACAAAGAACCATCAATCTCCCAACTAACAACCATTCAATACAAACTATAAATACAACTTAATACAAACTAACAATACAGTCAAATACAACTAATAATAATACATAAAATACAACCAAATACAAACATTACAAACTATAAATACAGACAAATACAATTAATAATACAAACAGAACAAACATCAAACTTGAGAACAAACAAAAACTAAACAATAACAATCAAAAACTAAACAATGACTATCAAAAACTCTCTTGCCAACAAAAACCAACAATGAAAAATCAACCCTTCTCCCCTCCCCCAAATACCACCACACCAAACCACCAAACACGACGAGGTTAGTCCACTGAATTGCATGATTGAAGGTGCATTTCATTCATCCATGAATCCCCATGCATTGCCACTAACTGTGAATTCAATTCATGCATTCACCTACCCCATTCATATGTATATAACCACATTATCATGTTACTCACACCCTTAAGTAGTTCAAATCTCACACATACATACATACACTCTCTTACACACAAACAAACAAACATACACACACACACAAACCACACACTCACACGTGCCTACTATCTTTACAGGTGTCTTTCTATGGGGGTGTCTACAACCCTACACCGAACCAATCGTCTGCTAGATCATCATCATGACTGATGTCTTCTCCATCATCATCATCACAACCACATAATCATTCAAATTCTCACAACACACACACACACAAAATACAAACTTTCCTCCCCACCATCAATGCAACTCCACCACCACACACGCACACCACCCTCGACAGTACCCAACAACTTCCCAAAGAACAAACCACTCCTCGCCGAGCCCGAGGCCTCAATGGCCGGCTTTGGCGCCTTCCCGGGCCAGGGCGGTGTGGGCGGCATGGGAGGCGCGACCGGGGGTTTCCGCATGGAGTACGACCCTACCCTCATGGACACCTATGGACCCCTGCCTGGCCTGGAGACTGCTGTATGTGGTGTTTGGGTGTTCATGTGTGTGTGTGTGTTTTCTTTTTTCTTTCTTTCTATGTTTTTATTTGTATTTGAAGTTGTTCACTTGTGTGTGGAATCATGAAGGGAAGTATGTTAGCTCACATTATTGGACCATTCATCATCATCATTGTAACAACAAGCACCTCCCGCGCACAGACTCCCAACTGCGTGCTGATGATCTACGGACTGAACCCCGATAAGTTCAACTGCCAGAAACTCTTCAACCTCGTCTGTCTGTACGGAGACATCGTCAGGGTGGGTGGCCTGGTGGCGGTGGTTGAAATGGAGTGGGGGGTGGTTGGAAGATAGCGGAGGGAAGTTGAGATTGCTCAATGGGTTAAATGAAGATGCACCGAATATTTTGAGGAGTTAAACTTGAATAGACACCCATCCCTCCTTTTTTTTACCCATCCGAAATTCTTCTAGCCTTCCATCCGTCCACCAATCGACGACAGATTCGCTTCCTGAAGTCGAAGGACGGAGCAGCGATGGTGCAGATGACGGACAGGGACTCGTGCGAGAGGGTGATGATGATGCTGCGAGATATCACCGTCTTCGGGAACAAGCTTTCCATCAGGTGCTTGTTGTCGTTGTTGTTTTGGTGGTGTGGTACTAGTAGTTGTAGTAGTAGTTGTAGTAGTGTTGGATACTTATCGGTTTACCTCTTTCCTAGAACTATATATATAGAAAACCCCCCTTACCTAACCATCTCACCACACAACCACACCTCCCACCATCACCGCAACCACCTCACACACACACCACATGACAACCACACCTCCCACCATCACCGCAACCACCTTACACAACACACCACATGACAACCACACCTCCCACCATCACCGCAACCACCTCACACACCCACCACATGACAACCACACCTCCCACCATCACCGCAACCACCTCACACACTCACCACACGACAACCACACCTCCCACCATCACCGCAACCACCTCACACACCCACCACATGACAACCACACCTCCCACCATCACCGCAACCACCTCACACACCCACCACACGACAACCACACAACAGCAACTCGAAGCAGGCGTACGTCTCGGAGTCGAGTTCTCCCTCCTTCTCGCTCGGTGACGGCACCCCCTCCTACGCCGACTTCCATGGCTGCAAGAACAACCGCTTCGGCCACCCCGAGGCCGCCAAGAAATACAATATCCTTTGTGTGTCTTCATCTTTGTTTCTGTGTGTGTGTGTGTGTGTGTGTGTGTGTGTGTGTGTGTGTGTGTGTGTGTGTGTGTGTGTTTGTTTGTTTGTTTGTTTGTTTGTTTGTTTGAGTTTCTGTGTGTGAGTGTTTGGGTGTGTGTGTTTTTTTGTTTGTTTGAGTTTCTGTGTGTGTGTGTGTGTGTGTGTCTTCTATATGCTCGGGGTACTTTATTTTACCTTAACCCACATGCCGTTTCGCCATCGCCTTCACCACGAGTTCAATTCCCGACCAAAGTGATGTACTTCTTCAACGCTCCGCCCAACGTCGACGAGGAGGCCATCATGTACCCCTTCATCAAGAATGGAGCCGTGCCCCCCGTCAAGATGGTCATGCTGCCCGCCCGGAGTGAGTGCACAAGAGGGGGAATGGTTTGATGCGGGTTGGTGGGGGGGGGGGGTTATTATATGCATTGGTGGTGAGAAAATAGATGATGGGATTAATAAGAAATTTGTCATTAGGCGTTTTTATATTACCCTTTTATCAAATCCCGTCTAAATTTCAACTCACACCCGCGCCACCATCAGCTGAGAGGAGCTCGCGTGGCTACCTCACCTTCTCCGACCCGACCACAGCCGTCGAGTCGCTTTTGGTCGCCAACAATGCCAAGCTGCCCCATCCCAGTATGTGGCCTTGTATGGTGGGGCAAGTGGAGGGTTCTGATGATGATTATAGGCTTGGCGTTGGTTTTTGGGCTATTTGCGATTATGGTGCTTTTAAATTTCACCTATTATATTATATTAATACAGCCTTGGCGCTAAATTAAATAAACATCATAATCATCACCACATCCCTCCAGCCGGTGGCCACCCTTACATCCTCAAACTGGCTTTCTCAGCAGCCAACCCTGACGACTGAGCACTCCATGCACCACCTCCCCATGCACCACTTCTCTATCTAGCAGTGCACTCATCTCTGAAGAACCATTTAATTTAACATCCACTTACTACATCTTCTTTCTACTCCTTCCTTCCTTCCTTCCTTTCTTTCTTTTCTTGCTTGCCTCTTTGAATGTAGTTTCTGATGCAAAACCATCATGTTGTTTGTATTTATGACTGGCTAACTAACTGACCTATGGGAACTGAAGACCACGACTCTTCAGAAAGTAACGAAGTCTTTATGAAGTTTAATGATTGAACTGATGGTGGCAGTGTATGCGGGCATGTCTCGTAATTGTCTAATAAATTGTTTGGTTTTCTAGTTTATTATATTATTTATATAGTTGATTATTTAATATATAGTTGATGTTGGAAATAGCGTTAGTAAATAATTGTAAGTATAAGAAAAAAATGGTTTTGATGTTTGTAGGATTCTTGGTATTCTAGGACGTTCTAGAAGACGAGATTTTGCAGTCACCAGACGCTATGGAAGCTGAAACTTTTCAGTTAATCACGGATTCAACTAAAGTATTAAAGAGCTCTCCGAATGCCAGAATGTACTATTCGACAAAACACTAATAGTATTATTATATATATTAATGAGTTTTAAGCTTTTATAGAGTAAATTATTCAATCCACGTCTGCTGGTCTCACTGCCACTACTCTCACATATGAGTGAAGGAGAATGAGGTAGTGGAGGTGAGTATGTGAGTATATGATTTTAAATCCAAAAGTTAAGTGATAGAAACTTAATGATATCTGTAAAAAAATTAAATCAATAAATTTTGAAACTCGATAATATCACGTTGGGGAGCGGGGATGTCTTAGTTGGTAGACGTCGGACTTGCAACTTAAAGGCTTTGGTTAGCAGCTGCCATCTTGGCAGCCGCTTTAACCGTTTAATGATTTTGTTAAACAGTTAAATAGTTTGTCTTCTTATCTAATAATTTAGTTTTTTTTAATTTCAAATAATTATAGTAATTATAATTTATATCTTTTTTTGTTTTCTGGTTTTAAATTTATCTTGCTCTCGGAATTAAAATCTTCAACCAATAACTGTCTAACGGACTACAATAAAAACTTATTTTAAAAGGAAGAAGTGCCAATGCCTCAAATTGAGCACTAATGCACAGTTTGCAAGAACCCACTGGCTACTTACTTCACAAGGCAGATGAGCTCTGCAGATGAAGGACAGACTGTTAGAACGAATCTTCAATACATGACTGTGTTTATGAAGAAGTGCCAGGGCCTCAATTTGAACACCAGTGCACAGCTTGCAAGCACCCACTGGCTACTTACTTCACAAGGCAAATGAGCTCTGCAGATGAAGGACAGACTGTCAGAACGAATCTTCTACACATGACTGTTTATGTCTATTATCTATTGAAAACTGACGTATTAGACAATTATTACCTTTCTTAGATGACCCTTCTTTAAAGATGTCCATATATTTGAAACTCATCACCTCCTTATTTAACTACTTCTATATCATTATTTACTTTTCGTACGGATCTGAAGACATATCTGTTTAACAAATTCATTTACCAGCGCTCTTGAATTTGAGGAAAGAGCGCTATAGAAAATGATTTGATTGATTGATTGATTGATTGATTGATTGATTGATTGATTGAAGGCTGCCAGTTCGAATCCTTGGAAGCAACCGTGAACTATCATATACCTAGTGTATATGATGCGGTGTTTGCGACGTATGCATTGAAAGATGTGTACGTCGTGTGGAGTGGCGCCTTGGCGCATAAGAACCATGGTTCTCAGAACCATTGTAACATGGCATGCGTCTATCAGGCTGTGAATAGTATAGACCAAAAAAAAAAATTGTGATTTCTCGCTTATTGATTTTGAAGCTTTAAAATAAAAAAAAGTATCTTATTACGCATATTGTCGGCTGTAACTGTTAATATGTTTCTTACTATAAAAATGTTTTTTACTCAAATAAGATTCAATTGTCTTTTTCTATTTATCATAAAAAATTAGAAATTGACGTTGCTTCGTTTCTTGGTACCCATCATTAATTAATTAATTGAAAAGACAAGTGTTCGTTTTTTCAACAACAAAAAAGAATTCAATATAAGGATTATTATAAGCTATGCATGGGCGGCGATCCTTGGGGGGTTCTGGGGTCTTTTTGGTAGCGAGGGATCCATCTTAATGGTAGAAAACCCAAGACCCCCCCCCCCAGGATCGCCGCCCATTCTGGGTAAGGCCCCCTTAAGATTTGCCGCAGATCGCCGCCACTGAAGCTATGCAACTTTTAAAAAATGGGTTAATAAAGTGCAGCTCAAAATGATTGGGAAAAAATTGTATGAAGATAACGCAAATGGCAAGAAAAATATGCATTAATTTATACAACTTTAATGTGATTAACCAAATCTAGAAAAGTTGGAATAGTCTCATTTTTCAGTTTCAGTGTATGAAAATTCAATTTATTTTTTGATACATTTCCTAAAAAATATTTTCAATGAACTTATTATAAAATACATAAAACCCTACCACAGCATCATAATTCCCACTACAGCATCATCATCAACACATCATCAGCATTTAAAAAAGAAATTATCATCTTTTTTTGAATCCACTGAGCACATAGATATAGTATATATAGATACGTAGTCAAAACTTGTAGATGGCAAATGCGAACTTCTTTAGCATAGGTTAAATAGTCTAATTATTCCTAATAAATAAAAAATTCAAATGCTGTTTAAAATGCATTTAAAATATTAAAAATATTTTTTCATATTTAAAATTTATGAAAACTATTTATAAAATATATAATATTTTTTTACTTTTTTAGCGCTTTTTCATCTAGGCAGTTGTCTTCCAATTATTTTTTCTCTTGCCATTTATTAACTAATTGTTAGCTATTTTGTACAATTAATTGTCTTAAAAAATATAATAATATATTAATAATAATAACTCATAATGTCTTATCAATGTGCGGTTCCAGGCTGCAGTAATGACAAAAAACTGATTTTTTCAATCAATCAATCAATCAATCAATCACTAATGATTTGTATAGCGCCCTTTACCAAGTGAAAAAAGCGCTCTTCAAATAAATTTGTTAAATAAAACGGTTTTTAGACCACTACCAATATATGTATGTATATCAATTTAAATATTTAAAAAAATCAACCTCAATAATCCAACTTCACCCACACCGCCAAAAAATCACTATCACCACCTAAAAAAAATTCAATCATCACTACAGTACCAACACTTATACCACAGCACAATCATCACCACATCATCCTCAAAACCATAAAACACAATCATCATTCTTTTCAATTTTATGTCTTGCAACTGGTGCCGAGGCTGCGATAGAGGGTGAAAGAAAAGTCCTTGCCAGCACTGGAACTGCTGCTGCTATGAAAGGTTTTCTTCTTTATGTCCCAGCTCACTTGATTCCCTGTGGCCATCTTGGTCTGCTGCGGCCATTCCAAACATTCAAAACAACCAACATTCGCACAAAAAACATTCTAATTAATTAAATGTAATTTTTATTTAGACTTAAGATTCTAAAATTTTAATATAATATACCCAAAACCGTTTATTCTACAAAATGGCAGCCGCTAACCAAAGAGTTACTTATTTCATTAGCTATAAAATACGACAATGCTTGTATCATTGTCTAAGTAGTTATTTTTTTTTTGTAAACTTATTGAATATTAACTTATGCCACAATTTCACCCAATCAATCAATTAATCTATTACATAAATTTTTTTCTCACATATTTATAAATTCAAACATTATAATTAGCTACTAATTATAAGTATAATTGAGCTTTTTTACAATTTAAATTTAAAGATTTCCAAAAGACTCAATGAAGGATGAATGAAAGTTGGTAATATTCCGAAATAAAGAAAAGATTTTAAAAGACCATGAATGAGTCTGCAGTAGGCATTTGTCTTCAAAAATTTATGAATCATATCCCATGTATAAAGTTAAATTATTTTATTCTTTCTATTAATTATTTATATATATTTGATTGATCTATATATAGATTCTATATCAATGTCCAGCTTTTTAATAAAAATACATAGTTGTTTCCATATGAAAACATTTTATTGAATTAAATAAAACATGAAAGATAGAGTCTGTATAAATTTTATTTAAAACATAATGATAAACATGAAAAAAGTAACTTATGAAACTAAGTCCTCCCTAGTTCCCAACAAGAGAGGCTCTTGGAGGGCTTCATCAACTAAGATTGAATATCTTAGAATATCTTTTAAAAATCTCTGGTCGCAGTCTTTTGAAGTTCGGCAGTGTATTGTTGTTGTTCAAAGCTGGAAACGATTGACTGAGACTGAGATGTTCGGTTACCAATTTCAAGAAATAAAACTCAATCCAACAAGTAAAATATAAACCATAAGTGTTTTTTAACAACTGGTGATTATAATAAGTATATTTAATATTATACGATTAGAATATCTTAGAATTAGAAATTTTATAAATAGAATATCGCTATTTTTGATAGAGAAATAAACAAAGTCACGTGATACTTTTCTTTCTATGCTGAAGAATTTGAATAACCGTCTCTTGCATTGGTGATTAATACAGAGGGCATATCTATACTACTTGTTGTTTGTAGGATATCTATGACTGAGCACTAGTGACCATCTGCTGTTTGATGAGTCAGTGTTTGATGAGTCTACAGTCATGTTTGCTCTGAAATAAAATCGATAAAAAAATGTTCATCGCTAAAACTGATACGAAAATGTATGAATATAAACAAGGGAATCAGGCTAGCCTCTGCAGGATTCTTCATTTCAATATTTGATGGCGATTAGGCTGATCGTTGTTTTTGTGGCTTTGTTGCAAGGGGTTTTGGTGGTTGGGCGAAACGAATTTGACGATCCAGATTATCGTAACTCTTTCATGGAAGAATTGAACTACAGGAAAAATAGGGATGGAGTCGATTTGATTGTAATTCTGATTCATTCTTAGCTTCCATTAATTTTTTGAACTTTATTTATCAACCTTTATATTAATTCATTTCAATTAAAATGTCTTCTTTACAAATTTCAGGAATATTCAAAGGAATTGGAATGGGGTTTGGAAGATGTGGTTAAAGAATGTCCACAAGGCGAAGTCAGAGGTTATGATTTCGAAAGAAACAGAAAGAATGAGCCAGACTTGTTCGGGGATCAATGGAGTCGCATTATCAACAACGATAAAAGACGTGGGAAAGTTGGCTGTGCCACCGAATATTGCGAAAAAAAGAACAAAAAATACGGTGTTGATTACGAGTATTTGATGGTCTGCCGCTTTGATATGTGAGTTGTTCAAACAGTTATGCATTTATAGATTATGAATCAATATTTGCGAGTATAGTCTAAAGAATATGAAACTGGAATGATCTTGAAAGGAGTCCAGTTTAATAGGTCACTAAAAGTTCACTAAAACAAAATATATTAGAATAAAAAATATATAAAACATGATTCCTTTTTAAAATATCGTTTGCAGGACTGGTGGGTCAGAGATTTCTCCCCACGTGAATAACGAACCACCGAATGCTTGCAGCCGGGAACAATGCTTAAAACTATTATATTCAAATTAATGAAATATAAGTAAAGTAATTTTGACAATAATTATTTTAAATTTAACAACAATAATTATTTTAAATTTAACAACAATAATTATTTTAAATTTAACAACAATAATTATTTTAAATTTAACAACAATAATTATTTTAAATTTAACAACAATAATTATTTAAAATTTAACAACAATAATTATTTTAAATTTAACAACAATAATTATTTTAAATTTAACAACAATAATTATTTTAAATTTAACAACAATAATTATTTTAAATTTAACAACAATAATTATTTTAAATTTAACAACAATAATTATTTTAAATTTAACAACAATAATTATTTTAAATTTAACAACAATAATTATTTTTAATTTAACAACAATAATTATTTTAAATTTAACAACAATAATTCTTTTATTTGCAAACAAATAAATTTAGAAATCGAAGCAAATAAATGCTTGTATGATCTCTTAGAAAAATAAAATAATACATGAACTTCTTAATTAAATTCACAAATTAAAAGAATTGTTAATAATAACAAATGTTTTCTTTGATTTACAAAAGAAATTAATTAAAGTGATTGGATATTTTAAGTGGTTTGATTATTTTTTTAAAATTAAGGGTTTGCTGTATATTCTTCAAAGTCAATGGCAATCTGTTCCAGAGTTGGAGCCCTGCATAGATTGGACTATTCAGATAGAAATTGGTTCTTGGTGTTTGTAAGTAGTAGTCAGACTTGATTCTCAATGTTCGTGTGCAGTTGGATGTGAAAGAATGTATTAAATGTGTAAAATAGGAGGATGTGTTTTTTATTATAAGTTTATGAAAAAGAATATAGGTTTTAAAGATGTATAACTGATTGATTGTTAAAATTTGAGCTGGAAGATACAGATGAGATATGTGGTCATGAGAGTGTAATTTAAACAGGACTCTAAGAAAATTATTTTGTATAACATTTAAAGGATGTAAATGAGTTTTGCAAGCAAGTCCCCATAAAGGGAGACAATAGGTCAAGTAAGGTAGAATTAAAGTAGAATAGAGTAACTTAATTATATGAGATGGTAAATTGTGTTTAAGTTTATGTAAAATACCAATATTTTGTGAAAGTTTTTTTTTGATATATACGTTATATGTTCATTCCAAGAAAGATTACTGGTTATATAAATACCTAAGAATTTTGTTTAATCGACTCTCTCTATAATATAAGAATCAATTGTAAGTGTATAATTAATAATGTTTGTTTTTATTTTAGGGCCAAAAAGAATGCTGCATGTTTTTGTGAAACCGTATTGGCTAGGTGATAGAATATTTTCGTTTTCTATGAAATTATTAAGTCGATTAAAAACAATTTTTTCTAAAATTTTTGATATAGAAGATAATAGTGATATGGGTCTATAATTGTTCGAATCATTTTCTAAACCATTTTTATGTATTGGAATAATTTTGGATAATTTAAAAAGAGAAGGAAATGAACCTGTTTTAAGAGATACGTTAATTAGATGTGTAAGTGGAATTAATATATTTGGTGAAATTTTCTTTAAAAGTTTGTTAGAAATTTGGTCATCGCCACAACTAGATGTATTTGAAATGGTTTTAATGATAGAGCTTACTTCAATGAAGTCTGTTTCTAAGAGAAAAAAAGAATTCTGTGGACTTTTATTCAGGTATGATTTTGTAATATGATTATTTTCGTTTTCAGAAGAAGCAGCAAACTGACTATTAGAAATAGTTGCGATAGAAGATTTCTCCGTAATTATTTCATTGTTAATTTTTAATGTAATATTATTTTGTTTATTGTAGTTATTTAAATGATATTTTATTAAATCCCATGTTTTCTTAATATTATGTTTATGCTTAATGAATTCTTCTTTATTGTATTTATTTTTCGAAATTCTGCAAAGAGAATGAAATAAGTTTTTATAAGTAATTATATTGAGATCAGTTGGAGAGCTAATAAATTTTTTATACAACTTGTTTTTGTGTTTTGAAGAAACTACGCAAGCAAGTATTATGTCTGTTTCTATGTTGACAATGAGTAGTTAGACCACTTTGTATTGTTTCGATGAAGTGTTTTGTGACAAAATCTATGTCGTCAGAAGACAAAACCTTGCTCCAATCATTGGATAACAAAAAACTATTTAATTTGAAAATATTCCTATCTGAAAATACGAAATTATTTTTTGGAGTAAAAGATTTTTTTAAAAATTGTAGTTTCGAAAAGGTGCAGATAGGATAGTGGTCGGATAAATCGTTTGAAAGAACATTAGACTTGTGTAGTTGTAGGTTGTTTGTGTATATATTGTCGATAAGCGTGCTGGAATATGAAGTGACTCTAGTTGGGTGAGTGATGAGTGGGATAAAGTTGAATGATGACATCAAATTGGTAAAATCATTTGATATATTATTACAAACACTATTTAATATATTAATATTGAAATCCCCAAAGATATATTTTAAATTATTTTTTATCGATTTATTTCTTAATGTTTTAGTGAGTGCATCATTAAAAAGTAATGGATCTGTATTTGGTGGTCTATAAACAATGATTAAGATAACATTAGGAGAGTTTTCAGAAATTATTTCAATACATAGCCAATCAAAAACTTGAGAGTTTGGACAAAGATCATCTCTTACTACGTAATAAAGTCTGCTAGATATAAAAAAACCTACACCGCCTCCAATGCGATTTTCCCTATTTTTACTTACAAATATGTAACCAGGGATTGAAATAAGTTGTGATGACGTGTCATCCAACCAGGTTTCTGACACACCAATTACAGAAATTTGTAGATTAATTTCCTTCAACAAAAAATTAAGTTCTTCCATTTTGTTATATAAACTTCTTGCATTAATATGCAACAAAGAGAAATTAAAATCAAAGTTCTGAACATTGGCAAGAAGATTAGAGGGCGAGGTTGTTGGAGAGCTTGATGAAGACAGATTCAATGAGTCTGGGTCAAAAGGCAGCAGAACGTCGGGAGCCATTATGAGGTAGGTTTGTGATTGAATTGCCAATATTTTAATACCGCATCGTCCGGATGGATGTCAGCGTTACAGAATTTTTCTATGTCTTTTTCCTCCAAACAAATACGGAATGCTGTAGAGACAGTGGATTGGTCATTTTTAGGTTTAGGTTGGTCAGGTGTCATTTTAATACAAGCATAACACGAAATGATGTTGATATCATGTTGTGCATAATGGGCTGTTATGTCTTTGCTAGTGCAACGTGGCACTTTACTTAAATGGAGAAAAGTTTTTTTAACAATTGGCACGCCATTATTTAATTTTGTTGTAACATCCCTGTTTTTTCCAATCAGCAAAACCTTGTTACGGTTTATTCCCGGTTGAGTTTTATTAGAACCTACGGTATTACTGTTGTCAGTATCGCTTATGTATATAAAAAACAATGTATTATATTTATTTTTTCTAAATTACATTAAATATTTTCTAATGAAAAATTTACTTTTTACTTTAAATAAAATTCTACATCTACAATCTGAATCTTTCATTTTTAAAAATGCTTCACAAAAGATTACACTTTTAGACTCTTACGTGTTGTCATCTTGCCCCGGTACTGGGGCAGGATGAAAATTTATTAGGGTTGTAGAAAATGAAATTATTTCTTGGTTTTATTTATTTTTTAAAGTAAATATTTATCACAACAAATAGATGCTCTAACAGTTCATGAATTTTTTAAAATCTTTAAAAATAAAATAACAAAATGACATAAATCGTTAACCAAGCCATCTTGCCCCGGTCTCTCCTACAATGTTCAACATAACACTCAGATAACACCTAATGGTGTCATAATAGTATTATTAATACCAACTTTTAGAGAAAGACTTGATTCAGTCATGGGGAAAGATAGTTGGTTTGACAGAGAGAGAAAAATAATCGCTCGCTTAAATATTAATTTTTATATTTGAAACATTTTTCTTGTTTTTACTTTTTTTTTTAAATTTATTCTTCTCTGACCAATGCATTCTCAATATTTAAGTTTTTTACAATTTGGTCGTTAGGGTATGACAATTACAATAAGAATGAATACATTTAGTTAAAAGATTGATATGTATAGATATATATATATATATTTTAAATTAATTTTTTCCACAATCATAATTTAAAATACGAATGATTATTTTACATTTTTGAACATTTTAAACTCTTTTAATGAAACTTCTAAATGTATTGGATTATGAGAAGAAAGAGTGGTTTTGCTTCATCTTCTGATTTTCCAACAGCAACAACAATGCGAGAATGGCTCGCAAACGTGGAAAATGTGTTAAAGCCAAGTCTGCCAGTTTGGAAATGCACTATTTGAATGGCCAGAGCTGTTTTGAAGCGAAGAAATGGAAGGGTGTCAGACAGACCATATAACTAATGTGTATTATGTAAAGATTAGAGGGTATATTGTAAAGAATGATGATGATGATGATGATGATAATGATGATGATGATGATGATGATGATGATGATGATGATGATGATGATGATGATGATGATGATGATGAGGATGATGATAACGAAGATGACGATGATGATGATGGTGAGGATGATGCGATGTAATGAATCTCTCAGAATCTTGACAAAGTGACTCAGGCAAGCACAGGAGTTGTGATTAAAATGCCACAAAGGCTGTAAAACAATCTCTGAAACAAAAGCCACTACGCCTACAACTACCCCTCTGGTGGGAGAGTAGGTGTTCTTATTCGACTTAGAGATGTTTTTGTTGCTATAATTTATGATTTGTTAAGAATTAAAACGAAAAATAAAAAAAACTGGAGATAATTTTTTATGCAGTTTATGGAGACAAAAAATGCCAATTAAAAAGATGTAAAAGGTTTGGAACATTGCTTTTCTATTTGTTTCGAAGCAATTTTGTTTCTTTGATTATCTTTCATACAATTCGTCGTTCTGTTTTCTCTATTTCAGGCACAAAATAGATTTTAGTTTTGTTCATTTAAAATAGAATTTTGTTTTTAGAGAACTTAAATTCTAAGAAAAAGTTCATTCGAAATACGAAACTTTAATGGATTTTTTAAGAATTTAAAATTTATCTTATACAAATTTTCATTTTACGATGCTTTAGATCAATACTAAAAGAAATTTTCAAAGATTTAAAGATAGTTTTGAAATTTAATTATTTTGGAATTGAGCAATTAAAGTAATTTGAAATATCAAATTGTCTTCAAATCAATTATAAAGTACTTATAGAAGATATTATCTTAATTAAACTTTACTTGAGTACATTTTAAACTTTAAACGGTACTCGTGCCATGAATAATAAACCTGAGATGATTTTTTCGAACTTGAAAAATTCTTACTAACTCAATTATTTCGGTTAACTATCAAGTTAGAAAAAAAAATCTAAAAAATCAACTTTTAGAAGAAAGAAAAAAAGTGAAGTTATCGACTCTGTCGTCGTGATGTGAAGCTGACGTTGAGAGATGGTGTTGGATGATGAGGATGCTTGTCTGAATTTGGAATCAGCTGGTAAGGGCGTTGTGCTGATGGGAAGAGGAGGAGGAAAAGGAAGAAGAGAAGGTGAGGAGAAGGAGGAAGAGAAGGAGGAGGAGGTGAAGAGAAGGAAGAAGAGAAGGAGGAAGAGAAGGAGGAGGAAGAGGAGGAAGAGGAAGAGGAGGAGGAAGAGGAGGAGGAGGAAGAGGAGGAGGAAGAGGAAGAGGAGGAGGAAGAGGAAGAGGAGGAGAAGAGGAGGAGGAAGAGGAGGAGAAGGAAAGAAAAGAAGAAGCAAGAAGATAATGATAAAAATGAAAGAAATAGCTCTACATGCTCCATCCTTGTTCTTTTTTCTTTCCTTCCTTCGTGTCGCTGGTGGACTGTGCACTTGTCGTGACGTCATACATCATCGCATGCGCATAAGAATGTTTAATAACAAGATGCGTCCGCACATGCCAACTCACACCCAAACACTAACACACACACACACACAAACACACACACACACACAAACACACACACGCACACACACACACACACACAAGACAACGACACATGTGTGTAGGGGACAGCATTGTGGCAATGATTGAAGGCAGTCGTGGGTGCTGGCATATTGGAGCATTTGTCTTGTCTCAAGATTGTCACCATGGCAATATCAGGCGTTACGTCATCATACCCTAATTAGGCATTTTGGAAAAGTGTGTGTTTGTGTGTGTGTGTGTGTGTGTGTGTTTGTGTGTGTGTGTGTGTGTGTGTGTGTGTGTGTGTGTGTGTGTGTGTGTGTGTCTGTGTGTGTGTGTGTGTGTGTGGTTGTGTGTGTGTGTGTGTGTGTGTGTGTGTGTGTGTGTGTGTGTGTGTGTGTGTGTGTGTGTGTGTGTGTGTGTGTGTGTGTGTGTGTGTGTGTGTGTGTGTGTGTGTGTGTGTGTGTGTGTGTGTGTGTGTGTGTGTGTGTGTGTGTGTGTGTGTGTGTGGCTCAGAGGGCTATCAATGTCATTACAGACAGCTTTATGGACTCTTTGTTGTCTACCAAAGGCAATCTCTGATCGCTTACATATTGAAAATGCAAGATAAACTTTATATTTTTCAGTTCATCGGAGAAAAAAAAATAGAGAAAAAAATTCAAAAAAGATTTTTAACTAATTTTGGCGGGAACGTGTTGAAAGATTTCGCGCCTTTTCTTATTAATCACTGGTGGTGGACAGGCAATCAGTCTGAGTGATGCTCCATAATGGCGCCTCCAATGACGTCACACAGGATTCGGAAACATTAAAAAGGTTTTTAAAAGAGTTTTTTGAGTTTTGTTTAGATTTTTAAAGTTTTGTTTTTGTGTTTTAGATTTTTGTTTTAGATTTTTAGATTTTTTTGGTTTTGTTTTGGTTTTTAATGCAGTTATCTGGTATTTTCCTTGTCCAATTTGCTCGTCACTAACAATGGCTTTAGGCACAACTATTTTATTTATCATCTTTCCATTATGAAATCATTTATAAATATAATTATATATAAAAAAAATTTATGTCAAATAAAAATTAAGTTTTTAAGCATCCTAAAATAACTGTGCGTCAACTTGGTTTTTTTTAAATTCTGAAGTTTCTATTTTGGTTTTTTTTAAACGCAACCGGAAAAAAACGTATTTTTATGGTTAACAAAATAAAATGGCAATAAAATGTTTTTTCATACAAAAAATGAAATGATCTATTAAATAATCAAAATAAAATAAAGGTGAAGTGTGAAGAAGGGATGCAAGATGGATGAGGTGGCGAAAAAGGCAAACAGGAAGCGGAAGAAGATAAGAGTGGTGACGTCAGTTGAGGTGGTAGTGGAGGAGGAGAATGTTAATGAGGGAGGGGAAGGGGGAGGAGTGGAAAGAAAGTGGGGGAGAAGTAAAAGGGTATGGGAAGAAGAAATTGTGAAGAACAGAGGGTGATGTGGGAGCAAGGGAATGTGGCAACTTTTTTGGTGTGTTGGTGGTAAGAAGGGAAGGAATGAATGAATGGAGGAATGAAATAGTTATGAATGAAGGAGTGATGGATGAGTGATGGATGGAGGAGTGATGGAAGATGGAGAAGTGATGGAAGGTGAAGAAGCGATGAATGGATGAAGTGATGGAAGTAGGAGTAATGGATGGAAGAGTAATGGATGGAAGAGTAATGGATGGAAGAAATGATAATTAAGTTTAATAGAACTTGAGAACATCTTTACAGACAAAAGTTTCATCACTGGGTCTCGGCTCTTTGATTTGTCAAAAAACGATTATTTAATTTTTTGTTTTGTTGAAAAAAGAATAGTTTAGTTTTTTGTTGATTAGAGGATGAACAGAGGGCTCAGATCATTTTATAATAAAGACAATTTAAAAAAATGTAAAAAAAGTTTTTGAAACGGTGATCAAAATTATGCGAAAAAATGGAAGAATACACTTGAAAGGTGTCCACCATTAAACGAACAAAAAAACGACTTTCAAGCATTTCCCCAATCAGAATAAATATTTTAAATGACTTCTAATATATTTAAACGAAATCAACTTTTACATCGTGAGGAATGAAGCTGTAATGCAGAGTGATCAATTGGCTGTAAAAGTGAATTCCACTCCAACTCGACTCCCTCTATTAATTCCTTTATGGTGATGATGATAGTGATGCTGATGATGGAGGTGGTGGTGATGATGATTATGGTGATGATGGTGATGATGGAGGTGGTGATGGTTATGGTGATGGTGGTGATGGTGGTGATGTGGATGTTGATGATAATGGTGATAATGATGATGGAAGTAGTGGTGATAATGATGATGGCGATGAAGATGATGAGGTTGATGTTGACGATGAGAATTATGATGATGATGATGATGATGATGATGATGATGACGACGACGAAAATGATGATGATGATGATGATGACGACGAGAATGATGATGATGAGTCGGCTGATAATGATGACGATTGAATAATTGGAATCGACGACTCAAAAGAGTTTATGATGATGAGGCAGAAAAGATGCTGATGATGATGGTTGGGCTGATGGTGCTGATGATGATGCTGATGGTGCTGATGATGATGGTGGTGGAAAATAAACGTTGATAGTGATGATGGTGAGGATGCTGATGATGATGAAAAAGATGGATGAGGGTGAGGTAGTTCGTGGCTGATGGATTTTGTGTAAACAGATGATGGATGAATGGATTGAATTTTAACCAAATTGAAAGATGCATGCATGGTTGAATTGATACATGGGTGAATTGATACATGAGTGAATGGATGGATACATTTAAAGTTTTGTATATAATTTTTCTATGTAATCCATTTTTTTTAATTATAAATTTAATGTACACTATCTTTTGTGTGTTTTTGAATCTTTGGTGTTTATCATGGTGATCTATGGTGTTTGATGTAGTGGTTGTTTCAGATGTTGAAGTCTAGTTGTTGATGATGTTGTTGTCGTGGGGTGGTCTATTGAAGCATTTTTTTCAGAATTCAATTGTTGCTGTTCTTCTCCAGAAGGAGATTTGTTGAAGATTATAAATGTTGTGTTTGTTGTTGTTGTTGAAGTATTAGTAGCTTATAATTGTTAATATTGTTGCAAACAAAATGTATGCGTTTTTACAAGACTTTTAATTTTTTTCCCGTTTTTTGCTGTTGTTTTTTGGTTGTTTTGTTTTTTCTGTTGTTGTTTTTAGGGTTGTTTTGTATTTGCTGTTGTTGTTTTTTGGTTGTTTTGTATTTGTTGTTGTTGATTTTTCCATTTGTTGCTTTTTACTTTTGATGTTCTGATACGGCGTTTTAATGCTTTTATTTGCCTGCGAACATTCATCACCATTACTTCGTAAATGAAATAGGCTTTCTGTTGTTGTTGGTTTTGTTCATGTTGTTGTTGTTGCTGCTGATTCTGATATTGTTGTGGTGTTGTTTTTGACGTTGTTTTAGTTTTTCTGTTACATTGTGGCTGTGGCTATTGAAATTGTTGACCCCATTGTTGTTGTAGTTGTTGTATTTGTTGAGGTTCATGCTTCTATTCGTTTGTTTTTGATTTTAATTTTATTTACATTTTTTGTTGTGGTTGTTGTTGTAGCTTTTACTAAAGCTGCTGTGGCTTTTAGTAGGCTGAAAAGATTTGTAAAAAATTATTTACCAAGAAAATGAATTAAGTTTTATTATAATATATTATTTACATGATCGAATAACAAGTTTTAAATTGCGACTGCGTTTAAAATCGTTTTTAAAACTTTTAAATAATTTTTCTTAAAAAATTAATTCGAAGTTTCTTTATTGCTGGAATGATTTTTAAAAAAATATAATTAATTTTAAAGAATAAATTATTTAGTCACAAAAAAATATTCTTTCTGAGAACACGGGAATGCATCTATAAGACATTGATCTATAAATTCAAAAACCTTTTAAATGAAATATAAATAGATTATTTTTATCTGTTTTGTGCGTTGAATCTGATAATATAATCCGTTTATACGTATCTTCTATTTTGTTACACGTCATCAAAAGTAGTGCCCCATCACAATGAGTTCTTTTATTAAAATTTGAATAATTTTATATATGGGAAATATTCCGTAAATTTAAATATAATATCTTATTATATTTGTCATATAAAACAAAACATAATAAAATACAACAACGATTAATAAAAATAGTTGTTTAAAACTAGCATTTGTAAACTTATGACCCAGCCCAACACGAATGCCTATCAAATAACATAATTTATAACGTTTATAATTTATAATTAAAACATATTTTATAAATAAAAGGATAAACAACGGGATCAGACACTGCAAAAATGATCATTAAACTGAGATATCTTAAAAACGTGATGTGTGGAGAAATTCTTTATTTCATTTTCAGCACATAAAATGCTTAATAACACACTAACTGACTTATAATTTACAAAAGTAATGTAGACCAGTCTTATCAGCGAATAAAATGAGCGAATATTTTTTTTATTTAAAACAAAAAAATCTTAAGAACAAAAAAAAGCTTTTTGTGGATAGACAAAATAATCTGAGTTGATCAGGGATGCGAGAGAGGTGAATATTGAATAAAATGTGTTTAGAAAATTAATTATTTTAATTAAAAACACAAAATGTAAGTTTCGTTTTTTCACTAATGATCAAAAGATGTCTATTTTTATTTGAAACGTCAAAAACTAAAAAATTGTTACTACAAATATGTTAAAGGAATTTTAATAAATATTTAAATATTAATTCATCTTTAAAGATAAAAAAGTGTTAAATGAATAAAAATTAATTAAACTTACCAATTGCTTCATAGCTAGCAATCGAAGTCTTTTGCAAAACCTTTTCTTTACGAGCTTCATTTACCTTTTTTAAGTTTTTATTTAGATAAATATACTTTAACTCTAAATCAAAAAAATAAATAGAATACTAATTAATTAAAAAAACAAGATTAAATTAATTAAAAAATACAAGATTTATTTAATTAATTAACTATAAATCGAAATAATAAATAGAATACTAATTGATAAAAAAATACAAGATTAATTTAGTTATAATAGAACTATTAATGGAGTAAAAAATACATAACAACTTATTTATTAAAAAGAAAAAAAGATCAATTAAAAAATAAAAACTAGAAATTATTTGAAAAAGCAGCGAGCAGCTCTGACCTTGATCTTCCTGCCCAGCACGACCACTCCGTGCAGTTGTCTGCTGGCCGCCATGCCGTCTTCGCGTCTCAGATACGTCACAAAACCAAAGCCCTGTGGTAGTCGTGGTGTTAGTAGTGGTGGTGGTGGTGGTGGTGGTAGTGGTAGTAGTAGTAGTAGTAGTAGTAGTAGTAGTAGTAGTAGTAGTAGCAGTAGTAGTAGTAGTAGTAGTAGTAGTAGTAGAAGTAGTAGTAGTAGTAGTAGTAGTAGTAGTAGTAGTAGTAGTAGTAGTAGTAGTAGTAGTAGTAGTAGTAGTAGTAGTAGTAGTAGTTGTAGTAGTAGTAGTAGTAGTAGTAGTAGAAGTAGTAGTAGTAGTAGTAGTAGTAGTAGTAGTAGTAGTAGTAGTAGTAGTAGTAGTAGTAGTAGTAGTAGTAGTAGTAGTAGTAGTAGTAGTAGTAGTAGTAGTAGTAGTAGTAGTAGTAGTAGTAGTAGTAGTAGTAGTAGTAGTAGTAGTAGTAGTAGTAGTAGTAGTAGTAGTAGTAGTAGTAGAAGTAGTAGTAGTAGTAGTAGTAGTAGTAGTAGTAGTAGTAGTAGTAGCACCTCTAGAACTTAAAAGTGCCTGTAGAGATTGAGGCTTGGTAACAGAGGGGAGAATGAATTCAAAATAATTATAAAAATATTAATCTTTAAGAAGCTAAAAAAACATTTTTGTAAAATTGAAAGAGTTTTTTATAGGAATGGATTGTTTTTCAGTGTTTTCATTTGTTTTTTTATATCTTTTTCATAGCTTTTACCACTTATGGGGGCCTCATTATGTGGTTTCGATTTCCCATAAATTCCCAATTGAAAATTGATTTTTCCATTTTTTCTTTTTTTTATAACCAGTTTATTTTTCATTCATTGCTATTTTGAAAAAACCAAAAAACTTGATGTTTCTATGAAAAAAGCGTGAACGCGGTTTTCCACAAATAGATTTTTGAATTAAATGTTCAATTTAAAAACTTTGAAAAAATTACTAAAAAACTTCTTGAAAGGTTTAAAACATTATTTCTTTTAAAAATTTTCATGAGCATTTTGTCACTTTTTCCCAATAAGTTACTATTTTTTACAATTTAGTGAACGAGTGGTTTAGGACTCGCGATTTGAAGCTATTGATCGTGAGTTCAATTCCCACACACCCTAGCAGCTCAAACTTGTCGAGATTAAATGGGAGCTTCTATAAAAAAACTCAAGCTCCGTGAACAGAAATCAAGAATTTTTTCCTCTAAGATCTGCCCGGTTATAGAAAACTTTTACGTTTATACACTTCACGCTTACTACCTACCACCACTCCACCCCTCCACCATTCCACAGCCCACTCACCTTGGACCCCTTCCCGTTATGGATGATCTCGCTGTTCAAGATGGGTCCGTACGGCTGTGGTGGAGAGGAGGGACAGTGCAAGTGGTGGGGGGGGGGGAAGAGGGGTTTATTATATTTCATCATCATCAGCATCATCATCATCATCATCATCATTATCATCATCATCATCATCATCATAATCATCATCATCATCATCATCATCATCATCATAATCATCATCATCATCATAATCATCATCATCATCATCATCATCATCATCATCATCATCATCATCATCATCATCATCATCACCTCTGCGAGAATTTTTAAGTCTGCTTCCTTGTAGCTGAAAGGCAGATTGGAAAAGTGGATTTTGGTGGGTTTGTTGGGAGTGGAAGGGGGGGTGGAATGGTGGGTGGAAAGATGGGTTGAAGTAGAGTGATGGGTAGAGATGGGGTGGGGGATATGGATGGTTTGGTTGGTAGAGTAATTGGGGGATTGAAGGATGAAATGGTGGGTAGGGATGGAGTGGTGGGTAGGGATGGAGTGGTGGGTAGGGATGGAGTGGTGGGTAGGGATGGAGTGGTGGGTAGGGATGGAGTGGTGGGTAGGGATGGAGTGGGGGTTGGGGGCGGAGGAGTGAGTTTGGGGGGGTGAAGTGGACTGTTCAGGGAAATACTTGCGATTGATTTTGGAAGGAACAGGCTTTGTTTTGACGGAAGGTTCATGAGGTAGTGGTTGTTGTTGTTGTTGTTGTTGGAGGTCGGAAGCTGGCTTTTGTTGTTGAGAAGTGGACGTTTGTATTTGTTTTGATTGTTGTTGTTGTTGGCAGTGGCCGGAAGTTGGTTTTTCTTGTTGAAGAGTGGATGTGTGTATTTGTTGTTTTTGTTGAAAATCAGAATTGTGTTGTTGTTGTGGTGTTGTGCAAGTGGATGAAGACGACGTGAGAGAAGAAATTCGATGGAGAGGGAGAGGTGTGGAGGTTTTAGTTTGATGAGCAGGGGCGAACTGGTGGTTTCTGTGGTGTCGGGTGTATGCAGGTGAGTCGAACGGATGTTTTCGGGGATAAGAGAGAGGAGAAGGATGTGGCTCAAAGGGAGGGAAAGGTGGAAAGACGTTGGGGAGTCTTGAGAAAGGGGGGTGGTGAGGGTGAGGGTGATGGTGAGGGTGATGGTGGGGGTGGGAAGAGCGGAAAATGTGTTTTGGGAGAATGTAAGGGTGGTGATTGTGGTTGTGATGGGGGCGGAAGAGGGGTGGGTGAGTGAAGGGGCCCATCATGGAAGGTTTGATAATGATGTTGTTTGTATCTATGTGTTTTGTTGAAAACATCAGTTGCTTGTTGATCTTGATGTTGTTGTTGTTGTTGTTGTTGTTAGGTTTCTTGTTTTTGTTGTTGTTGTTGTTGTTAGGTTTGTTGTTTTTGTTATTGTTTATATAGTTGTTGTTGTTATTGTTAGAGTAGCTATCACAATTTCACCTAAAAGAAGTGAGATTTCTTGTAGTTTTGAGTATCATCATCATCATCATCAGCATAACCCCCATCATCATAGACATAATCATCATCATCGTATCATTATCATCACCAAGAAATAATTACTCTAATTTATTTAAAGTTTCATGAAAAAAAAATTCCTAGGTAAAAGAGCAAAACGAAAAAAACTATTTTTCAAGGAATACTTCTTTTCACATAACAAAATAAAAATTAAATGTATTTTGCCGATCCATTTTCCTGCTCTCAGATCACGTTTTGTTACATTTTATGTTCATTTTTAATGTTTTTCACGTGGGTTTTTAAATTAATAATGCATTATAAATGTCTTTTTAATGCACTTTGAGGGTATTGCAAATTAAAATATTATGTAATTAAAAGTTTTTTTGGACTTTGAAAATTAATATATGATTTTTTTGTGAGAATATCTTTTTTTAATTAAGCACTTAATTTTAAAAATTACATTATAATCTTTTCAAATTGTCCGAATCACTCGTTAACTGATTCATCGAGTTTTTAAAGCTTTAAAAAATAGAAAAACTTTAAAAAGAATTATGAAAGACAATAAATTAATTTATAAAAACAATAAAAAAATTGATAAAAACAGTGAAAGAATTGATAAAAAGAATAAATGATTTTTTAAACTAAAACGAATTAATACAAAACAAGAATATTAATTTATAAAATTCAAAAAATGAATTTATAAAATACAACAAATGAATTTATAAAATGCAAAAAATGAATTTATAAAATGCAACAAATGAATTAATAAAATACAAAAAATGAATTTATAAAATAAATAAAAATAAATGTATTAAAAAATACAAAAAATGCAAAACGGCAAAGAATAATTGCGATTCCACTAGACGGATGTGTGTCCTCCGAGAGAACTCAATGTTTCCCCATGCAATTCCCTCGCCATCTTAATGCATTCTTAATTACGATTTTGTGTTTTTCATTGACACAAATTTTACATTAAGGTGAATATATTTTTTTTACTTTTAAATTAACTTGGAAAAATTACTCAAATTAATTTGAAACTAAACAAGAAAGCCCTTTTTGTTTTAATTGTGCTATTCGGAAGTTTTTGAACTTTAATGATTTACAATATATACAACCTCTATTTTTCAGTGTCACCCAGTTGTTTTTTTCTTCTTTTTCTCGCAGCACCTCATTTGCATTAGGAGATTCATTCATTTGTTTTGTTGAAAAGTTGAACGCCATACAAATGAAGGCAATTCGAATTAATCACTCTGCCTTACAAAGAATCGGATTGATGTGAATGCATGCAGGGTAAATGGATGGATGGAGTGGATTGGAAAGGGATGGATGGATGAAGTGGATTGGAAAGGGTTGGATGGATGGGTGGTAGATTGAAAAGGGTTGGATGGATGGATGGAGTGGATTGGAAAGGGTTGGATGGATAGATGGAGTGGATTGGAAAGGGTTGGATAGGTGGATGGAGTGGATTGGAAAGGGTTGGATAGGTGGATGGAGTGGATTGGAAAGGGTTGGATGGGTGGAATGGACTGGAAATAGATGGATGGATGGGTTTGGGATTAGAAGGATTGGTGGATCGGTGGATGGGATAGATGGATGAAATGGATGGGGCAAAAATGTAGAGATGCGTTGTGGATATTTAGATAAATAACTAACTTAAAACCCCATGTATAAGACGCACTATTTTGTCTGTAAAATTAATTTTTCCATTCGTTCTAAGCATTCAAATGCGGGATAAACTTCATAAAGGGCACTTCAAGGTTCACATACGAAGCGAATCAATGGTGGAAAAAAATGCATGGAAAAGTTGCTGTAAGTAAAAAAGTAGCCAGAAAAAAGGGCTAAAACGATAAATAACTGGAATAATATGTGGATGAAGAGAATGAGAGAACTTGGTAAGAGGGGTTTTGGAATGGATGAAAAGAGCAATGGAAACGGAGCGGAAGGATCACCATCGGAGGAGTTCTGTTATCCAAAAAAGAAAGTGGATGGAAAGAAGAGAAATTAATCAAAGGATGAATATATAAGGTTTAATTTTATTTATTTTTTATTTGAGAAAAGGTTAGATATACATTGGAAAATAAATATATAAATAGATGAATAAATCAATTAAAAAAATAGATTTCAGAGAACTGTATTGGGTGAATAAGTAAAGAAATTTGAAGTAAGTCGAGGATAAAGTTGGAGGCAGATGGAAAAAAATGATGGATGGATGAGTGAATGATGGATGGATGAGTGAATGAATGATGGATGAATGAGTGAGTGAGTGGGATGAATACATAATAATGGATTAATAGTTGCATAAATTGATGAAAAAGAAAATTAAAAATTGATGCGTGAAGTTGAAGAATTTATAGATGGATGGAAGGATGGATGGTTAGATGGATGGCTATATGGATGGTTAGATGGATGGCTATATGGATGGTTAGATGGATGGCTAGATGGATGGCTATATGGATGGTTAGATGGATGGTTAGATGGATGGATGGATGACTAGATAGATGGATGAATGAATAGATGGATGGATGGATTGATTGATTGATGGATGGATGGATGGATGGATGGATGGATGGATGGATGGATGGATGGATGGATGGATGGCTGTATGTATGTATGAACGGATGGCTGTATGTATGTATGAACGGATGGATGAATGGAAAAAAAGATGGATGGATGGATGAATTGATGAATGGGCGGATGGATGGATGATTTATAGGTGTGTATTGAATTGTTGAGGGATGCTGAAATGATGCATGGCATTGTGCCTTTCCATGCAGCATTCCATTTATTAATATGGAAAAGAGGAAGGGGTTGGCGGTTGAGAAATTTTCTAAATAAAAATAGAAAAAGTTTTGTGAATTTTTTAACGATAAGTTGGCTTCAAAATATATTTGAGGAACTGTTTCGAAAGTTTTACGAAGTTCAATACTCGGGAACCGTCATGAAAACCATCAAATCCTTTCTTTCATTCCTTCATTCCTTCCCTCCTTTTCATTCTTTTATCTCTGTCCTTCTTTTTATCATCCTTCTTTTCACTCTTTTCCTCTCTTTCATCTTTTCATTCCTTTCTTTTCATCACTTCATCTCATCATCCCTGACCCGCTTTTCACAATAAAATAGTGAATAAAGAAGTGCCCGTGCTAAAGGTTAGTGAGAGAGCCTCGTGATCTCCTCCACGAGGCATTGTGCTGCAGACACACTTCAGAAAACGTCTGCTTTATAAGTCTCTTAAAATTCTTTTTTTACAGTTTTTTCAATGCAAGTTTTTTTTATAATAATAAAAAACGTTCGATCTTGTTAAAAAAAAAATTAAAATAAAAGTTATTTATATTTTTTCGTTCTATTCATTCCATCTATTCATAAATTAATCTAAAATACTTTTCCCTGATGGTCTTAACTATACCCTTAAATAACAACCTACTTTTTTTCATGACAATAAATACCTATTTTTCCTTTATTATTGCGTTATTTGATTTCCTTCACTTGCTCTTGTTCTTGAGAACGTATCTCGCATTTCAAATTCATTTTTCAGGTTGCACTGAGATGTTTCCCCTTGTAATACCCTCCACAAACACCTGAGACCCTTCATAACCTTGCATAATGTATGACTTTTGTGTTCGGATGTTTGTGATACTTTGCACTTATCGGGCTGAAACCCATAAAACTTACCCATTTATATCCCCTCTATCGCAGTTAAATGCAACATTCATTTAGATTATTTATTTTCCGATTTTATAGTTGAATTATCACCCCTAACATTTCACATTATATTATTTTAATACGTGCGTACAGGTGATCAGTAGAACACAGTTGCAGTCCTCTCAACTGGGTTGCATGTGCACGTTGCTTCAATGATTGCCGTTCAAACTTTCAGTTACGCCTCCCATCAGAAGGAACAGACTTTCAAAGGTCAGAAAGTGTCTTGGAGAGGCCGTGAAACTTTTTTTGCAAAAGAAAATGAAGTTCTGATGCTAGTTCAATTAAATGAAAATTCTTTTAGATTATTTGTGTTAATCTTTACTTTTCTTGCTGATTTTTAATCCCCCCCTGACATAAAGTTTTAGATAAACTCTCGTTTTTTTTCATCACTTGATCCACCTCCAGCCTCTTCAACCTCTCCTCTCCTCAACCCTCCCTCTTTGACCTCTCCTCTCTTCAACCCTCCCTCTTCAACCTCCTCTCCTCTCCTCAACCCTCCCTCTTTGACCTCTCCTCTCTTCAACCCTCCCTCTTCAACCTCCTCTCCTCTCCTCAACCCTCCCTCTTTGACCTCTTCTCTCCTCAACCCTCCCTCTTCGACCTCTCCTCTCTTCAAGCCTCCCTCTTCGACCCTCTCCTCTCCTTCAGTCTCGTTTAAATAAATCCTTTAATGCCTTTATTTATGTCTTCCTTTATGTCTTTCTTTATGTGTTTCTTTATGTCTTTCTTTATGTCGTCACATTCATTACTACAATTTATTTCCTGAAACATGTTGTCTTGACCCCATTTTCCCACCCCTTCTCAACCAACCCCTCTCCCCCACCCTTTCCCAACCACTCTTTCTACAACCACCCCTTCTCCACAACAACCCTTTCTTCACACCCACCCTCTCTCCACAACCACCCCTTCTCCACAACCACCCCTTCTCCACAACCATACCCTCTCCACAACCATACCCTCTCCACTAACCCTTCTCCACCTCCCCCTATCAACCACCCGCTCTTCACCATCCCCTTTCTCCATTCAAATGTCCCCATCTTTACCTTATTCGTGCTATAAATACAAATTAAGTGTGTGTGTGTTTGTGTGTGTGTGTGTGTGTGTGTGTGTGTTTGTGTGGGTGTGTTTTTGTGTGTGTGTGTCTTTGTGTGTGTATGTGTGTGTTTGTGTGTGTGTTTTTGTGTGTGTTCGTGTGTGTGTGTTTTTGTGTGTGTTTGTGTGTTTGTGGGTGTAGGTGGCTGTATGAGTTTGTGCATTAGTAGTTGCTCTCTTGTACACATTTAAAAAAACAATTTATTTTTTAATTTTCTTGGTATATGCTCTATTAGCTACCCTTGTCAAACTAATTCCACCACTCATCCATCACTCCATCACTCATTCATCACTCCATTACTCATCCATCACTCATTCATCACTCATTCATCACTAATCCATCTTTCCATCACTCATCCATCCCTCCACCCCTCATCCATCATTCCATCACTCATCCATCCCTCCATCCCTCATCCATCGTTCCATCACTCCATCCCTAAATCACTCTCCATCACTCCATCACTCCTCTATTACTCATCCATCACTCCATCCCTAAATCACTCTCCATCACTTCATCACTCCTCTATTACTCATCCATCACTTCATCACTCCTCTATTACTCATCCATCACTCCATTACTCCTCCATTCATCTTTTTATTCATCGACTCATTCATGCGTCCTTTTGTTTTTCTTAATTATCATTAATCATCATCATTCCTTAATCTTCTCGGATCATCTTTTATCTTCTTCTCGTTTTTCTATCTCTCATTCATCCATTTTTCATCCATATTTCATCCATTTTTCATCCATTTTTCATCCATTTTTATCCATTTATCCATCCATTTATCCATCCATTCATCCATCCATTCATCCATCCATTCATCCATCCATTCATCCATCCATTCATCCATCCATTCATCCATCCATTCATCCATCCATTCATCCATCCATTCATCCATCCATTCATCCATCCATTCATCCATCCATTCATCCATCCATTCATCCATCCATTCATCCATCCATTCATCCATCCATTCATCCATCCATTCATCCATCCATTCATCCATCCATTCATCCATCCATTCATCCATCCATTCATCCATCCATTCATCCATCCATTCATCCATCCATTCATCCATCCATTCATCCATCCATTCATCCATCCATTCATCCATCCATTCATCCATCCATTCATCCATCCATTCATCCATCCATTCATCCATCCATTCATCCATCCATTCATCCATCCATTCATCCATCCATTCATCCATCCATTCATCCATCCATTCATCCATCCATTCATCCATCCATTCATCCATCCATTCATCCATCCATTCATCCATCCATTCATCCATCCATTCATCCATCCATTCATCCATCCATTCATCCATCCATTCATCCATCCATTCATCCATCCATTCATCCATCCATTCATCCATCCATTCATCCATCCATTCATCCATCCATCCATTCATCCATCCATTCATCCATCCATTCATCCATCCATTCATCCATCCATCCATTCATCCATCCATTCATCCATCCATTCATCCATCCATTCATCCATCCATTCATCCATCCATTCATCCATCCATTCATCCATCCATTCATCCATCCATTCATCCATCCATTCATCCATCCATTCATCCATCCATTCATCCATCCATTCATCCATCCATTCATCCATCCATTCATCCATCCATTCATCCATCCATTCATCCATCCATTCATCCATCCATTCATCCATCCATTCATCCATCCATTCATCCATCCATTCATACATTCATTCATCCATTCATTCATCCATTTATTCATCCATTCATTCATCCATCCATTCATCCATTTGTTCATCCATTTATCCATCCATCCATCCATTCATCCATCTTTCCATTAACTTATTCATTAAACTTTCGAGACATAATATGTGACACTCGGCTCAAATGTCAACATTTCATCGAAAAACCATTTTTAATAACAAACTAAAATATTCTTGAAACTAATGAATGCCTTCTAAAAGGGAAAAAAATTTCATTAAAAACTTTTCTGAAAATGACATTTAGCTACAAACCTTTTGAAAAATGACATTAAAAACTTAAAATTGCGTTTATAAAGCAGAAAAAAATTCACGAAAAATAAAAAAATTATTATTTATTTTCAGTTAATAATGTGAATTAATTTGTTTAACTGTTTAATTATAATAATTCAATAAAAGAGAAAGTCTGTTAAACTCTTCGAACAACGATTAAAAATGGAAAACCTGATTTTAAAACCTCAAGACTTGTTCCAATGCTAATCAATCCCCTCAATTCGTGATTTCCTCGCATGCAACTCACCCTCGCATGCTTGCAATAGTCTGTTCAATTTAAACTTTTTCACTTTCATTTCACAAAAAATACTTTTTCGAAAGATAAATAAAATAATTCTTTGAAATTGTTTTTATTTTTAATGTTTTAAAATTAAAATTCTTTGTTTTAGAATTTTCTTCATTAAATTTTTTTTCTAGATCTTTTGGTTGCTTGATGTATGGTTAATAGACTTTTCAATACAACCACGCCTCTTTTGTGTTAGTATATTTAATTTTTTTGAAATTTTGAAAGTGTTTTTGTTGGTGTTTTTTTCTTTTTTGTTACTAGTTTTTTATTACTAATTTTTTGCGATGCCTTTCTTGGCCTTGTTGACAGTATTTTTCTGTTTTTCATTTCTTATTGTATTTAGTTGTAAAAGGCAACTATAATTAACTATGTAAATCGTACAGAGTACATAAATAATAAAAACAGCAAAAATGTTACAGTATTCTCAAAACAGTTCTCCCACAAACACATTTTTTGTTTGCATAATATGCATATTATATAGAAAGTATGTATAAATACCATCCCCTCCCTCCCCCTTGCCAAATCAACTTCACCCTATCTCCCCCCCCCCATCCACCACCACCATTACCCCAGAAAACTATCCCCACTTCTACTAATCCATCCCTTGAAGTCACTACTACTACCCATCCTTTTTCCAAAACCACTTTTACTCTTCCCACCATGATCTCCACTCTCATCACTACCACCACCACCATCACCACCACTACCACCACCACCACTACCCCCACCACTACCACCACCACCACCACCTTCAACCCCTTCCTCCCCATTAGCACCACCCTCAAACCCCCTCCATCACAAACACTCTCAGAACAGCAATCACTGGAGTCATGCCATTGTAATAGACATGACGGCATTGTGTCCATGTCACATAACGTCACTAATACAATAATGCAAATAATATTTGTTATTATTCTTATTGTTTATAATAATATTTTTATAATATTTTTTTTTTTTTTTAAACTTTTTGTTTTAAAAAAGATTAGAAAACTAGCAATAATTTTTTATTTAAACTTTTTTCGATTTCAATTAAGCCGATAAATACACCAAAAACGTTGTTTTTTTACAAATTTAATTGTCTTTTTTCACTCACGTGTTTAAACCTTTTTTTAAATTACTTTTTTCAGCTTATTTTTATTTGATTAAAAAAAAGTTGATTCAAAATGCTAAATGAATTGCTTGTTTTCATTCTAGATTTAGAAAAACATTTTTAACGTCAGACAGCAAAATATCTTTTTTTGTTTTTTTACTTTTCCAGTTTTATAATCATAAAAAAAACTTTTTTCGACTTGAACATCATTTTGAAATCTCTTCATTGGAAAATTTTCTTCCAAAAAAGGGTGCTTGTTTGCATCCTGCTAGACCGAATGAAAAATGCAATTGACCCACGTCTCCGAGACACTGTTGGAACACGCTGGAGCACCGAAAGAGATTCCCGACATTACCAAGAAGTCCTATGAGAAACAAATCCTGAATCGTGCATGGCAGACAACTCACAGACGCCTCCAAGGTGAGACACGGAGTGCGGCTGTATACGATGGTCTTTTCTGTTTCTGCTGGCCATGAAGACTGGATTATGAAGACTCTGACAGACCAGAGGCAGAATTGAATCCAACGGAAACGAGTGAGAAACCTTGACTTTGCTGACGATCTGGCTTTTTTTCCCACACCCAACCACAGAACCAAGGAAAACCCGTTAGCAGACAACTCAGCTAGATTAGGTTTCATAATCAACAGAGAAATGGAAATGAATAGAACACATCCTTCGAAAACCAGGATTCATTGCAAGGAGAGAGAAAAGGCTTGTGAGCTGGCACAAGACAGATGGAGAGAACGTGGAAGCAGTCGGGAAGACTCGCTCAAGATCGACACGTCTGCTGAAGCTGGTTGACGGCTTACGTTACAGACCGGATAACAGGCAGAAGTAAGAAGAAAACCACTGGAGAATATATAAATTAAAACTTTCGAACCATTTTTAATTTTTTGTTGTTTTAATATTGCTATTATATTATTTAATTCTCTGGTCACTTTATGAGCACAATGATTCCTTTCGGGAACATTCTACAGAATGGCAGTAAACAAAATTCGTTTTTAATTTGAATTTGTTAATCTTTCAGCTTCTCCATTTCTCAATTTACCTTTTTCTCGCCGAGAAACTGCAAAACGTCGACATTGTTGAAGATTTAATCGACTTCACACTTTTTCTCATCCACTCTTTTCACCCAAAGACCTCCCTCCAACACAACATTCCATCATCCCCTTCTACAACACAGCAACAATACAAACAGAACATCCACCCCAACCACCCAACAAAACCAACAAACAACAAAACCAAACAACAACATTCACAACTACAACAAGCCCCACAAACTCGAACAAGTGGCGACACATCGCGCTACAAAAATTCAAAAACTCATTTATTTGGCGCTCACTTCCGTAATCGCATTCGGGAACGTCTTTTCCTGCCTTTCTGATCATCTATCAAGCCCCAATCGACAGAAGAACGTCATTAATTCTACAGATTTGTATATTCTCCTGTTTACATCTCAATAAAGGCGTATTAAAAGCTTCGTTTAAATTATTATCGATATTTTTGTTTTATTTATATTATTTATATATTGATATTAATATTTATTTTCATTACTTTTTTTAATAATTTTATCTTATTATTTTTAACGAATCTATCTTTATTATATGTTTTAAAACAATATTTTTCAGAAAGTGACATTAGAGCCTCTTGAGGGAGAGTCTGCAAACTCAATGTGCGTGACGAATGGGATTGTGGATGTGAAGATGGTAGTGGATGTGTAGTTGTGGTTGTGGATGTGTAGTAGCGGATGTGAATGTGTAGTTGTGGATGTGTAGTTTTGGTTGTGGTTGTGTAGAAGAGGATGTGAATGTGTAGTTGTGGTAGTGGATGTGTAGTTTTGGTTGTGGATGTGTAGTAGTGGATGTGAAGATGGAAGTGGATGTGAAGATGGTAGTGGATGAGGATTCGGAACAAAGGATGTCGATAGGGTATGGATGGGAGGAAGAGGAATGGCGAGAAGATTGCTTGGTATGCAAATCGGATTTGGAAGCGCATATGGCTCCATGCTAACACTGTAATCGCAATAAAATAATAATAAAATATTGTAATAAAAAAGATAAATAAATAAATAAATGAAATATCTTTAAAAAATAGTTTAATAAAAAAGATAAATAAATAAATTAATTAAATATCTTTAACAAATAGTTTAATAAAAAAAATAAATGAATAAATAAAAAAATATCTAAAATATTTGTATGAAAATAAATATTAAAATGATGTTTAGATATAAATTAAACACTACTATCAATGGAAATATTATGATTTTGAATACACTTTCACCAATCCATCAATCATTCTTGAAAATATGTTTTTTTTATTCTAAAACAACTTTATGAATTTTTAAACTTTAAAAACTAAAAATCTTGCAAAACAACTTTATTGAATGTTTTAACTTTAAAAACTACTAAAAATCTTGCAATACAACTGAATATGAGACTGAATGTTCAAACTTGGAAAGACTATTACTCATCTCACAAAACCTGTTTTTTTTTATTTGGAAAAACAATTCTAAGTTTTGGCGAACGAGGTCGAACCAGGGTGACCAGTGAGATTCTTTATTAAGACACTTGTGCTGGCATTGCATTAGCAGCACGTGCTCTGAAAACCTTTCCCTGAGTTTTTCAAGTTTTGTTTTTCAAGTTTTGCATTTCAAGTTTTTCATTAAAAGTTTTGTTTTTCAAGTTTTGCTTTTTAATTTTTGTGTTTTTCTTTTGTTTTTTTGTTTTCTTTTTGTTTATTTTTTCGTGTTCCTCTATTTTGACAAGTTTCCCTAATTGTTCAAATCATAATTGAAAAAACATATTTCACAAGTTTCACATTTTATAATGATACTCTAACAATTCCATTTCCTAATTTCACTCCATTTAAAATTCATAAATATTTAAGTTTTTCAAAATTAAAAACCTTGAAAAATATTAAAATGAAATGTCAGTGGAAGGTTTTATGGACCTGTTTATCATGTTCACTTTCAACGTCTTAAGCTCGTAATTGTCTCCATTTATCAGCTCCACTCACGAATTCTGGAATTAAACGCAAATTTGTATTATAAATTTTTTTAAACAAATCTAAAATGAAAATTTCTGAAATCTGGTAGCCTGACCGTTAAGGAAAAACGAAGAAATTTTTTTTTTAACATTTACGCAAAATAGTTTTTTATTCTAAAAAAACGAAAAAAATTATTGAAAAATATTTTCCAAATTAACTCAAAATTGTCATTTTCTAGATTTTTTTCTTTTTTTATATGAATTTACAATTTTTTTACGAGGAATTGGATTACGCTGTAAGTGTAACTGTCATTCTTTACAGCCTCGTAAACACGTTTAAGAAACTTCGCCAAGTTTTTTCCAGTTTTTACCATTTTATTTTACAAAATGTAAAAGTTTTTTTTTTGAACTTTTTTTTTCTCACATTATTTAACGTTCGAGTCAGTTTCAATTTCACAGACGAAAAAAACAAACCAACGAATTCACAAAACACAAAAAAAGCAAACACACAAACAAAATAATTAACAAGCGATGAACACAGACTCTCTGACTTGTTTTCAACTCAATTAAACTGCAAAAAATGCTTTTGTTCCCTCGTTCATTTAATTTTTTCACTCTTTTCTGTTTTCCACTTTCGAAATTGTTTTCAAGAACCTCAAAGACTTCATAAACCTTTTTTTTCGTTTTTTGTTTTTGTTTTTGTTTTTTAGTTTTTCGCTTTCCGCTTGACTTCTTCCTCAAAAAGTCATCTCAAACTCATCCAAGTGAACTCAAGTGAACTGTCCAGACAGATCTCATCATCATCATCATCACCCCCATCACCACCACCATCATCATCACGACCACCATCATCATCACCATCACCATCACCATCATCATCAATACCACCACCATCACCACCACCATCATCATCATCACCACCATCATCATCATCATAGTGATGATGATGATTTTTTCTACAACCTGCCTCATCCCTTTAATCACCACAAAACCACCACTATCACTTCCATCACAACCAATAACACAACCATCATTATCACTACCACAACCATCATTACCACTACCACAACCATCATTACCACTACCACAACCATCATTATCACTACCACAACCATCATTATCACTACCACAACCTCCACCAGCCTAACCACCATCACTCCCACAACCACGACCTCCACAACCACCACTCGTTCTTCACCCTTCCAATTATAATTGCCTTAAAACACTTCAAAGCAAAGAGCTCAGGTTATTGGCTTACAAGACAAAAGTTGCATGCTGAAAACAGCGATATTAAATCTGAACATTCAACAAAAATAAAAATGATAATTCATATTTTATAAAATTGTATTTACAAAATCTTTAAACATATAAACTTTTAATTATAATTATTTGACATTCTCTTTAAAATCATTTCATAATTCAAAAATTAAATATTTAAACAAATTATTTCATTTTATTTTTCTTAAATCTATTTATAAATCTCACTTTTTAATTGATGTGATCCTAAGTCCATCCCTTTAAAAGGAAATCTTCATTAGGATGAGGTGCGTGTTTATCCATGGGTGGTGGGGGATCTGGGTGGGGGTGATGATGATGATGATGGTGGTGGTGATGATGATGATGATGGTGGTGGTGGTGATGATGATGATGATGAGGTTGAGGATGATGATGACTCCATAAAAATGCTAACCATGCAACAGATGCCGTCCTGCTTTTCTTATGTCGCTTAGTTATTTGATTAGGTCTTCAATTTTAGCTTTACGCTCTCTGTATATATAGGGTGGTATGCGTGTGTGTGCACGCGTGGGTTACACACAAACACACATAAATATAAACACGTACATACACATACACAAACACACACACAAACACACACACAAAAAAACACACACACGCACAAACATACAAACACACCACGCACAAAGCACACAAACACATACACACTCACACAAACACATAAACAAGCAGAGACAAGCTTTTCCATAGAGCCAAATAAACCAAATAATGGGCACGCACACATACACGCAAACACACATACCAATACAAACACACTGACACATCGAATAATCACACATAAGAAAATATTTATGAGATGGATTTAGCAAATCCCTGTTTGGGATGGGGTGCCGGTAAGCAGGCAATAAGCTCCTGGCATTATGAACGAGAAAAATATTTATATTATTTTTAATTATTTACATTTTTCACTTTTAATTTTTCTTTTATTACTTCACTTGTTCTTAATTTTAATTTTATAAATTAATTTTCATTAACTTTTCCGAATTAATTTACTTTTAAATAAAGAAACTCATTTATAAACTTTAATAAATAAATTTTTATTATTTTATTTTTAATATTAACTAAGATTTATTTATATTTTTCGATGAAGTGATGGTATGCCCGCTGGAGTGCTCTAACGATTCATTCTGCAGCTTTTGGCGACTTTTTTTTCTCTCAAACTTTTCCATCCACCCATCTTCTTAATATTTTCCTTCCCGCCACTTCTTTCCACTATTTTTCATTTTCGTTCATTTTTCTTGTTTTTATTTTTATTTTTTATTTCTGTTATTCTCCAAACTCTGCTTCTATTTTTGTTAAAATCCTTCTTCCCACTGTCTCCTCCACCTCCTCCCAACCACCACCAGCAAATACATACATGTCAAAAAGATAATTTAATAACAGAAAATATTTATTTTTCTTATATAATCATTCAAAAGGTTTGACCTAGGTTGACCTTCATCTCCCAAGGTCACAGGCGGCTTTGAGGTCAGTGCTTTTGTTCGATTTATGAACGCAATCATTTCAAAGACACCCAAAACGCATCCTGACCTCTAGAAACCTATTTTAAATTATTTAAAATCATTGTTTTAAACGGTGCTCCCTCTGGGGAAGACTTTTGAATATTCTAAAAAGATTTTAAACGGTTTTTTGAGACGGCAAAGGGTGCTGTAAAATTTCTCTTTTATATACTTTTATATGTTTTTTATTTGTTTGCTGAAGTTAAAAGAACTGAATTTATCAAAGCAAACCCCTATCAAAACTTTATTTTAATTGATAAAAAGCGTTTTTATTGAAATGTTTGTTTTGTAAGCATATCTTCCACCCATCTTTTTAAACAATTCAAATGTACGCCTTTTAAATTTATTTATATTTTAAACAATTTACGAAAATAAAAAATTATGTATTATTATTTATTTCTTATGCTACACGTCCACAAGATGCAGAATAAGCGCCAAAGTGGCACACGCCGATCTTCAGGGGACAGCTGCTTGTGTGAGCTCCTTTGAAGGCACATCAAGCGAAATACAGATGATATGTGACAGTCATAAGCGAAGATCCGATCGAAATACTTATATTTTTAAACAATTGTGGATGAAATTTTTTTATTTTCAGTCGTGAAGATAAGTAGAGGCATTGATTTTGTGCTCTTTGCTTCGTAATGTATTTTGGCGCGTTCGTCTTCTAAAGCAGGGACCAATTGATTCACGTCATTCTGGTGATCGTCGTAATCATCATCATTTTTAAACAATAGAATAATATATTTGATAATATCTTAGTTTAAAAAACAAATGTGAAAAACTAAAAATTTAGTCATATAATTTTGTATATATAAATAAGTTTGATATATTATTGTTATTGTTATATTTATTCTTATTATCATAACCATCATGACCCTTAATAGTGCACACTAATCAAGCCTTTAGTAGCACCTGATTAGCGTACCATACTGTCAAATCAAGTTTCCGTTGTTTGTAGGTGTGTGTGT
>OX030966.1:4606392-4608892 GCA_943735955.1 Piscicola geometra | reverse complement strand
TGTTGTGGCATTTTTGATTCGTGGCATTACACCCTATTTGTTTTTATATTTTATATCTTTATGATTTTATTTCATAATTTTTTTTATGTTTTATATTATTTCTTTTTGTTATTATTCTACAAAGTTTATTCTTTATTTCATTCTCTAAAAGGGTTTTTAGTAAATCAAAGTAATTGTATTCCTTACTTAATATTTTTATATCATGATCAGATGTATGATGATGATTATAGTTTTCATCATAATCATATCGTCATTATAATTATATCAATTTAAAGTATTTTTTCATCCCATTAGTTTAATCTTTCATTTTTTAAATACTTATTTGAATCAAGCAACTACAACTGCTAGCTAATCGTTCGGTTAATCAGCAAGACTCAGAACAAATTTTACAAAAGAAATTTACCAAATTCGATGAAACAATTTTTGCTTTTATTTTATAGTTTTTTTTCTTTTTGTGGTGACAAGCTTCCGAGCTAATTAACGCATCACAAAGCTTGCAGGCCAGCCCATTAGGCTGTTAGTCACTGCTTCCATTATTGCCTTCAGCATTGTCCTTATTTTAACTTATTTAATTGTTTCCGTTGTTGATAAAAGTATTAATTTCTTATTTAATTTTTACTTTTGTTGATTAAAGTATTAGTTGTTGTTGTTACAATAGTGAAAAATTATTACTCCTTCTTCAATTTATTTTAATACGAATGAATTAATTCAAATTAATTTAATTTCTCTGAATCACATAACTCATACAACGGACTACATTATTCCCATTCGAAAGAAACCCTTCATTCAGTAACCCTTGATTCTATAAAACCTATTTAAACATATTCAAACACCCATTATCACAACACCCCATTTAAAATGGTCTTTTCCCTAATTAAATGTCTTCATAGACACCACTAATTACTTGCGACAGCTTGACTTTACTCAAAATTAAATCTCTTAGCCCTTAACCACACCCATTTCCTTTCGCTCCACCCCCTTGTCACTCACCACATCTTAGACTTTTTTGGTATTTATTTTTGGTATTTAATGGCTCTTAATCTTAAAATAATTTTTCTGGCAATATCTGCCATTCATCAACTCATATATACCTTCAAGCAACTCTATCAAAACCCATGTAATTTAGATAAACACACTTTAAAATGGATTAGAAAAATAGTCATGATAAATACGTAAAAATAATTTTGTTAATTTTTTTTTATATATAAATCGTTTTCATTTTTAGAAAATGGAAAAAATAACTTGAAATTTCAAAAGAAATATAACGGTAGAATTTTAAAATTTGTATCGTATTATTTTATATAAAAAAACACTATTTTTCATATATTAAAAATGTCTAATCTTATAATTTACACAAAATATTACTAGAAGAAAATAAAATTGATTTATTTTAGGATTGAAATATTATAATTTGTTTTTAATTTTTACATTATTTCAACCTAACACAATTCTCAGCACCACACGCCCAATTCTAAAGGTAAATATTTAGGTGTGTCGTCATACAAGCTAATGACAGTAACATCAACAATAACATGGCAACATCAGCAATACGTCAGCAATACCATCATCATCATTATCATCATCACCATCACAATCATCATCATTATCATCAAAATCATCATCATCAGTTATTATAACAAACATAATAATGATTCTCATATTAAAATTAGGATTAGTCAAGTTGTCTTTAAATGTTAAATTTACTGAAACTTGATAATAAGTATTAATAATTAGAAAGTAAAGTAATTATAATATAATGATAGAGTGAGAAAAATAATGTTTTATTAAAAAAACCGCCAACTCCATTTCAAACCATTACCACCAGCATCAATTGTCATCATTACTCCCACGAGTTACACTACCATTCTAAACATCTTTTGAAACATTTCTTAATTTTCACCATAACCACTAACCAAAGCTTCCACCACCATAACCACCACCATCACTTCCACTATAACCACCACCACCACGATCACCATCACGACCACCATCACGACTACTATAACCACTACTACCACCACTACCCTCATGACTACCATCACCACTACCCTCACCACTACCATCTAAGCCATTATTTACAAAACCTAGCACAGCAGAAATTGATGAAACTTTCTAATCAAAATCACCAGCATCATCATCATCATCACCATCACCATTACCATCATCATCATCACAACCACCACCAACCAAACAATCCAACCCAAGACACTACCCCACACTACAATCACTCAAAACACGAGAACAACCCTCCATCCATCCAGCCACATATCGAGCCATGAAACACGAGTTAAGCGTCAAATAAAGTATTTGTGTAGCGCCTAATAAATCCACTTTTATAGCGCCTAATCTCCTCCTCGCGATTACAATGCGATTTATGACTGTGTTAAGAAGGCAGTCTGCTCCATCGACGCATAAAGCAACGCCTTATCATCATCATCACCATCATCATCATAATCATCATCACCATCATCATCATCATCATCATCACCATCATCACCAT
>OX030966.1:4576392-4601392 GCA_943735955.1 Piscicola geometra | reverse complement strand
AATGACTACTCAACCATTCCAAAGCAACAACAACCAGTCAGAACAAAATCATAAGCAACACTCCACCACCCCTTCTTTCATCCACCCCTTTCACAATCTCTTCAAAACATCCCCTAAAAGAGAAATATCCCCCATTCAATCTTCAAACCCCTCCCCCCATTCCACTTCCCCCTCCCACACCCCCTCAACCAACCCAGCCACCCCATCTCCTCCATCCCTCCACCATGCTTCTTCCCTGGGTTACCACTCTTTTTCATCCCCCCACAACAACAACCCCCAAATCAATCCCAACTTTCCCTCTCATCATCATCATCATCATCATCATCATCATCCTTTTCATCCTCATTTCTCTCCTCTTCCTCTTCATCATCCTTACAATCATCATCATCACCAGCACATCCATCACCCTCATCATCATCATAACCACCACAAAACAAACAAGAGCGTTGACTTCTCTATTGAGGCGATTCTGGGAAGGAGACCAGAAGAATCGGTGGCATGTGATGACAACACGCAGACGTTGAAAGTGAAACAAGAAAGGCCTGATGATGATAATGATGGTGGTGCTGATGATAATGGTGATGGTGGTGATGATGATGATGGTTGCGATGGTGGTGCTGATGATAATGGTGATGGTGGTGATGATGATGATGGTTGCGATGGTGGTGTTGGTGTCGTTAACCAAACGGTTCTCACAACAACTTTTAGCAACAACAAGAGCAATACAGAAAATAACACACAAACAAATAATGCAACATATACAAACAACAACATACATACGAACAACAACACACATTCAAACGAGAAAATACATACAAATAACTACACAAACATAAACAAAATAGAGAAAAACGATTATTTTGGACATCATCGTGACAAAAATAATTTTGCAAATTTCACCACAAAACAAATAAAACTGACGAATGAAACAAATTCTTTCAATAGCGAAAAACAAAAAATCCATGAGAAAAATGAACTTGAAAATGGAAAAAGAATAAAGAAAGAGAATAAAAATGAAAATGTAATTGTAAAAAAATGTAAAATTGACGAGTGTGGATTTTACAGTGACGTGAATAATTATAATATTAACAATAAAACAAATAAAAAGATTAATAATATCAAAACAGACTCATTGAATTTCAAATGCCTAGAAAAAATCAATGACGTTAAAAACAGCATTAATAAGGGAGTTTCCAAGGTCACACCAGATCCTGGAAGGATGGGTGATGGAGGAGGAATGATGGGTGGAAGAGATGCTAGTGGTGGAAGAATGGATGAAAATGAAGGAGTGGAAGACAGAAAAGAAGAAAAAAATAATAAAAGAAAAATAGAAGGAGGAATGAAAGAAGGAGGAGTGGTGGAAGAGATGATGGAAGGAAGAGGCGTGATGGTGGATAAAGGAGGAGAAGTGACTTGTTGCTTGGAGACGAAAGACCTGTGGCAGAAGTTCCATGAGCTTGGAACCGAAATGATCATTACCAAGTCTGGACGGTTGGTGATGATGATGATGATGATGATAATGAAGATGATGATGATTATGATGATGATGATGATTATGATTATGATAATGATGATGACGATGATGATGATGATGATTATAATTATGATGATGACGATGATGATGATTATGATGATAATGACGATGATAATGATGATGAAATCGTTTTTGAATGGCACAAAAACCTTCACTCAAACACACACAAACGCAAGGTAAATAGTGGTTTTCTAGCACTTTAATAACGAAGGTGCAGTAACTTTGATTAAAGTGGCGATGTTTAAAATCTCGCGAACTTTTCCCGAAACTTCCACAATCTCTTCATCAACCATTACGCAAGCACCCCTCATCGCCATGACACTATCTCTGAAAATCTTTAGCGCCGAATTAATTCTCATGATATAACTAGCTAGCTAGCGATGATGATGATGATGATGATGATGGTGGTGGTGGTGGTGGAGGATGATGATGATGATGGTGGGGATGATGGTGATGATGATGATGATGCTAGCAAGAAATACCTGAGTGCTAACCAGATGAGTAGCAGTGTAAACAGTTGCATCAACAACTTGTTTCCTTGTAACAAATATCATCACTACCACCAGCATCATCATCATCACCATTATCGTCGTCACCACCACCACCATCTTCATTTTTATTTTATTTTTTATTAACTTTTTTTTTCTTTTTCGAAATTAACAATTTAAAATCCACTCAAAATTCTCCCAACCCCTCTTCTTACACCACTTTTAATTATCAATTCTATGACATTTTCTCTCATCTCACCATCACCAGTACCCCTTTTGCACCACCATAACACTGCCACCACCACCACCACCACCGCCACCACCACCGCCACCACCACCACCACCGCCACCACCATCACCACCACCACAGTCGCATGTTCCCAACCTTACGTTTCTCCTTCAACAACCTCGATCCATCACCTTGCTTCAAATACGCTGTCGTCATGGACACCTCGTTGGTCGACCATCGCCGCTATAGATACGCCTACCACCGCTCGGCGTGGCTAGTCGCCGGCAAGGCCGATCCACCGCTGCCCACCCGCCTATACCACCATCCCGATTCACCTTTTTCAGCGGAACAGCTCGCAAAACAAGCGGTCTCGTTCGAGAAAGTCAAGTTGACGAATAATGCACTGGATCGGAATGGACATGTGAGTCGTCTGGTGGAGGGGGAATCTTGCCTTGCCATTTTATTCCATCTTTTCTGTTTGATATTCTTTTTCTTATTACGTTCACTATCACCACCGTTTTGCATATTTTTTTAATTTTCGTATATATTTATTATTTTTGTTAATCAATTTTTATATTTATTCCACCTAATTTGATCCACTATTCACTATTTCCCAGCCATTTTCAAATACCTTCAACCGATCTTTCACACACACCTTGTTTTCTCTCCACTTTCAAACCCTCCTCCTCCTTCCACTCCCTCTCCCATTTTCAACCTCTCCCTTCCCCCTCCTCCTCCTCCCACTCCCTCTCCCATTTTCAACCTCTCTCTTCCCCCTCCTCCTCCTTCCACTCCCTCTCCCATTTTCAACCTCTCCCTTCCCCCTCCTCCTCCTCCCACTCCCTCTCCCATTTTCAACCTCTCCCCTCCCCCCTCCTCCTCCTTCCACTCCCTCTCCCATTTTCAACCTCTCCCTTCCCCCTCCTCCTCCTCCCACTCCCTTTCCCATTTTCAACCTCTCTCTTCCCCCTCCTCCTCCTTCCACTCCCTCTCCCATTTTCAACCTCTCCCTTCCCCCTCCTCCTCCTCCCACTCCCTCTCCCATTTTCAACCTCTCCCCTCCCCCCTCCTCCTCCTTCCACTCCCTCTCCCATTTTCAACCTCTCCCCTCCCCCCTCCTCCTCCTTCCCCTCCCTCTCCCATTTTCAACCTCTCCCTTCCCCCCTCCTCCTCCTTCCACTCCCTCTCCCATTTTCAACCTCTCCTCTTCCCCCTCCTCCTCCTTCCACTCCCTCTCCCATTTTCAACCTCTCCCCTCCCCCCTCCTCCTCCTTCCACTCCCTCTCCCATTTTCAACCTCTCCCCTTCCCCCTCCTCCTCCTCTTACTCCCTCTCCCATTTTCAACCTCTCCTCTTCCCCCTCCTCCTCCTCTTACTTCTTCTCCCATTTTCAACCTCTCCCCTCTCCCTCCTCCTCCTCCAGATCATCCTCAACTCCATGCACAAGTACCAGCCGAGGATCCGACTCCTCAAGCTTCCACAGACCACCAAGATTCCATCAACGGAATCGGAAATAGATGAGGTAGCTATGTCCGTCTACTCCTTCTCTTTTCCGGAAACCACCTTCATCGCAGTCACTGCTTACCAAAACCAACTGGTGAGTGGAGTAAGGAATGTTTTTTTTTGTTTTTTTCTGTATTTTAGTACATTTATTTCTTTTTTAAGGGTTTTGAATCAATATATGAATAAATCTGTTATTTATTTCTCTGGATCTTGTTTAGTTTAAGTCTTTATACTAAGCATTGTTATTATTATTATTCTTATTTTTATTAGAGATAGAAGTAGTAGTAGTAGCAATATATGAATTTAAGTACTTTTTCACAACCTGACCCAGATAACGAAGCTAAAAATAGACAGCAACCCCTTCGCCAAAGGCTTCAGGGACTCGTCAAGACTCAATGATGAAAAGTTAGTTTCATTTTTGGAAAAGTAAAAGTCTTGATTACATTTTATATATTTTTAATACTATTTTTCCCAAATAAATATTATTAAAAATCATACAAATAAATTTATAGACTAATTGTTTTCTTTTTCCAGCCACCAAAAGCCTCAGCCTTTCTTGTATAGTTTCACGCCGTTTGTATTACAACAACAATTACAGCAACAACTGCAAGAAAAACAACAACTACTACTCCATCCTCAACAACTACAACAACATCAACATCACCACAACCAACATCAGCATCAACAACAGCAACAACGACTTATGAAGGAATGGTCTGAGTGTGGATTCAAATCAAGAAAAGAAAGAAAACGCATTTTTGAAAGCAGTAAATACATTTATTACTAAATATGACAAATAAATAATTTTAATCATTCTGTTATTGGAAAAAGATAAACGTAAAAATATATTTTAAAAAACATAATTCTTCATATATTTGGCAGTATACAAAACCTAAGAATTGCACATCCCTACTACAGACGACCCAGCCACCTCACCAGACTACAGCGATAAACGTCACAAACTCCTCTTGCAGACGCCACCAAACCAGCATCATCTAGCGCTCAACCTCTGCTACTTCTACAACGTCATGAGACACCGAGCCAATATGGCGGTTGTTAACAGGGGTGTCACGGAGAATTGAAGATTATGAGTGTTTAAATGTAAAACTTTAAAACTATTTCGCAAGTTTGTATTTATTAGTTGTCAATTTTGGCTGGTTTTTAAATGAGATTCAAAATGGATATTCTGTTTGAAATGATAACGATCACAATGATGTACAAAATTCTTGACTGAACGATTCTTTTTTCAATAATTTTTGTTAAATAAAAACGTTAAACGCCTCATCATGTTTTATTATAATTCACAACCATCTGTTTCAAGCTCTCAACCTCCCTCTCCATTGCACCATCATTATACGGCTCACGAACCCATAAAGATAACAGGAAAAAAATGTCCTGGGAATTCTTTTGCACTAATAGTTTATCTAGCGTTAATCTTTTTGCCTTATAGTTTTTCAATTGCTTGTCAGTGATTTTTTTGAAGAGGATACCTAAGAGGGATTTGTTGATAATCTAGTAAAAAATAAAAAATCTTTTAAAATATTATACTCTTAATATATAATTTGTATAAATTCAAAAAAAAAATTTAAAACACCAAATCCTAACAAATATCTTGAGTGCTCAAGTCGAAGAACTGAGGTGTGGTCAAATGCCTTTCCAGCTTCAGCTGCTCATGCAGCACGCGGGTGATGCTGGCCATGATGTCCACCTGGCGCTTTATTTCTTGCAAGATATTTGTTAACTTTTCCATTGATTCCTGCACCAGCTCAAAGTCACTGTAACAGACGCTTGGATCTGGAAATGCGCTAGTGTGCATAGTGGGTGAGTGAATAATCTAAAACTTCCATTAAATAAAAATTAAAAATAATAAAAATAATAGCTTATTAAATAAGCCTTATTTGCTTGAAACAGCTAACTCATGCTTTTTGTAGACAGCAAAGACGCCATTGAGAATAGTCTGCCCTTGCAGGTTGAGTGAACTGAGCCGAGTGAGACCATTTATAAAATCAACAGATCTGTCTCTCAGCTTCCTGGCAGGGCCTGTGAGATTCTGGCACGGGCTTTTCACGCCTGAGGGTTTAGTTTTAGAATATTCTCTAATCTTAATGTTATTTATAGAATAATATAAATTTTATCACACTTCACAAATGCTGTAAAATTAGTAACCTACTACGCTTTTTGAAACTTCAGGAGAATTCATTTAACTTTTAAATTAAATTTTAAAAGTTAATTTAAACCTTAAAAAGGTATTACATGTTTTAAATCAATCTGAAGCAAAACATAAAACAAATAGTGGAATATTTTATTTTAAAAAAAATGGCAAAAAATTTTTTTTTATAGTTTTTAGAGTAATATACAAATATTGTAAAAGGATTTAAAAGTTAATTTAATAAAATACTGTTTTGAAATTATGTTAATTCAAAATTATTATTTCAAACTTTATCATGATTTAGACTTCCAATTTCATTCAACTTTCAACTGTTAAAGAATACAAAAAATTGATGGATTTTTCTCAGTGGTCTCCTTCAATCATTCAAATTATTGGTAAACATTTTACTTGTAGAATCTACAATGTAGATCTTGTAATTCATGCTGATGAAGAAAGAATCAATTGAAATGCACACAGATAATTATATTTTAAAAAAATATTTTCATCAAACTATAGTAACTGAAAATGTATAAACTTCTTTAAAGTTCACAGAGCAAAGAATCTCAAGATTAAAGGAAAGAATGGCTAGTGACTTTATTTTTATATTTATAAAAAAAATTTATGCATAAAAAAATCTTGACTATCATGGTGTCAACCTTTCTTTTATACTATCACCATCTTTCCAACCACCAAACCACACAACCATCATATTCTCCCAACATCCAGCCCACAACCATCCTACAACCCAAATCACAAACCATCCCTCTTTCACCACCCATCCTCTCAACAACCACCACAACACACAGGCCTCAACGACACGTACACATGCATCCAATTGGGCACTGAGAAGTACAGAACCAGCGTGCAGGAAAGGTGCAACGAACCAATCTGGAACGAAGAATGTGACTTGTAGGACTTTGGAATACTTTAATGATAAATGATTACGCATGTTTAAATAGCTGGAAATAACCTTTTTTATAAGATATTTAGTTAAATTACTTTTTATTAGTACTCTATTTTTTCTCTTCTTCCTCATTTTCCAGCAAGCTCCCGAAAGGCGAGGTTGACGCAGACGACTTAGAGCTGAAGCTTTCCATCATGCATCGAAACCTTCTGAGGGCCGACGAGGCACTGGGCTGTGTCAAGGCACCACTTAGCCACTTCCATCCCAGACAACAACCCAGGAGCAGGTGTGTGTGTGTGTGTGTGTGTGTGTGTGTGTGTGTGTGTGTGTGTGTGTGTGTGTGTGTGTGTGTGTGTGTGTGTGTGTGTGTGTGTGTGTGTGTGTGTGTGTGTGTGTGTGTGTGTGTGTGTGTGTGTGTGTGTGTGTGCATGTTTGTTATTATTATTGTTATTATTGAAGGTGGCTGCGTCTGAGTTCGAAGAAGGATGGCAGTTACAGGGGAGATGTCCAAGTCACTGTTCTCTTCCTCTTCCACAATAATGTCAATAATATTAATAATATCAGTAATACAAAAATAAATAATATTTGTACTAATAATGATAATATTAATAATAATAATAATAATAATAATACCGCCTGGTTCCATAAGAGCATATCACTCAAGAGTTTCAGCAATGGCATGGGTGCGTGCTAAAACAAAATGAAACTATTTTTATTCTTTTTTGAAGACTTTATACCGATGATTATGATGGGGGGTTTCATAATGATCGTTTTTATCATCATCATCATTCTCATCATCATCATCATCATCATCATCATCATCATCATCATCATCATCATCATCATGGAGTTGATGAATAATTATTTTTCCAAGGAGACATCTTAAACAAAAAATGGTTGGGCAAGAAGAGCTCTGAGATGAAGAGGAAGGTGGTAGTAGTTTCAAATATAGGTCAGTAGGTCATCCGGAAGTTCATAATATTTTTATCAAACATTTTAATCTTTTATTTTTAGATGGAACCGAAAAAGAGGTGGATAATAATAACATTTATAATAATATGGAAGATGCTAACAATAGTAATAAAATTATTATAAATAATAACACGAATAATAATAATAATAATGATAATATTGAAAATAATAGTAAAGATAAAGATAATAATCATAATAATAATAATGATAATAATAATAATATTGAAAATAATAATACAAATAAGGATAAAAGTCATAATAACAAGGATAATGATCAAAGTTATGATAATGATGATAAGTTCAAAGGTAGTACTAAGTGCCAAGATGCAGCGACAGAATCTGTAATTGCCGTGGTCACTCCACTGAACATGAGAGGTTGAACAACTGCCATTCCTCCCATCATACTTTCATTCATTTCATCTTTCAATTTACATCATAATTGTTATTATAATAAATAATATGTTTTTATAATAGTAATAATAATAATAATAACAAAACTTTTCATTTTTTATTTTATTCTGCAGACTCTTCCGGAGGCGCCACAAAGACCTTTGGCAAGCTGAGGAAGAGCAAGAAAGGTGCTTTCGAAATAAAGCGCTATACCATCTCCACTGCACCTCACCCTAACATCGCCCGTTCCTTCTCCACCCCCTCCCCACCATCACCCCATCACAGCCACCCCCTCCCCACCATCACCCCACCACAGCCACCCCCTCCTCACCATCACCTACACTATTATTACACCTTCGCCACATCCCACCCCACCATCATCACCTTTACCACACCACAACAAACACCCCTACAACAACCACCACTACCACCACCACACCACAACCCCCACAACAACCACCACCACAGCAACAAAAGACCTTCAAAAGTTTCTTACCATGAACCCATCCTCCACCACCACCAACAACAACAACAACAACCCCTCACAATTACATCATCATCATCTCTCAATGCATGAGATGATGATGATGCAGGAGTATAGGGATCACGTGATGAATGAGAGAATGCAGTGGTGCATGGAGGGAGGGGATGGATTGATGGGGAAGGAGGAGGGGATGGCAAAAATTTCTGAGTGGAGTAGTGAGGTGGGTGTGGTGGGTCAGGGGTGAGAGGAAGGATGGGGGGAGGAGGAGTGTGTTGGTATAGATGATGGTGCGGTCGTGTAGGGGTTGTGTAGTTAAGGGGTTGTGGGGGGACATTAAAAAAGTTAATTCACCACCCAAACACCAAGCTCCACTCCACAGGAGCGTTTGCAGCTTATACTACTGCAACAACACAAACTCACTGAGAAAGATGCCTATATCAAGGTTATTTTATTTGATGTTTATTCTTTCATTTATTGGTATTTAATATTCCGTCTACCCATAAATCCGTTCATTCATCCATCCATCCATTTATTTATTTGTTCCATCCATCCATCTATCCATTCGCTTGTTCTATCTATTCATTCATCCAATCCATCCATCCAATCCTTCATTTATTTGTTCCATCCAACCATCTATTCACTCCTTCATAGTTTGTATCTCTCTCCCCTTTCAACAGCCCATCCTCCACATACCAATTCATCCCCGTCTAACTTCTTCTGTCCAACCTATTTCCTTCTCTAGCTATCCATCCTCATCCCATCCATTTTCATCCCATCCATCACTCTTCTTTATTATTTTTCCTTCCTTCTCTCTCTTATTCCCTCTCTCTTTCTTCTTCCCTCTCTCTTTCTTCTTCCCTCTCTCTTTCTTCTTCCCTCTCTCTTTCTTCTTCCCTCTCTCTTTCTTCTTCCCTCTCTCTCTCTCCAGGACCTGGAAAGTTACATAGATGAACTCTTGGTGAAAGTGATTGAGGCTCAACCTCGTCTGCTGCAGAAGAACCCTGCTGATAATGATCCTCAAAACAAGAGAGGTCATGATGATGATGGCAGTGGTGGTGATGATGATGATACTATTGTAAAGAGCAAACATCCATCCACCACTCTTTCCGTCTTTTCCACTCTCCCACGAAACTCCACCCACCTCGTCATGCGTCCATGCACCATGACAACTGTCTGTAACCATGATGGTAATGATAATGATGATGATTATGTCACTAATGGTGGTGTTGATGATAGTAGTGGTGGTGGCGGTGCAAAGGTCACGTGGATGAAGAAGTCATTAGTCGCACCAATCCGGAAGTTGCACTCGTTCATCAAGTGATGATGATGATTGTGGTGAAGGGTGGTGGGGGTGGTTTCATTTTATGGAAGTGATTGTATAGTAGTAGCAGTAGTAGTAGTAGTAGTAGTAGTAGTAGTAGTAGTAGTAGTAGTAGTAGTAGTAGTAGTAGTAGAAGTAGTAGTAGTAATAGTAGTAGTAGTAGTAATAGTAGAAGTAGTAGTAGTATTAGTAGTAGTAGTAGTAGTAGTAGTAGTAGTAGTAGTAGTAGTAGTAGTAGTAGTAGTAGTAGTGGTAGTAGTAGGAGTAGTAGTAGTATTAGTAGTAGTAGTAGTAGTAGTAGTAGGAGTAGTAGTAGTAGTAGTAGTAGTAGTAGTAGTAGTAGTAGTAGTAGGAGTAGTAATAGTAGTAGTAGTAGTAGTAGTAGTAGTAGTAGTAGTAGTAGTAGTAGTAGTAGTAGTAGTAGTAGTATTAGTAGTAGTAGTAGTAGTGGTAATAGTAGTAGTAGTGGTAGTAGTAGTAGTAGTATTAGTATTGTAGTAGTGGTGATGGTGGAAATTGGTAGTACAAAAGATATTAAATTCTTACAGTATTACTGGCGTTTTCATGATTCTCTTTCAGCGTATCAGTATCATCATAATCAGTATTACTTTTGCATTTTACATTTCAAGCAATCGTTATACAATTTCACTTTTTAATACTCTAGTCCTTCTAGTCTTTTCACAGTTTGTACACCGTAGACGTTACTTTCAATGCAGATTTTAAATCCATTTTAATCACCGTAAATTACTATGCATAAGACGCACCCTTTTTGGATGATACATTTGTGGGAAAATTAAGTTTTTCATGGTGTTTTACGGTTCATTTATCCTAATTTCAACCTCTTGATGTATTGTTTTAGTACTGCACATCCCTTTTATGCAATTATATCGTTTTCATGCATCTGTCCATCCATCCCTCCATCCATTTCCAAGCAATTTCCAATGCTCTTTTAATCAATAAATTAAACATGCCAATTGATGATAGTAGTGTCGAGACGTTTTTGAAAGTAATTTAAATGCTTTTAGAACCCACCACCGTCTTTAATGGATTTTATAGTGTATTTTTAATTGATGATTTATGAGTAAATGGTTTTAATTAGGTTAAATAATGTTTGATCATCATCATCAGAATTTGGTTAATACGCGATATATAAAATTATTGAAAAGGTTATATGTTAAATCTATTAAATAGGTAATTGGTTATATGTGAACATCATTAATGTGCTAAGACGTGATAAAAATCAATTATAAATTCGACATTTAATTCATTTTAATTATAATTTAATTGAAATGATTTATTTAGTTCGATTTAAAATAATAAAAATCTAATTTAGCCAATAATTTGTAACATTAGTGAGGTTGCCATGTATAGTAACATCACCATCATCATCATCATCACTAAATGGTGGTGATGATTGTGGTAACCAATTACCCCATTCTTCAAATTCCATTGTAAACTAAAAAATATTGAATTAAATATCAGTAAAAAATGTAGTTGTACCCAAGAATTCAGTGCTGTTGGTTGATACTTGACTATTGGTCAGAAGGTGTTGGTAGTTCGATGTGGTTGCTATGTGGCATATCATCATCATCACCATCATCATTATCATAAGCATTAATCATCATCATTGCCAGAATTTAGCATCATCATTATCATCCTCGTTTAGCATTATTGCTGTTTAGTGATATCATCGGAATCATCATCATCATATCATTGGCATGAATGTCTTAAATATTAAATTTTTAAAATAAAAAGTAAAGATCCACACCCAATAATTGTGAGATATATTTAGAAACCTATGCATATTCAACAACTAATTTGGAATTCAAAGCACTTGAGGCATCTGAAGGTGTGTGTGCGTATGTGTGTGTTTGCTTGTATGTATGCGCGTGTGTTTGTATGTATGTGTGTGTGTGTACTTGAATGTATGCTTGTTTGCACTTGTGAATGTGTCTGTGGTCGTATGTGTAGAAGGTATGCATTATAATGTTTCCATAATTATAACGAATTGTATTCGTCAAAAATTATTAGTAGGTGTACAAGTTTTGTATATTTAGATATCAATACAACGTTTGTATGTATGTATTTATATATGTATGTATGTATGTATGTATGTATGTATGTATGTATGTATGTATGTATGTATTTATGTATGTATGTATGTATGTATGTATGTATGTATGTATGTATGTATGTATGTATGTATGTATGTATGTATGTGCGTTTGTATGTTTGAAGAATTTAGAGATTAGTATAAACAAATATGTGCGCAAATGAAACACGTGTTGAAAGTTGTATGAAAGATCATTAGAAGGTCATAACGTGACGTCATCGTTCCTAGCCAATAGCTTATTAGTTAATTAAAATGAGGTTAATTAATTAGCTTCGAAAAAAATATATTTTAGTTCACAAATGATTTCATCAATTTAAATTTGTATTAGTAAGATACAAAATTAAATTAGATATAAAAATGAGGAAATTGTCGTAGAGATTTTTTATAAAAATTATAAAAAATTCAAAACAAAACTGTCAAAAAGAATTGCAAAATTAAAGGAAAAACTAAAAATTGTTTTGCTCTTTCCAGAGTTTTTCCATTCACATCACCTCATCTTGTCAAAAAGGTGGCAATCCAGGCTCAATACATGCAAGCTTCGGTGAAGATGTGGGGATGAGATGTAGGTGATGATGATGAAATGATGGAGATGATGGTGATGATGATGGAAGTGATGGTGATGATGATGGAAGTAAAGTTGATGATGATGGAAGAAATGAAACAATTTGGAGATTATGATGATGATGAAGAGGGTGTGGAAGACGGTGCTGATAATGATGATGGAGCCTCTTAACAAAGGGGGGGTGGAGTTGGAGGGTGGTTAGGTCCCTGGTTGTCCTGACGACGTAAACAATTATTTTTTACATATAATAATTTTATTTATATAAATAAACAAATTATATCAATTAATAAAATATAATCACTTTGAAATAATTATTAATATTATAATATATTATAAATATTTGTAAAAAAACGGAATAAAAGAAAAGAAAAATGAATATTCTTTCTTAAAAATCTCTTTTTGGGCCAATTCAAGTCAATTAACTTGTTCAGAGCTTGGTAAAACAACTAATAATCACCATCATAACCATTATCCTCACTGCATCATCATTATGACCTCCTGATGATCATCATGACCACCCCATCATCATCATCATCATCCCATGATCATGACCTCCCCATCATCATTACCACCACCCCCACCACCTGGTTCGCGGGTTTCTCAGCCATGTTCCTACGCAGGGATTGGGGGCGCAGGAAGAAGAGGGCCGTCGCCACGACAACCCATCCGAGCATCATCATCGACATCATCCCGAAGCCCCCGGCATCCATGTTGGGATTGGGTCCAGGGGCTGGGGTGGTGATGGTTGGTAGTGGTGGAGGTGGCGGTGAAGGAGGAGTGGTGATGATGTTGGTGAGATGATGATGTTAGTGAGATGATGATGTTAGTGAGATGATGATGTTAGTGAGATGATGATGTTGGTGAGATGATGATGTTAGTGAGATGATGATGTTAGTGAGATGATGATGTTAGTGAGATGATGATGTTAGTGAGATGATGATGTTAGTGAGATGATGATGTTGGTGAGATGATGATGTTGGTGAGATAATGATGTTAGTGAGATGGTGATGTTAGTGAGATGGTGATGTTAGTGAGATGGTGATGTTAGTGAGATGATGATGTTAGTGAGATGATGATGTTAGTGAGATGATGATGTTAGTGAGATGATGATGTTAGTGAGATGATGATGTTAGTGAGATGATGATGTTAGTGAGATGGTGATGTTGGTGAGATGATGATGTTAGTGAGATGATGATGTTAGTGAGATGATGATGTTAGTGAGATGATGATGTTAGTGAGATGATGATGTTAGTGAGATGATGATGTTGGTGAGATGATGATGTTAGTGAGATGATGATGTTAGTGAGATGGTGATGTTAGTGAGATGGTGATGTTAGTGAGATGATGATGTTAGTGAGATGATGATGTTAGTGAGATGATGATGTTAGTGAGATGATGATGTTAGTGAGATGATGATGTTAGTGAGATGGTGATGTTAGTGAGATGGTGATGTTAGTGAGATGATGATGTTAGTGAGATGATGATGTTAGTGAGATGATGATGTTAGTGAGATGATGATGTTGGTGAGATGATGATGTTAGTGAGATGGTGATGTTAGTGAGATGATGATGTTGGTGAGATGATGATGTTAGTGAGATGGTGATGTTAGTGAGATGATGATGTTGGTGAGATGATGATGTTAGTGAGATGATGATGTTAGTGAGATGATGATGTTAGTGGGATGATGATGTTAGTGAGATGATGATGTTAGTGAGATGATGATGTTAGTGAGATGATGATGTTGGTGAGATGATGATGTTAGTGAGATGATGATGTTAGTGAGATGATGATGTTAGTGAGATGATGATGTTGGTGAGATGATGATGTTAGTGGGATGATGATGTTAGTGAGATGGTGATGTTAGTGAGATGATGATGTTAGTGAGATGGTGATGTTAGTGAGATGATGATGTTAGTGAGATGATGATGTTAGTGAGATGATGATGTTGGTGAGATGATGATGTTAGTGAGATGATGATGTTAGTGAGATGATGATGTTAGCGGGATGATGATGTTAGTGAGATGATGATGTTAGTGAGATGATGATGTTAGTGAGATGATGATGTTAGTGAGATGATGATGTTAGTGAGATGATGATGTTAGTGAGATGATGATGTTAGTGAGATGATGATGTTAGTGAGATGATGATGTTAGTGAGATGATGATGTTAGTGGGATGATGATGTTAGTGAGATGATGATGTTAGTGAGATGATGATGTTAGTGAGATGATGATGTTAGTGAGATGATGATGTTAGTGAGATGATGATGTTAGTGAGATGATGATGTTAGTGAGATGATGATGTTAGTGAGATGATGATGTTAGTGAGATGATGATGTTAGTGGGATGATGATGTTAGTGAGATGATGATGTTAGTGAGATGATGATGTTAGTGAGATGGTGATGTTAGTGAGATGATGATGTTAGTGAGATGATGATGTTAGTGAGATGATGATGTTAGTGAGATGGTGATGTTAGTGAGATGGTGATGTTAGTGAGATGATGATGTTGGTGAGATGATGATGTTAGTGAGATGATGATGTTAGTGAGATGATGATGTTAGTGAGATGGTGATGTTAGTGAGATGATGATGTTGGTGAGATGATGATGTTAGTGAGATGATGATGTTAGTGAGATGATGATGTTAGTGGGATGATGATGTTAGTGAGATGATGATGTTAGTGAGATGATGATGTTAGTGAGATGATGATGTTGGTGAGATGATGATGTTAGTGAGATGATGATGTTAGTGAGATGATGATGTTGGTGAGATGATGATGTTAGTGGGATGATGATGTTAGTGAGATGGTGATGTTAGTGAGATGATGATGTTAGTGAGATGGTGATGTTAGTGAGATGATGATGTTAGTGAGATGATGATGTTAGTGAGATGATGATGTTGGTGAGATGATGATGTTAGTGAGATGATGATGTTAGTGAGATGATGATGTTAGCGGGATGATGATGTTAGTGAGATGATGATGTTAGTGAGATGATGATGTTAGTGAGATGATGATGTTAGTGAGATGATGATGTTAGTGAGATGATGATGTTAGTGAGATGATGATGTTAGTGAGATGATGATGTTAGTGAGATGATGATGTTAGTGAGATGATGATGTTAGTGAGATGATGATGTTGGTGAGATGATGATGTTAGTGAGATGATGATGTTAGTGGGATGATGATGTTAGTGAGATGATGATGTTAGTGGGATGATGATGTTAGTGAGATGATGATGTTAGTGAGATGGTGATGTTAGTGAGATGATGATGTTAGTGGGATGATGATGTTAGTGGGATGATGATGTTAGTGAGATGATGATGTTAGTGAGATGATGATGTTAGTGAGATGGTGATGTTAGTGAGATGATGATGTTAGTGGGATGATGATGTTAGTGGGATGATGATGTTAGTGGGATGATGTTAGTGGGATGATGATGTTAGTGAGATGATGATGTTAGTGAGATGATGATGTTGGTGAGATGATGATGTTAGTGAGATGATGATGTTAGTGAGATGATGATGTTAGTGAGATGGTGATGTTAGTGAGATGATGATGTTAGTGAGATGGTGATGTTAGTGAGATGATGATGTTAGTGAGATGATGATGTTAGTGAGATGATGATGTTAGTGAGATGGTGATGTTAGTGAGATGGTGATGTTAGTGAGATGATGATGTTGGTGAGATGATGATGTTAGTGAGATGGTGATGTTAGTGAGATGATGATGTTAGTGAGATGGTGATGTTAGTGAGATGATGATGTTGGTGAGATGATGATGTTAGTGAGATGATGATGTTAGTGAGATGATGATGTTAGTGAGATGATGATGTTAGTGGGATGATGATGTTAGTGAGATGATGATGTTAGCGGGATGATGATGTTAGTGAGATGATGATGTTAGTGAGATGATGATGTTAGTGAGATGATGATGTTAGTGAGATGATGATGTTAGTGAGATGATGATGTTAGTGAGATGATGATGTTAGTGAGATGATGATGTTAGTGAGATGATGATGTTAGTGAGATGATGATGTTAGTGAGATGATGATGTTAGTGGGATGATGATGTTAGTGAGATGATGATGTTAGTGAGATGATGATGTTAGTGAGATGGTAATGTTAGTGAGATGATGATGTTAGTGAGATGATGATGTTAGTGAGATGATGATGTTAGTGAGATGGTGATGTTAGTGAGATGGTGATGTTAGTGAGATGATGATGTTGGTGAGATGATGATGTTAGTGAGATGGTGATGTTAGTGAGATGATGATGTTAGTGAGATGGTGATGTTAGTGAGATGATGATGTTGGTGAGATGATGATGTTAGTGAGATGATGATGTTAGTGAGATGATGATGTTAGTGGGATGATGATGTTAGTGAGATGATGATGTTAGTGAGATGATGATGTTAGTGAGATGATGATGTTGGTGAGATGATGATGTTAGTGAGATGATGATGTTAGTGAGATGATGATGTTAGTGAGATGATGATGTTGGTGAGATGATGATGTTAGTGGGATGATGATGTTAGTGAGATGGTGATGTTAGTGAGATGATGATGTTAGTGAGATGGTGATGTTAGTGAGATGATGATGTTAGTGAGATGATGATGTTAGTGAGATGATGATGTTGGTGAGATGATGATGTTAGTGAGATGATGATGTTAGTGAGATGATGATGTTAGCGGGATGATGATGTTAGTGAGATGATGATGTTAGTGAGATGATGATGTTAGTGAGATGATGATGTTAGTGAGATGATGATGTTAGTGAGATGATGATGTTAGTGAGATGATGATGTTAGTGAGATGATGATGTTAGTGAGATGATGATGTTAGTGAGATGATGATGTTAGTGAGATGATGATGTTGGTGAGATGATGATGTTAGTGAGATGATGATGTTAGTGGGATGATGATGTTAGTGAGATGATGATGTTAGTGGGATGATGATGTTAGTGAGATGGTGATGTTAGTGGGATGGTGATGTTAGTGAGATGATGATGTTAGTGAGATGATGATGTTAGTGAGATGATGATGTTAGTGAGATGATGATGTTAGTGAGATGATGATGTTAGTGGGATGATGATGTTAGTGGGATGATGATGTTAGTGGGATGATGTTAGTGGGATGATGATGTTAGTGAGATGGTGATGTTAGTGAGATGATGATGTTGGTGAGATGATGATGTTAGTGAGATGATGATGTTAGTGGGATGATGATGTTAGTGAGATGGTGATGTTAGTGAGATGATGATGTTAGTGAGATGATGATGTTAGTGGGATGATGATGTTAGTGAGATGATGATGTTAGTGAGATGATGATGTTAGTGAGATGATGATGTTAGTGAGATGATGATGTTAGCGGGATGATGATGTTAGTGAGATGGTGATGTTAGTGAGATGATGATGTTAGTGAGATGATGATGTTAGCGGGATGATGATGTTAGTGGGATGATGATGTTAGTGGGATGATGATGTTAGCGGGATGATGATGTTAGTGGGATGATGATGTTAGTGAGATGATGATGTTAGTGAGATGATGATGTTAGTGAGATGATGATGTTAGTGAGATGGTGATGTTAGTGAGATGATGATGTTAGTGAGATGATGATGTTAGTGAGATGATGATGTTAGTGAGATGATGATGTTGGTGAGATGATGATGTTAGTGAGATGATGATGTTAGTGGGATGATGATGTTAGTGAGATGATGATGTTAGTGAGATGATGATGTTAGTGAGATGATGATGTTAGTGAGATGATGATGTTAGTGAGATGATGATGTTAGTGGGATGATGATGTTAGTGAGATGATGATGTTAGTGAGATGATGATGTTAGTGAGATGATGATGTTGGTGAGATGATGATGTTAGTGAGATGATGATGTTGGTGAGATGATGATGTTAGTGAGATGATGATGTTAGTGGGATGATGATGTTAGTGAGATGATGATGTTAGTGAGATGATGATGTTAGTGAGATGATGATGTTAGTGAGATGATGATGTTAGTGAGATAATGATGTTAGTGAGATGATGATGTTAGTGAGATGGTGATGTTAGTGAGATGGTGATGGAGGTGGTGGAATGTTAGGGAAAGGGGAGGGTTGTGGAGGGTGGTGCAATGCTGGTGGAGAAAAAGGGAAGAGTCGGTGGTGGTGGTGATGGAATGGGACTTGTGAACTTTGGTTGTGGTGGTGGAATAGTGGAAGGGAAGAGGGTTTTAATGAGATTGGTGGTGGTGATGGTGGATGAAGGGTTGTGAATGATGAAGGGGATGATAATGGGGTAATTGAATGAAGGTGATAATGATGAGGGTGATGATAATGGTGATATAAGATGGGGTGATTATGGGAGGGTGATTATGGAGAGGGTGATAATGGGTAATTAAATGGAAATGATTATGATGAAGGTGAATAGGGCTGAAACCCACCATCTTGAATGCATTCATTGTCTGTGCAGTAGGACTGTGAGTTCCTGATCTGAATATTGAAACATATGTGAGAATTCAAACATTAAAGAAATAATAAAGAAATACAGAGCAGAAGAAACAGACATAAGTGTACAGATATAAAAACATACAAGAAGCATACATACATACTCACATATAAAAACATACAAGAAGCATACATACATACTCAGATATACAAACATACAAGAAGCATACATACATACTCAGATATACAAACATACAAGAAGCATACATACATACTCACATATAAAAACATACAAGAAGCATACATACATACTCAGATATACAAACATACAAGAAGCATACATACATACTCAGATATACAAACATACAAGAAGCATACATACATACTCAGATATACAAACATACAGGAAACATACATACATACTCAGATATACAAACATACAAGAAACATACATACATAAAAATATATACAAACATATGTACATGCACAGTCACACAAACATACAGAAAACATACATACATACATGCACAGATAGACAAACAGTCAGAAAACCTACCACATTGAGGAGGCGAGCCATCACAGCATCTTGACTCCAGACACACTCACATAAATCAAAACTTCCGTCAGACATGATTGTTCTGCGTGTTTTATATTTTATTTTGAAACATTGTATCGAATTTACTAATTATAAATAACTAGATAGGTATTTTCATTTCACTAATTTTCCATTAGAAAATTAGTTAAATAGTTTATAACCGATACATTTTAATTGAATCAAATGAAACTATCACTTAATGCAGATTAAATTAATTTACTATGATGAAAATAAAACATACTATTTTTTATTTTTACACCCTGAAAAAACAACCGAGCTAATTCAAAGACAGGAAATAAAGAGAACACGTCGATTAACTTTGACGATTTTTTTCCAAGTAGTTTGAGGAAGAGATTTTATTGTGGGATGAGCTTTTTGACACTTAATTATAATGTTTATCGTTTATCAACTATCTGAAATCCACGTAATGTTAGACTTTTTCAAAGCACTGCACTTTTGAAAAATGCTAATTTTTTATATATAATTATTTTGACAAATATTCTAGTGTATATTATTGTTAAAGATTAAATGAGTTTTTTTAATAATTTTTGTGTAATTCCATCTCATTTTATTACGAAATTGAAAAGCTTAAGTAGAAAAGTTAAGTTTTCTAAAAATTACTCATATCATATTGCCTGAAACTCCACTCCATTAGAACTCCTCAATGGCAATTATATAACGAAACGTTAAAAGCCTGAATTGCAATGTCAATTGATGAATTGAACCATTGGGTGGTTACATAATTCCTCCACCTTATCCATGCACGCTTTATTCTTTATTTCCTAGGTTAAACAAATATTTGAAAACTCAAATTAAAGCTCATTTAATCATAAATGATTTGTTAAATAAATTCATAAGTTCTAAGTAAAGGTAAATAAATAAATATGACCTTTAAGCCCGCAGTGTGGACACGCGAATGTAAACACTGGAAATGGCAAACCACCGGCAAGCTAAAGAATAAATTGTTAAATCAAATGAATTAAATAGTTATTAACATTAAAATAAAACTTAATTTCAAAACTTTATTCTAAAAAGAACGTGTGGTAAACACCTTTAATGTCAACCTTGTTTCTATCGTATATCGTTTAGATATTTTTGGAAAAAAAAATAATTTGTACCATAAAAATTATTTTATAGAACTTTTTCTCAATTGAATTCATTCTCAAAACCAATATTTTGCCCCTAACACCATTAAAGCATAACGTTCATAATCACCTCAGATTTACCTCAGAACAAATACAACGGATTATGCAACGTTACATCGCGTCCTTTGTGATGCACACCTCAACCAGCAAAGACATCAAATAACAATTAAACAAATCATCCCCCCCATCAATGAGAAAGACATTACTCACCAGCTTCTTGTTCTTTTCTACTTCTTACCCAACTTCACTTTGGTTTCAAACTTCGCTTTGGGTTGCTTACACAATTGGTGCAATGGGCAAGTGGGGGATGCTACTTGAAGAAGGACCAATGTACCACCATGGAGTCGAAACTGCCCGCACCCTATAAAGCCACCGTTGCTATGGTTGCTCAATCGATTTTGTACTTTTTTTAGAGACTTTTATATTTGATAATTTATATGTTTTTAATAGTTATTTTGAAAACATAACATTTTTTTTAAATATAACGCTAGAGTATTTATTTTATTGGTGATCGTTTGATGTTTGATGGAGCCTAGCACTGATTTTTTTTGTTCCGACGCATCACCAGATTTTCCAGTCTTCCAGTATCTGGTTCATACCTCAGCACAGCCATCTATCCAGCCATCTATCCAGCCATCTATCCAGCCATCTATCCAGCCATCTATCCAGCCATCTATCCAGCCATCTATCCAGCCATCTATCCAGCCATCTATCCAGCCATCTATCCAGCCATCTATCCAGCCATCTATCCAGCAATCCATCGATCCATCCATCCGGTCCTTATCTGTCCAAGACCACTTCATCCAACATCCTTCCATGCAACATCATCACTTCACCCACCCTTTCTCCACCCATGCAAACCACATCTCGGATGAAAAAGTATTGAAAAACTATGAATTTCATTCAAACTTCCATAACCAACAACTGACAATATGCAAAAGCGAGGGTAACCGATACAACAACAACAACAACAGCTTAAAATCTAATCTAGAATACAATAACGACTACCACAACATACAACACCATTCATTTTACAGCAACAACAACAACCACCCCAGTGAATATGCCCATACAAACTGCACAGATCCACTTTTTCAATACAACGACTACAACCCTCAAGCAAACAACGAAAACTACTACTACCACCCCCTCAACTATTACCAACAACACATTCCAAACAACTATTACTACAACTCGCTACAACACAACAACAACTACAACCACACTAGCCAAAAATTCACAGCGTTAGACTCAGAATACGTTGGTTCAACTACATCTCCAAACAAACAGCCTTTTGTGGAATTAAATACTTGCAGCAACTACCACCACTCGTGCAACCAAATCAACATCTACGCCAACAACTTTTATAGCGACTACTCCAGGTGTGTTGCAAACTGTAACAACAACAACAGCAACTCGCCATCTTTTGATTACTCAACTTCTATCATTTCTACCGAATCGACCCACGACCACACACCTTTTGAAAACACAAATCTACAACCTCACGCCAAGGCAAACTCTTCACCATACACCATTTCAACTCCGAAAACTTTTTCGGAAGAATCATCAACTTGTAAAATGACCACAAAAAAGAGGGTTATTCTAAAGAAGGAACAGTCCGATCTACTAGAAAAGGCGTATCAGCTCCACAAGGATTTTCCGTACTTCGGAAGAGAGTTGAGGGCAGAATTGGGCAAAGAGTGTGGTTTGAGTTCGTTGCAGGTGCGGAAATGGCTGAGTAATAGGAGGAATAAGGACCGTAATACGAGAAGTTTGAGACAAGTTGCAGTTGGAAGAGAAAGGCTGAAAGAACTGAAACCTTGACGATTATTTATTTTGTAAAGATTGCATTCTGATTGTAATTTATATTCTTGAAAGTTAATTTTAATTATTATTTTTGATTTTTCTGCGTTTTTAATTTATTCTTCAACTGCGTTAGTTCTGAATTTTAAGACTTTCTTCAAATAAAAAATATGGAAGTTCGTTTCTTGAATGTATATATTTAATATATGTAAATCAATATAAACACCTCGGTAGCAATCATTTTATTCTTCAACGCATATTTGTGAAAACCAATACTTAGTTGGGGGAAGAGTTCACAAACTGCGATTTGAGGTAACGTTCTTAAAATAAAAGTTTTAAACTGAAAATTTAAGTATATATTCAAAAAAATGAGATTCATTTGTATATAAAGAAGGATTAATATGTATTTTAAATAATTTAATATAAAAATTAACGTTCTTTGTCTAACTTTTTCTTCGTAATGTAAGATTGTTCATCTTTAAAAAGAATTTCGCCGCAGGTTATTGTTTAAAACTTAATTTAACGAATACTTTCAAATCGAATTATGAGATAATATTGTTTAAGTAATCGAGTTTACATCGATAAATCGAAAGTTAAATATTTTTAACTTCAAAACGACCGGCCATAAAAACCATTTTGACCGATAATCGACCGTGTGACATTCGCTTCAAATATCGCAAAATCATCACTTTATTCTTTTAATTCATTCCAGATGAGACGTCACGAACACAAATCCCTGAACGGCTGCTGTATCTGCAGATGCAAGTCGTCAACTTCGAGATTCGCCAAGAGCGACGTGTGGGAGAAGTACTTTCCCATGTGCTTTCTACTGCCGCCCAGGCAACGAAAAGGCGACATTTGTAACGCCTGTGTCCTCGTAGTCAAACGATTCTGCAAAAAGAAAAAAGAGACCACCTTTGAATACGTTAGTTTTTTTTTCATGATACAAATTTTATCAAAAACAAATATATCTGTTTGTCTGGTTGCTAATATTTCGAAAATTAATTTTTTTGAGGCTAACCATTAGAATTTTTGTTGAATCATTGAAATTAAAATTTATATTCTAGAAAAAGAAGTATCATTCCAACAAATTGAATAAAAACAACTTTCATTTAATTAATTTTATTTTTTCCACATTTTATTTTATATATTTTTTAAATCTGCCATAGGTGGTAGACTGTAGGAGTGGTCCTGGCAGTAAAAGCATGGCGAAGATTAAGAAAAAAAGAAATGTCATACAGAAACAACTAAATGGTGAGAAAAAAATAAATAATATATATAAAACATCCATCTATTTCATGAATTTAAATTTAAATAATTATTGCATCATCATTTCAATTAAAAGAAATAATTCATATTGAATGACAGCAAAAGAAAGGAAAGGGGTAGACAAGTTAAACAGAGTGAGTGTCATTTGAAATCTACCATCATTTTCATCAAAGAATCATTATCATTAACAAAACCAGCATTATCATCATTAACAAAACCATTACCATCATCACTCCAAAACCATCATCATTATCACTACCACCAAAACCATCGTTATCATCATCATCACTAGGATGAACATGAAGAAAAGAAGAGCAGGAAACAGGACAAAGGGAGGATCTACAGAACCCTTTGTGAGTTCCATCTATCTATCCACCTATCCATTCATCTCTCAATTCATCCTTTTATACATCCGTCTATCCACAGACACAACCATTCATTCATCCATTCACTCATCCCATTCATCTTTACACCAATTCATTCATTCATATTTTTCATTCATTCACCTTTTTCACCCATACACCACTCATTAACATATCTATTCATCCATCCATCAATCTACTTCATCATCTACCAATTTATCTTTTCACCATTCATTCATCCATTTATCTTTCCATCCACCAATCAAACCATCCATCCATCCACACCACCCACTACAGACCATCCAAGCCAGTTGATCAATGACATATCATTCGGATCATCCTTTCATCACTTCAAAACTGCTCAATCGTCATCATCACTACCACCACCATCATCACCACCACTGCCACCTGTAACATCATCATCATCACCACCCGGGGATGTGACATGGCGGGATATCTACATGGATGATGACTCGGCGCCTCTACCCGCCTACCTGGAGGAGCACTTCAAAGGGTTGGTGGTGGTGATGGTGGTGGTGCGTGGGTGGGTGGTTGGTTGGTTGGAGGGGTTTGGTGTGGGTGGCATTAGTGGAAATGGTTGCGGTTGGTGTGGAGGTTGGATGCTGGATGGATAGATTCAGTTTGGTGTTGGAGGAGATGGTTGGGGGGTTGGATGATTTCTGGGTGGGGAAAAGGGTAGATAATTACTGAATAGGGAAGGGGGTGGGGTGGAGATAGATGATTTA
>OX030966.1:4571392-4573892 GCA_943735955.1 Piscicola geometra | reverse complement strand
AAACAGGCCGAATATTAATTAAAAATCAATAACATAAACAAAAATAACAATAATTATTCTTATTCTTATTGCTATAAGGTCGTAGAGTGACTAATCACTTATTCACACATTCTTAGGCGCAGCTTTACTGTTTTATAATTCGGTAACTACTTAACTTTGGCTTACATTATTCCTTTTTGTTGTCATTTGTTGTCGTCGTTGTTTTGGTTGTCGTGGTTGTTGTTGTGGTTGTTGTAGTTGTACCCGAGCACCAACCAACTTACGTCAATTCCATTTCACTTATAATTTAATAGGTCAATTATGAACCAATTAGGCTTCCTTAATTGGTTACGACGTCGCCATTATCGCCATGCAATACTCCCCACCATACTCATGTTGCAGCAATAACACTAAAGGTGTTTGCCCTTCTTTGTATGCGTGTGTGTATATGGTTTTGTATGTGTGTGTATGGTTGTGTGTATGTATGTGTTTGTGTGTGTATGGTTGTGTGTATGTGTGTTTTTGTGTGTGTATGGTGTGTGTATGTGTTTGTATGGCAGTTTGTGTGACTGTTGGTATGACAGCTTTTGTAGATTGGTAGGAGAATTGATCAATGGTGGTCTTATTGAAGAAATGTTGAGTAGTTGAGCTTAATTAACTTTTAATTGTATTTACTTAGCGCATTATTGTAACTATGATTCAAATGTGCTTTTATAAATCTTCATAGTCATTTTTTTGCATGTGTGTGTGATTGTGTGTGTGTGTGTGTACATTTCATGCAAATGTTTGTGTTTAATAAATTATATATATATATATCGACAACAAAGACAAACAAGACAACAGCTACATCAACCACACAACAAAAGCAACGGCAACAACCAATTTTGTAGTCTTTTTCTGTTAACCTTTGAAGCTTTGTTTATTGTTTTTGTTGCTACAATAAGTAGAATAACATCAACACAAACAACTAAAACTGTTGATATCTCCACTACATTGTAATCTTTTTTAATTGAATTATTTGTGTTTTTATATCCTAATCTTCTAGTTTCCATCTTTTTTCGCATGTTTCAACTCATCCAAACTTTTCTCATTCCTTCCCTCAATCTCTCACATACCCTCACCTCCCCTCATCTCCCTTCTTCTCCCCTCCCCTCCCCTCCCCTCCCCTCCCCTCCCCTCCACTCCCCTCCCCTCCCCTCATCTTTTTCACTATCTCTTCATTACCACTCTAAGCTTATTGAAACACATTTACACACAAATAATTTTTCATATACAGACATTTCATCATCATAGTGGCTACTATCATCATCAACACCACTGCCGCTATCATCATCAACACCACTACCACCATAACCATTAGTACGACTATCATCACCAACGCCAATCTTCCATCATCATCATGCCCACCAACATATGACCTTGACCCACGCGACCACCATTAATTCCATCACATGCATTTAGGGAGAGTTTTATGCAGCAGAGCTTTCAGCGTCTCAGACACTTGAGGCTCTGTGCGTGTGCCACTGTTGTCTGTGTCGCTCTGTCCTATTGAGGATTTTATTATTCTATTTATTATTATTTATATTTATTTTATCATATTATTATTCATATTTATTATATCATTATTGCTTTTATTTTTCTCATTATTATTTATATTTATTTTTATATTATTATTATTTATTTATTTATTTTTATATTATTATTATTTTATTTATTTATTTTGACTTATTAATTATGTTTTATTATTATCATTATTTTAATTTATTAATTATGTTTTATTATTATCATTATTTTAATTTATTAAATATGTTTTTTTTCTTTCATTATTATTTAAATTTATACTTATTAGTTATGTAATATTATTATTATTATTATTATTATTATTATTATTATTATTAACAGCTTGTGTGTAAATATTAATACAATATTTATTTATCTATGTTACATTTTCCGATTTAACGTGTTTCCTCCTAGCATTGAGTATTCAATTTGTGTCGTAAATGGAATATGCAACTATTCATCCCTGCCTCCACTGCTTCTACTACTACTACTACTACTACTACTACTACTACTACTACTACTACTACTACTACCACTACTACTACTACTACTACTACTACTACTACTACTACTACTACTACTACTACTACTACTACTTCTACTACTACTACTACTACTACTAAAAATAGTAAATTTCATTGCTATTGCTCTAATGACATATTTATCAAAAGCAAATAGTTTTAAATGGTAAAACTCAATCCTGGGTCAAAGCATTTTGTCCCACGTTTTCATTTAATTATCGATGTTATTGAACATTAAATTATGTATTATTCAATTTTTATTAGGATTAAATTGTTCATTTGTACTTTTCGCCCGTTTTCACGAAAATTTAATTGATATTTTAATTACTTATTTTCTAAATGTTAATATTAACTTGTTACAGATTGAATTTTTATCTTTAAGTATTTATTTGTTCTTGCTACCTACCCTTCTGTTGAAATAGGAAAATTTGAGGTACATT
>OX030966.1:4498975-4571192 GCA_943735955.1 Piscicola geometra | reverse complement strand
TTGAGGTACATTTCTCACCGTTCTCAACCTGTCATTTAATTTCTATTTTCCTATTACTAATTACTTTTTCTTCTTTCAGTTAAGCGCTACACAAGTTTTAAGCTTCGTTTTAGGATCAATATTCTTGGTTGCATGCCTCATCTCTTCTTACTAGCCATCTTTTGTCGTTTCAATCAAAATTCAGGCGCCATTTTTGCTTGAGCAGACGACTTTTACTGTCAACTCATTCACAGACGTCAGATATTTTGTGCATCTCTTAAACGTTAACTTTTAGTTTATTGATTTAAATATATTTCTATTTGAATTTTGTGTTTTTCTCATTCTAAATTCATTGTTATATATATAAATATATTCCTTGTAATTGGTTTTAAAGTCTAATTAGATAAATGTTTAACGAATTAGAATTAATTACCACGCTTCACACAATGCTTCGGACACTCGTCAGGCCCGTCAGGCCTTCATGCCATTTATCCATATGATGCAAGACTACAATAATTCAATATGAATAAATAAAAAGAAATAATTAATTTTCATTTTCAGTTTTCGGTTTCAATGTCACGCAATAAAGTACGAAAATCCTTATTTTTCATAAATGGTCAAAATTGAAAATGATCTTGACGTCTGCTGCTGGTTGTAGAGAATGGCGGCCTTGAAGCTTGTCCGGGTTAACGCCACATCCATAATATTCGTCGTATTGAGTCGTATTTCATACATTATTTTGTTCTGTATTAACCAAATTACTGTAGGTGCATTCTCGATTTATTGAACGCAGGCCAAGTCGAGTAACACCAAACTGGCATCAGTGACAATGCCGCCTCACCTGAGAAGGCTACATTATGGAACGCTTACCTATGAGAAGCTTAAACTTAATTGAAATTAATTGGTAATTACCCACTAATTAATACTTTCATTAAAGCTGCAGTCTGAGAAGGTTTAATGATAATTTATTTCATAAATTTAAACATCTGTAACCACAAAGACGCACTCACAACCCACACGTTAGATCAATTGTCTAATTAGGCTTTGATTAAACATTTAATTGGATGAGAGATAATTTTGGAATAATTATGATTGCCGAGATTATGAGTAGATTTTGAAAGATAAGCTTAAAAGAAAACTAAATTGTCTAAACTAAACTAAATTAATTATTCCATTAATAAATTAATTATAAGAGCAATTATTAAGTTTTAAAAATTAAAGGATAGTTTATGTAAGGATGTCTGGAAGAAAGGACAGTTAAGATATAAAAACGATGGACATCTTAAACTGTTCTTAAAAAACAAGTTAATTATTCAATTAACCAGTTAATAGAGCTAATAATTTAATAATTTAAAATCGTAAATAATAAAAATATTTTCAATAAATGAGAAATAATATTGGATAATTTGTATGAGGCTTTGATCAGGGAGCCAGTTAGAAACTGGGTACCACAAATAATTCACGATATATGACACACAAAATAAGAATAAAAATAGACATAAAAGAACTAATAAATACAAACTGACAAATTTGTACGATAAAACAAAAAAAGTTTTGGATTAAGTATATAATCAGTGTAAATGTGTGATGATCCGAAGCAAGAAAACATAGTGTACAGTAATTTAAAAGTAGAAGAAAAGGTTCAGTGAATAAAGCAGGAGCAAGAAACAACTCTTTTAAATGTTCAAAGAATTTTTGTGAGTCACTGGATGATTGGTTTGTGGGAAAGTTCCTCAAAGATCATAGAACTGATTAAAAGTAATTGAATTAATTATTTAATTAGCGTTAGTTAATTGGTTATATCGGTTATCGAAGCAAGGAAACGTTAAATGTGGCAGTCTCAATTTCTAACACCGCCATTGTCAAACACTGTCTTTAACAAAAACCTCAATATACTACTAACATCATCGTCATCATCATCATCATCATCATAATCACCATCCCCACCAATATTATCACCATCACAACCAAACCCTTCTTGACCAGGAAACTTTCAACCATGCCGTGTAATACTGTGCTTGTAGGTGGTTCAATTTGGCTGATGCTTGGATGGGTGGTCAGTGGTGGCTGTGGTGGTTGCTGCCACTTTGGGACTACCTCTACCACCACCACCACCACTTCGGTTGATGCTCTCTTGTCGCAGTAGACGAGTGAAGAAGGGCAGTGGTTTGGAAGGGGAGAGTTTGTAGTTGAAGTTGTGGGCAGTGGCCTTCACTTCTCCATCTTCGAACGCTAATACCTCACCGGAACCACCAATGGTATTATGTTCACCAAAATCACCATTACTACCACCACCACCATGATTACTACCATCACCATAACCATCACCACTGAAGCTGTGACCACGACCGCCATCATTGGTTGAGGCAGCACTCCCATCATTACCAGCACCCTCCTCAGTGGTGTGTCTACCACAAGCACCACCACTAAGACCACAGCCACAGCCAGAACAACAGTCAACGTGGTCATGCGATACAAAGACATTAGACGATGACCTGAATAATTCCTCCTTATTGTTGTTGGAAGACATCGAAGAACTAGACGTCGTCTGCTTCAACCAGCCTCCCAGCGAGTATTGCTCGGTCAGCGTCGTTGGATTCTCATCGTCCATGACGGCCATCACCATCGAGAATAGGTCGCTGCCTCCCGGGAAGCAGCTGACCAGCGGCTGCTTCAGCTGTTGGTAGCTGCCCTTTCTGGCTGTGGTCAAGCTGTGCACGCTGCTGATGTTGAAGTTGTTGCTTTCCTCGTCGATCGAGTCGCCCACGCTCATGCTCTGTCGCTTCTGCTGCTTGCTCTTGCCACCACCGCTACCACCAGAGGCAGTAGTAGCAGTACAACTTGCACCAGCGTTACCACAAAAACTATTGTTAGTAACACCACAGCCATCTTTACCACTACCATCACCTTCACCACTACTACTATCACAGCCACCAAAACCACCACTACCACCGCCACTAGCTTCATATATCGCCTCCTTTTGCAACTTTTCCTTCAAGGGCGACATTTCAACGGTTTTGAAGCTAACGCAACGAGTGGCTAGTGGAGAGCCGTAACGCTGGAAACTTGAACGCAACATTGATGATGATGATGCTGATGATGATGATGATGATGATGATGCTGATGATGATGATGATGTGGAAGGATTTGATTCAGTGTTGTTAGAGACGGGTGGCATTTTGATGCAGAGATGTGGCTTAGATGGATAAGTAAGATAAGTGGAGCACATATTTTTTTTAGTAGCATTGATAGTAGTAGTATTGGTAGTAGAAGTAGTAGTAGTAGTATTGGTAGTAGAAGTAGTACTAGTAGTATTGGTAGTAGAAGTAGTATTAGTATTAGTAGTAGAATTAGTAAAAGAAGTAGAAGTAGTAGTTTTAACATTGGCAAAAGATTTAGTAGTAGTAGTAGTAGTAGTAGTAGTAGTAGTATTAGTAGAAGTAGTACAAGTATAAGTAGTAGCAGGAGTAGTATAAGTAGTAGTAGCCGTGGTGGTGGTGGAAGTAGAGGTGATGAGGTTGTTGGTGGTGTGGTGGTGGTGTTGTGGGTGGTAGTCAGCTAAAGAACTGTGGTAGGCACTGGGTTCCTGAGAGCTGCCCGGTAGGCAGGGTGGATCCCTGGAGATGATGATGATGATGAAGGTGATGATAATGATAATGATGAGGGTAATGATGATGGTAATGATGATGATGACGGTAATGATTATGATGTGATGGTAATGATGATGAATATGGTGATAATGATGATGATGGTGATGATGCTGATGATGAAAAGCGCAAATAAAAATGTTTCTAAAAAAAGTGAAACTTCATACAAATTTGGTTTTGAAGTAATTGAGTAATGCCGTACATTGTAGGAATCGATTTGGAGAGATGCCTGTTGAAAGATGAATTGAAAGTAGTGTTGTAGTTGTTGTTTTTGTTGCTGTAGTTGTTGTTGTTGTTGCAATTTACTTGACTGTTGTGAGAGTGGATGCTAGAAGTACTGAAATTCCCTCCACTTTTGTAGCGATGATGGTAGTGATTGGAGTTGTTGTTGTTGCTGCTACTGTTGCTGTTGTTGTCGACAACAAAAACGTCAACAGTTTCGCCGAATGAAACGGTAACTGACTTGTTGTCAACACTGAGGTTGTTGGAGTCGCTGGAGAAGCTGCAGCGTTTGTCGGTCAGTTGGGAAGTGGTCGGAGGCATCGACATCTCTGCTTGTACTTCCAGTCTGTGTGGATGGAAGGAAAAGGGTGGATGAATGGATGTGTGGATGGAAGGGAAAGGGTGGATGAATGGATGTGTGGATGGAAGGAAAAGGGTGGATGAATGGATGTGTGGATGGAAGGAGAAGGGTGGATGAATGGATGTGTGGATTAAAGGAGAAGGGTGGATGAATAGATGTGTGGATGGAAGGAGAAGGGTGGATGAATGGTTAAATGGATGGGAGGAAAAAAAAGATGAATGGGTAGGTGAGTTGTTGGGGGGAAAATAATTGAAATGTCATGGTAGGTAATTTTAAAAGAAGGAAGTACGATTGGCAGAGAGAAGATGGAAGAGGGTTGTAAAAAAGAATAAAAATAAAGAGAGAGGTATGCACGAAATAAAAAAATGGATAAGAAAAAAAGAGAGGGGGATGGACGGAGAACAATAGATGAATAGACAAAAAAGAATAATAAATCCACCTGTTCTGGAATGCACTGGCGCCCCCGAGGAGACTGCCCGAGTCAGCGACACATGAGCCTGCCATCGCCCTGTGGCTTGCAGAATCCCTGTGGTAGGAGGGTGTGGTAGGAGGGAGGTAGTGGTGTGGCGCGGTGAGAGAGTGGAGAAGTGGAAGATGGGAAGTGGTAGAAAGAGGTGGAGTGGTAGAATAGGAAGTGGTATGGTTGGAGGTTGTGCAAGTGAAATGGGAAATGGTGTGAAAGGAGGGTGGTCTAGTAGAATGTGTGGGTTGACAAAATAGATATCATCAACTAAAGAAAATAATGAAATGCATCACTATCAAAGTGGAATTGTCGCAAAAGAATCGAAAAAAATAATAGAGAGAAAGACAAAAGGAAGAGGATATGAAATGTGGGATGGCTACGCACCTATCTCCGCCATCTTCGCGTATAACTCCCACCCTTTCAAGATGGCTGCCGCTAGCTGAAAGACTATTGGTCATGGCGAGTGACATTTCACCAATGGAAGGTCCTATAGAGGGGTTGGCCACGCCCCCATGCGAGCTGCCCTCCACCACGCTACGAGTGTCCACTGTGGTTGCTGTGGTGTGGTTTCACAGTGAGATTGATTTGGTTGTTGTAGTGGCGTAGTTTTGGTTACTGTGGTGTGAATTTAGTGATGTTGTAGTTATGGTTATTGTGGCGTAGTTGTTGTGGTGGCTGTGGTGTTGTTGTTGTGGGTGTGGTGGTGTTGTTTTTATGGGTGTGGTGGTGTTGATGTTGTGTTGGTGGTGATCTAGTTGCTGTGTTCATGGTGTAAGAGTATTGGAATGGTTGGATGTTTTTGAGAATAAGATGAGCAAACGTAAGTTAACCACTATTGCTTCCATCGAAGTTTTATAGAGATAAACTAATTAATTATGTAATTAGAAACCCGTCAGCGAATTAATATCATATTTCGACGGTTTACCCAAGTAAAAAGTTTTAAAAAATATAAATAATTATTGAACAAATTTTCTTCGTTAAAATATATTTTTTTTAAACTAAATAAAGTGCTAAAAAATGAATATGCGAAAATAAAAAGAATCGTCTGCTTCGGAAAAATAAACTTTTATGTTAACTTTTAAAAAAAACTATTAAAGTTATCAAAAGTTATCACATAATTTATTAACTGATTTAAACACATTTGTTTTTTTGCAAAAGCTCAAGCTTCATGAGTTTTGAATTTCTGAAATGTTTCGTCTAATTTTAGAATGAGACTTCGCAAAAGAAACTTGATAATCAAATATTATTTGTTGTGTGAAGAATCTAACTTTAACCAAAATCCACACTACATTCGGTTTGTTCAAAAAATCTACTCTAAAGTTTAGAGTCTGAACCTCTCCCCGGGAATGTCACAAGTTCTAAAATGGCTCGGAAAAGAAACATCGAAAAACAAGTGTTGCCCATGGTTCGTTTTAGTTGTGATACGTTCTAATATATTAATTTAAAACGCATAGTTAAAGGAAACAACATAGTCAGAATGTAAAATCTGGTCAGTATGAAAAATTAAATTCTTTGTTAAGTGGTAAACAAACTAAACAGATTTTTCAACAAATATGAAATATAAATTTGTTCAAAAAAATTTAATTAAAAACCTTATGGTAAAGCCAAGTTATGTGCTCATATACTCTTGTAAGTACAACTTTAAAACTTAAATGTTTGTGTCTTTCCATCTAAGAAGAGTTCACCGTTTTAAAACTGACATTCAAGTATTTGTTATAAAACCACTTGGCACTTTCGGTTCAAAGAACCCTAACAGAAATTAAAACCAATAAATTCACTGATCATTTCTCTACAAAACACTACTACCCTATCCCATCCCCTCTAAAATTAAGCAATTTCTTCCTTCCCCAAACCTTTAACAGACGCATCGACCACACCAGAGTTTCCCTTCTCCTCTTCCATCTCCACCACCACATCACCATCCCCCACCGCTCCACTACCATTGCCTCCACCACAACCCCCACTACGGCACAGCGAGATCGGTACCACGCCGTAAACGTAGGCTAAAAGAATTGGAATGCCGACGCCTGTGAGATTGGTGTGGATGGTTAGATGGGTTGGGTGAATTGTTAAGATGAGTGGGATTGATGATTGTGCTGATGGGATTTGGATGGGGAGGTTGAGGAAGGATGTTGAAGGGTGAGCTGGTCGGAATGGAGTGTTTGAGATAGGATGGTTTAATCGAGATAATTGGTTTGGATGTAATGGTTGGGATTTCACCACCCACCCCCCAACAGACCAACAGCCAAGGCGGCAAGGAGTGGTGAGACGAGGGTGGATGAGATGACAGCGCCAGCTATCGAGAGATTGCGCTTGTGTGGCCTCATGTAGCTGCATTTGGTGTAGATCTGCGAGGGGTTGTGGGTGGATGGTGATGGTGGTGGATGGGGATGGGTGGCGGATGGGGTGGATGGTGATTGTGGTGGATGGGATGGACAGTGATTGTGATGGATGGTGATGGGTGGTGGATGGGATGGACAGTGATTGTGGTGGATGGGGATGGGTGGTGGATGGGGATGGGTGGTGGATGGGGATGGGTGGTGGATGGGGATGGGTGGTGAATGGGGATGGGTGGTGGTTGTGGTTTGAGATGCTGGTGGTAAAAGGGGTGGAAGACTTTTAAAGAGATTAAATGTGTGGATGAAGTGATGTTCTAGTGCTTGAATATGCTGGGTAGATGAGAGTGGTAGCGGTGGAATGTTGGTGTGATGAAGTGGTGATAGTTGATTTAGAAGGAATTTGATGAAAATAAATCGTGATGGTGATTATTAATATCATTATGGTTTGAAAAGATTACAGAGTTTATTGCTTGACTAATCAAATTGGAGTGAGTTACACCAAAATATATTTCACAACAATATGAAACATTCAATCAAGAAATTTCAATTTTTTTTATAAATATGAATTTAGTTAAATATTATAAATATTCCCACAAACCCCCGATTACCCTACTCACAACACTACCAAAACCACCCCTCCACCTACACCTAAAAAGCCCACCCCACTAACCCCATTAACCCTACCCCCACTAACGCGTCTTCCCACCCATACGGGCACTCCAATGATGATGGTGGGCACGGCAATTCCAGCGATTAGTATGATACCCACGGGGGCGCCAACCAGTGTTCCCAGCTGCCATAAGACCTTTTTCTTTTGACTCCACGGCTTTTTTCCCCAGAATGTACAGCCCGATGGACTGATGGTGCAGTGGTGATGGTGGTGGTTGTGAGGTGTTGCATTGAGATTTGGTGCATGGTTGGATGGGTGAGAATTTGAAAAGTGAGAAGATACATCAAATAGATCAGGCCTCGTGCTGTCGATGCCTAGTGTGGCAGTTTAATGAACTAATGCTGGAGTCAAGTGCTAATCAAAAAATAACCTTCCTGACCTCTTATCATCACCTCTTATTAGAACACCCAACATCATCACCACCTCAACTATTCATTATATAATTGTACCAACATACCACACATACACCACACATACAAAACCACACACACATAAAACAACCGCACCACCACACATAAAACCACACACACATAAAACAACCGCACCACCACACATAAAACCACACACACATAAAACAACCGCACCACCACACATAAAACCACACACACACACACACACACACACCTCAAGTAGTGCAGATCGGAGATCTCCTTCATGCACAACCAGCAGAACTCGGCACCGCAGACGGCACACGTCATGTGGTTGCACGAACCATCGTCCATCTTGATGATGAACGATTGACAACGGGGACATGACTTTATGTCGTCTGTTTGGGGGGGGGGTGTGGGATGGAAGGGGAGTTCGAATGGAAAGATGGATAAGTGGTGAGATAATGTTAATATTTAATCCTTTTTGATGGTTGTAGTGAGTCATTAATCGTCATTAATCAAGATTAACAATGATAAACAGCAAAGCAGCACAACGATAAATCACATATAAACATTATGACCACTACCACTGCCCATTATCATCATCCATCACCACAACCAACACTACCACCACCACCACCACCCACTATTCGTTTCATGCGACAGTGCAAAAGCTTTAAAATTGCCGGACGACGTTGACGACGACGAAGCCATTAGGCGTTCGGCCTTGGCGGCGTCACACGTTTGGTTCGGATGCCAGTGCTGTTTGCAGTGGTAGCAGAAGGTTGTGCCGCAACCGGGACGTAGGCACAAGATTTTTGGGCAAGATGCACAGCCGCTTGCGATCACCACGAAGCTGATGGTGGAGAAGAAGGGGAGTGAGAGTGGATGGAGGGGTTATGGTGGTGGTGGGTGAAAGAGTGGTTGGATGGTGATGAGTGGGTGATGGTTGAGTGGTTGGGAAGAGATGATGGAGTGGTTGGAAGGGGTGATGAAGTGGTAGGATGGAGTGATGGAATAAAGAATAGAAAGGAAGGAATGAAAGATGGATTGCTATTGATTGCTGAAGCTTCAATCAATTCTTTTGAAATGGTGCGATAAGATGAAGTGAAAAAAAATCATGATGATGATGATGACTATCATGGTAATGATAAAGTTGATGATGTTTATGAATGAGATAATGAAGCACACACTTGCAATTGGGGGCAGGACACCATCTGGCATCAGGGTCAGAAGTCAAAACCCTCCTCAGCATGAACTCCTCATACTTATTATACAAAGACGGGTCGTCGACCAGAATGACTCGAAGGTCGTTCGGGTGGAGTGGTTCGGGACACTCTGGACACGCAATGTTCACACGTGACTCGGTGATCTCGATGCGGAGGTACTGTTTCATGCAGTCAAGGCAGGATTGGTGGGAGCAGAGGGTTGCTGCCATTTCTGGAAAGTTCTCTTTTGGCTGGATGAGTGTGCATAGTGGACATTCCTTGAGGTTTTCACTGGCGAGGTGCTTCTCATGGTCGGATTGTGCTTGTGTTTTTGGTGTGTATGTGTTTGGAGGCCTGCTATTACCCTGAGATGTTTTGTCCCTTGATCTCCTCGCCTTATGGTTGAAGGTTGTGGTGTTAATTAACCAAATAAATAGGATAATTTTAATTATGAAAACTACAATATTTATGTGTAACCTTTGAGTTTTTAGTATAGCTATCAGTGTTTGGCTTGTTTTGAGGTCTGGTTCGGTTCATGAACCTTTGTTGGTGAAAGTTGTGAAAGAATTGTCTCAAAGCGAGCCATCGTTGCTCCATCTGCGAAGCGTTGCTGTTGTTGCTGATGTTACCGATGCTATTGCTTTTGAGATTGGCACTGTTGGAGCTGGCCTCAGCTGTACTGGCTGAAGATGAAGTGATTTTGACTTCTGGGTGTTCTAACGAAGAATGCTGTGAAAGGCTTGAAGACGGATACGTCTTTTTTGAATCTTTTTTGCTGCTTTTTTTCATCACAAGACACAACTACTACACAACAATCTTAAACATTTGAATAGAGCCAAAAATAAGCAATAAAGTTTTATAACAATAAAAATGACCTGAAAAACACCAAAAATCGTTATAATTCATTTTCAACTTTGATGTTATAAATTGCCTAAACTCGAAATTTGGTACAAATTAAAACAGGAGGCCATTTCTAAGTCACGAAGTAAAAATACAGTTGGGTTTTTTAAAGAGTTGTTGACTTTTAAACTAAGTCTTTAAATAATTATTTTTAAACAATGAAAAAAAAGCATAATTTAAAAAATCGATTAATAAATTGCTCTATTAGTATTAAAATAAATTCATTTTTACACAAAACTTTTTTCTCAAATCTCTTCCCAGCATGGCTCCTCTAAATTCACCAGAAGCTCTCTTAAAAGTAACTCAAGCATTAGAAAACCGACAAAACTCAATTTCAGAAAGGTTCAGAGCGTTATTCACGCTGAGAAATCTTGGCGGCCATGAAGCAATTGACAGCATTTCAAGGTGTTTTGGTGACGATTCAGTCCTTTTGAAGCACGAGTTGGCCTATTGCTTGGGTCAGATGCAAGATGTCTATGCAGTCAAGACTCTCATTGAAGTGCTTGAAGACGAAAAGCAAGAGACGATTGTCAGACATGAGGCTGGTTGGTTCTTATTGATGATGATAATGATGCTAATGATAATGATAACTATTATTATTATTAAACTGAAAGTTATTCAATTAACATGAGTATTTTCATTGGTCTAAAGTCTAAACCTAATGATTTATTTTTCACAAATTATGATAATTATAATATATTAAAATATTATATTGATATATAATATTTTAGGGGAGGCATTGGGAGCTATCGGCTGCAAGTCTGCACTGGAAGTGATCAAGAAACACAGCACAAGTCTCATCAGAGAGGTTCAATCAACATAGAGTGGCTTGGATGACGATTGCTAATGCCAATAATATAAAGTTCTTTAAATTTTTTTTCCAAATTTAACCATTATAAAACATCAACAACAATTAAAATTAAATTCATTACAAACTTCTTTCATTCAACTAGATATCTGAGACTTGCAAGTTAGCATTAGAGAGAATGCAATTGGTTGAAGAGGGAAGTATTGTTGAGGAAGCAGGAAAGAGTAAAGGAGAAATTGTGTACATGTCTGTTGATCCAGGTTGGCAGCATTAAATTCAATACAACAATTAATTTAGCAGATTAAAAAGGGCATTAATAAAGCTTGCTTTAATTTAAAAAGCTAATTTAAATATTCATTAAAATGCTTCACAGCTCCACCCTCTGGCATCAAGGACGTCTCCCAGTTGTCTTCCATTCTTTTAAATGAGGATCTCAGTCTCTTTGAAAGGTGATGCAGCAGTTCAAATAGTAGTAGTGGTAGTAGTAGTAGTCGTAGTAATAGTAGTAGTAGAAGCAGTGGTAGTAGTAGTAGTAGTAGTAGTAGTAGTAGTAGTAGTAGTAGTAGTAGTAGTAGTAGTAGTAGTAGTCATAGTAATAGTAGTAGTAGTAGTAGTAGTAGTAGTAGTAGTAGTAGTAGTAGTAGTAGTAGTAGTAACACTAGAAAATTCTTTTTTGGCAGGTACAAGAGCATGTTTGCATTGAGAAATATTGGAGGGCCAGAAGCTGTGGCAGCCCTGGTGAAAGGTATGTCTAATAAACGAATTTTTAAATAAAAATGATTAAGAAGATTAGTGAATGATTAATCATCATCACCATTATCCTCATCCTTTTCTTTTTTCTCCTTCGCCCCTTTCTCATCATCATTACCCTTCTCCCACCATCATCACCATCCTCCTCATCCTTCTCCTTCACCTCTTCATCATCATCATTACCACCATCATTCACCCCCACCACCAACAGGCCTGAAGTGCGACGGGGCGTTATTCAGACACGAGATAGCCTACGTACTGGGCCAAATGCAAGACAAGGGCGCCACCTGGGGACTCATCGAGAAGTTACAAGACCAGGAAGAAAGCCCCATGGTCAGACATGAGTGTGCAGAAGCTCTAGGTTGGTTTGAGGGGGTAATGATGATGATTGGGGGTGGTGATAGTTTTGGCGGGAAGAAAGCGATGGTTTTTTGGGATTTGGTTTGAATGGTGTTAAAACGTGCTGTGTGTTTTTGTTATTATCATTTTCATCCCAGTAAACATCATTATCATAGTCGTCATCATCATCATCAGTGTTGAAATGTGTTCGAAATTATATTTTAAAGGCTTACATTTATTTTTACTTTTTACATTTTTGATACAATATTACACACAAAAAAAGATATAAAAATACATACGTTATCATTGTAATTAAAATCCTCCCAAAAGGTTCTATCGCCACGGAAGAGTGTGTAGCCGTACTGAAAGAGTACTACAAGGACAAGGAAATGGTAGTGAGGCAGAGTTGCGAGGTGGCCCTGGACATGGCCGACTACGAGGCGTCCGAAGAGCAATTTGAATACGCCGATGGTATCACTAAACAACAAATTGAGAAGAAAGTTGTTTGCTAGTTTATAAAGATTTGATTTTTTATGGCTTTTTTTATTGGAATTTTTTAAGTGATTTCTTTTATGGAGTATTTATGAATTTTTTATTTGGGAAATTAATATCTTTCAATTATAATTTTTATGCTTTTTTTACATATAAAAATTATATTCAGCTTCAGTGTCAATATTCGGCGTAGAAATAAAATCTTAAACCTTTAAAACTAACATTAACTACTACAAAAAAGCAACACATTTAAATTTTAAAAAGCATTTTTTATAAAAATATAACAATTTATTCAGAAATTAGAAATATTTCTGTTCACAAGAATTTAGCTACTATTACTGATAGTTATTTATTATAGTACAAGTAAAAGTTCAGCGGTACATCAATCCACTTTTCATATAAAGTCTTCTCCATCGTCTAGCTGCGTTTGGAAGCTTTTGCCTCCAAAACTAGGCGCCACTGTCGCTGGTTTGGGGGGAACAACGGGTGGCCCACCATAACCAGGACCCCCAAAACTTGGACCACTGTTACTAGGCCCCCCAAAACTTGGAACACTGTAACTTGGACCTCCATAACTCGGACCCCCATAGCTGGAAAGCCCAGGGCCACTCGATGGCCCGGGCTGAGCCGCGGGAGGTGCATAAGTGGTGACAGGTTCGGCACTGGTAGAGGGGTACTCAGAGGGCATCTTGGAGGGGAGGGGGGTGGCTTCAGAAGCGGGAGGGTAGACCATTGAAGAGGGTTTTTCTTGGTAAACTGGGGGGTTGAGGGGCTCCAGCTGGTAAGTGGACATCTCCAGGGCAGCCCTAGTGTACTCATCCTCCTTCTTGAGCAGTTGGTCGTACGTCAGTTGAGCCTCCCTGTACAGAAGAATGCCACCTGTATCAGGGTGAAATTCAGACGTTTTATTGGGATGATTATAGCTAAATTTGGTCCAAAATCGATTCCAAGTAACCTATTAAGGTTAGTGGAACTCAAAAATAAAGAAAAAAGGCTTAACACTCTTTATCAAGTTCTCCATGCTACCTGTGATGCTGAAGATGCCGGTGATGATTAGAAATCCAAAACCCCACGAGAGGTAGTTGAGGTCTGGTCTGGGCAGCCAATAACGGTCGTTCATTTGGAGACCGAAAAGTAACGCTATCACCAATGTTATCAGCGCTGTAGATGTGATGGTTGTGGTTGTGTGTGGAAGAAAAATGTTTTTTGGTATTTTTAGGGTATTGTATACGTACATGAATATAATTAGGTTATTCATTTAAGTTTAAAATCCATGAAACTAGTGCCAAAAAACAGAACCCACAATCAAGAGCGCAATAACTTACACATGTTTCGTATAGTGAGCATTAAAAGTTCAAAATAACCATCTCAACCATTCTCCACACTACTTCTTCATAAAAACCCACCCCTCTCCCTACTCATTCTACCCTAAAAACTAACCCACCCTTCTGCCCACTCATTCTCCCCTAAGAACCCTCACCCGTTTTCTCCCCAATACTCCACCTAAGAAGCAACCAACCAACCCACGCCCCTTCTCCCACTCACTGACTAAGAGCATGAGCGACCCAGTGACGAACATGCCATACGTCTGCAGGTACTCGTGGTTCATTAGCGGACAAACGTGCAGAAAGACCAGAGCTGCCACAATGGCACACGCTATCAGGATGATCAGACAGCCTACCGTTAGAACTTGACATGTTATGAACCAAGCTGTGGAGTTTGCCGGAGGGGGGTGGGATAGGGTAGTTTGTTTGTGGTGTGGAGCTGGTTGGTTTTGGTGAAGTGTGGAGTTGAAGGGATGGGTGGGGTGTGGAGTTAGTGAGGTGTTGTATTATAAAAAGGATTTTAATAAAATTGTGAAATAATAAGAAACAATAATCACAAAAAAAGATATAGAGTAAACAACATAAAAAACTATATGTCTCAGTTGCTAGCTATGGCGCTATATTGAATAAACATAAACATCTATATTTTAATAAATTTATTGAATATTTAATATACTAAAAAAATAAAAATGCAAACAAACGTGGAGTGAGCCACTCCCTCAACTTGTAGTACTTGGGCTGCATGTCAAAGACCCACCAACAGCCGTCATACTTTTCCTGCGAGTCGTCCTTGAAGTGCACGTAATTCTTGAAACACGCGTGCCATAGGCCCATGTTCTGTCGAGAGGAAAGAGAGGGGTTTGAATTTTGGAAAGGAAAGTTAGGATGCGGTGATGAAAAAGATGTTGGGAGTGGATGAGAGAGTGGAAAAATGGAGGTAGGTGAGTTCCTGATGAAAAAGACGAAATTTGGAGAGTGAAGAGATTATAGAGTGGAAAGGATAAAAGTAGAAATAAAAAGTTGAGTTTGGGGCAGGGAAAAGTAGTGAAATGATGAAGTGAAATTAAATAAACACCTGAATATTAAAATCTAGATTAATCTGAAAAACTAAAAAAATATTGATAAATTAAAATAATTGTTCACAATTCTGAGACCTTAAATTCGTTCTCGGACTGCGCCCACGTCTGAATCCAGTAGGGAGAAACGAAGCAGATGCAGAGACTTGCCAGTGCCATAAAAGTGCATCCATAACCGACCCAGGCTAGGAGGCCTGGAAGAAGGGGGGGGGCAAGAAAAGATGAGAAAAAAAGTATTGTAGGAAATACAATTGTGTAGATAATTCAGTTGTGTTTTGATTCGGATTAAATGGCAAACTCTAGCAGGTTATATGGATGCAATGCCTAAGCAATCAGTGGAATAATTAAGGCTACTTTGTATTCCAATGGAGTACCACACGGATTATTTGTCTGATTTTCTATTTTATTTCAAATAGTTTCATATAGAGGATAAATGATTGTTATAAAAAAACGATCAGTAAATTTTTGTCTATATATGATTTAATCATCAATAAAGCGTGAATAAGTTTTATTGAAAAACGTCTGGCTTATCAATCTCTTCTTAAAATGTCGAAGAATATGAATTATTAAAGAAGTGAGAGGTTTTGAAATAATTCAAAAATCCACCAACCTGTCGGAGCTGGCTGCTTTTCTTTCCCAGAGTTGTCAAACTTTTGCATTTTAAGACGGATAAATCGAGTTTTATATTTTGTGGGTCAAACGTTTTGCAAAAAAGTAAAAAATCTCAAGCTACGTAACGTGACATTTCTAGTTTTGTTTCAAAATGTGATTTATAGAAATAATTATCTTCAAGTTATGTTTGTTGTTTTTACGGCAATACCTGAGAACTCACCTGTAGTGGAATCAACAAAGCGCTTAAGTTTAAAAAGAAAATTTTTACCAAGAAGATTCTTGGATACCGTTTTAAAAAGTGTAAAAATATAAAAATTAAAAGGAAATTTTTTATTAATTTTTTTCACTTATCCTTTGTGACACATGGTGCCACGGTAAAAAATCTAGTTTTTAATCTCATTTAATCCAGATGTTCTCGCTTCAAAGCCTACCTAGAAAAACTGGAAACGAATTGAAAGCAGGGTGTACGGTTGAAACAAACACCAGTGCTGTTGAGATTTGATCTTGTTGAACCTCTCTCTGAACGAGGCCTTTGGGAATTGTCTCAAAACGTCTGTTAGAGTCTTCGAGTAGAAGAGGGTTTAAGAAGCTTTGTGATTTTGTAAATTTAAATATTCTTGTTTGGACTTTATAGTTTTTTATTTATTATTTTAAAATTTACATAAAATACGCAATTTAATATTTTATTCATACTAAAATAATGGAATCAAATGACCGGGACAGATTGTCTTCATCAAACTATTATGACGGGGATAATAAACATGAGAATGAATCATTGAAGATCATCATGATTAAATAACATTAAATGACATTTTTATAACCATGTATAAGGCGCACAATATATTTCAATGCCAAATAAGGAAGTAAAGACTTCATGAAGCTAAAAGATGCGAACTTATCAAGCAATGGAAACTAGTTTATTAATGCCTTGTTTCTAAATCTGCATCATTGAAAAGCATTACTTTGTATTTTAATAATCATTTCAAATAAAGGCAGAAAAATTTAAAATAGATTTTCAAAAATATAAAATTTTGATTTTTTAATATGACCTTTTCAGTATGCTTAAATCATTCTAACCATCTGCGAATAAAATTGTTCCCATCTTTGAATATATAGGAAATTTATTTGAAGTTATAGTTCGAATACGTTATTTATTTGAAGTATTTATCAGTTATTCTACACTGTAGCTATCCAGTAGAGAGCACTACGGCCTCCAATGCCACACAGACAGGAACACATAAGCAAAGAGAGCGATACAAAGAACCAGAACAAGACCGATCCACAAGAGAATCTTCTGTCTCTTGGTCTGGAACATGGCTTTGATGATGGATGCTTCGATGACTGCTTCTTCCTTTTCTTTTTCTATCTTCATTTGTTCTTCCACATCCATCCCATCCAATTCCACTTTATAACTCCTACTTTTCCCGCCAGTTGAATCCTCGTCTGCTAAGCCACACCCCCATTTCAAGAGAAAGTGAATCATTTTGGAATCTTTCCATGTTTTTGGTGGCATATCTGCGGTTTCTAAAAAATGTCATTAACATTTTTTGAACTTTCATTAATTCTTTTTCTATAAGCTTTTTAATAATCTAATGCAACACATCTAGAACAATGTCACAACCAGTGTATCCACCGTCAAAATAATCTATTAACTATAATTCTTCCCAAACCATCCATCCATCCAATACCCAACACACTTCCGTCCACCATACACCAAACTCCCTCCCCCACCACCACCCACCTATCACACCATTCTCTTTATACACCTTCTTATTCAATCCACTTTTGGATGCGGTATCCGTCGAACCATTCTCGATGACTGACCGATCGTCCTCCTCTGTCCTACTGTATGCCTCGTTCTCTGTGCCATTCTGCGTGTTTGCTGCTTCATCCTTCGGCATTGGGGTTTGTATCCGTGATGAAACCTTTTATAGTGGGAGGTGGGGGTCTATTTGAGAATAATAATATTATTAATATTATTAATAACTAGTATTATAATTAGTTTCAAATTTAATTATTAATTATAAAAAAATTAGTTTTTATTAAATCTAGAACTTATAAAGCGCCTAGTTAGAACCAAATAGAGCTAATTAAAAGTCACATTTTCTAGACTGCAGGACGGGGGGTATTTTCTCTTCAGTTTGTACCAACACCTTAGATACTTGAATTCAACCTCAATCAAGTCTTAAATTTAAAGATAAAAATTATGAACTTATAAATTTAATTTGTTTTTTTAGTTGTTTTATATGGTTAACGCTGCATCTAATTATAATAAAGCTACGTGAAAACGAGAAAGTGTTAGCATTTTGAGAGTTTATAGGTCAGTGAAAATCATTTTAGCTTTACCCCAATATTAAAAAACTAAAAAATAATTAAAAGAATAAGATAATTTAGCTTAAACTCAATAAAAATTTAAATCTATTAAAGAGAATATTGCGTTGATAAAAATTATAATATCTATTCATGCCAGTTGAACCATTGTCGAGGTCTTTCTTGTCGCAGACGTGCTTTCGTGTCCAGAAGACAGTTCTGAAGAGCTGTGGAAAGGGGATGTAATCTTAAAATCACTTCGCTATTATTGGATATATTTAACTACAACGAAAGTTAAATGACAAGAAAATGAAGGATTTTGAAGACGCTATAAACAAGCGACGCTTCTTACAAGCGTTGTTAAATATTAATTGTTACTATTTAGAGGCCAAAATAGGTAAAAGTAAAAAACACCTAATAAATACTATTAAAAAAGTAATTATATTTAAATAATATTTTAACTAAAAGATAAAAAAGACTTTTATTCAAATAATATGTTAACCACAAGATTATAACGTGTTTGTAGGAAGGTGGCTTGGTGGCGAGGGAGACCACAACGGCAACCAGGGCGGTGAGAACGAAGAGGACGATGGCGTAGTACATGTAGTGGAAGTGCGACAAGAACCTCGGTCGGGTGTCGACGTCTCCACAAAAAGCTGGACCCCGATAGATCATTATCAAGATCAGACGCACCACCCCTGCCACGAAACCAGCCATCAAGCCCCAGAAACAACCCTGTGATGGTGGTGGTGGTGGTGATGGTGGTGGTGGTGGTGGTGGTGCGGGTGATGGTGGGGGTGGTAGTGGTGATGGTGGTGGTGGTGGTGGTGATGGTGGTGTTGGTGGGGGGTGATAAAGGCTTATGAGAGAGTTGGAGATTCATGACATTGATAGTGAAAGTTTGGGATAGTGGTATTGGCGTTGGGAATTTGATAATGATGGTGTTGATTGAATGATAGGTTATAGGAGGAAAAAAATAGTATGTGATATTTTAAACAAATATCTAACTCAGTCTGAAGTATGCACAAATAAAAGATGGAAAACAAACAAAATTTAATTAAAAAAGATAAAGAGTAAGATTATAATAAAAAAATTGAATTTTAATTCGAGTTTAACTAAGGATTAAAAAGCATTAGAATTTTAATAGTTTCTTCATATTGCAATCTAAAAATAATCTATATTTGCAAGTCGAAGCGTCAACAAGCCATTTATGATGAATGAAATATTAAGTTAAATTTTTTTTTCATTTTTGATGCTCTGAGTCTTTGAAAAGTAAAGCAGTTTTGAATATGCTCCATAATCTCACTCAAGTGTCCAAGTATTAACTCTTTTAATTCTAGCTTTTTATTTTTATTGATTTTCTTAGCAGATTTCAACCCATTCTTCCTACCGCCTTACTTACTTTATCATATACAATCAACAAATAAACCCATAAACCCAGCTTTTTAGGGTTTTGGTTTAATGGTAAGATTCAAGATCTTTTAAATCAGTATTTTCCACATTCTTTCCCACACCTTTTACTCCACTTTCTTTCTCCTACACTATTTTTCACACCCATTCATCTTACACCCTTTCCACAAACACCCACGCACTCATTCCACTCTTCCCATTCACCTTTTCATTACAGCCCATCCAGAAGACACTGATAAGAAAAACAGCAGCGACAGGGGGTGCTAGATAGGCGGCTATCTCCTGTATGTAGATGAACAACTGACCACCCTGAGCCTGCTGCATTATGGGAACCCATGCGATTGCCAAGCCCGCCATCACTACTATGAAGATTCTGAATGGAGGGGTGAGGAATGGGGAAGAAAAAAAACTGATTTGAGGAAGAAAGAAATTGATTCAAGATGGAAGAAAATGATTTAAAAATGGTGATGCTTTTAGAGGGGGAAAGGATGAATTTAAAGTGGAAAATATGGAAGAAAAGTGAAAGTTCAAGAGATAGACGGTGGAGAAAAGGGTAAAAGGTTGATTGGTGGAACGACAAATGGAGGGTTTGATGGCGTAGAATTTATAAGAATTCAATGAATAAATGCATCGATAAAACAAAACCAACCTCCCGACTATCATGATCTCGAAGCGACCAGCCTGCTTGCGCACGTGCTGGTAAATATCGATTGTGAAAAGAGTGCTCGCGCTGTTGAAGATCGAGTCGAGGTCACTCATCAATGCAGCAAGAATCACCGACATCATTAGGCCTTTTGCTCCTGGATGGATGGATGGATGGATTGATGGATGGATGGATTGATGGATGGATGGATTGATGGATGGATGGATTGATGGATGGATGGATTGATGGATGGATGGAATAGTGGGGTTTGAAATTCATAGACTGAGAAATGTGGTTTGGTTTTGTTAGGACCTGAGTCAAAAAACTTTTTCCAACCTTTTTTTATTAAATAATTCAGTAACAATTCTTGCATCCCACTACCGAACATGACTTCACCATTCACAAGGCAAATACTATCAACCAACTACTTAGCACCGACCACCACCATCGCACCAGTGGGCATGAGACCCAGCACGAGGCGTGGGTATGCGATGTTGGAGCAGGAGGTTTGACTGCCACAAACCCTCATGCACACGTCTTTGTCCACGCAGGCCACTTCGTCTGAGTGATGATGATTGCGGTTGTTGTAACGCACACACACGCACACACACACACACACACACACACACACACACACACACACACACACACACACACACACACACACGCGCGCGCGCGCACACACACACACACACACACACACACACACACACACACACACACACACACACACACACACACACACACACACACACACACACACACACACACACACACACACACACACACACACACACACACACACACACACACACACACACACACACACACACACACACACACACACACACACACACACACACACACACACACACACACACACACACACACACACACACACACACACACACACACACACACACACACACACACACACACACACACACACACACACACACACACACACACACACACACACACACACACACACACACACACACACACACACACACACACACACACACACACACACACACACACACACACACACACACACACACACACACACACACACACACACACACACACACACACACACACACACACACACACACACACACACACACACACACACACACACACACACACACACACACACACACACACACACACACACACACACACACACACACACACACACACACACACACACACACACACACACACACACACACACACACACACACACACACACACACACACACACACGCGCGCACAAACACACACACACACACACACACACAAACCCGGGTACAAAACTCGTGCAATCATCCCTGGAAAGACCATCATGAAAATGGGGAGGATCTTGAGACCTCCAGCCAATAGAGAACCGCCTTGGGCGTGGTTTAAGTTTTTGGCAGCCAATAAGCGTTGCACTATTACCTAAATAGGCCAAGTGGGTTGAGTTTGAGGTTTTGGGTCAAATTTTAACTGTACGGCATCATTTTTTTCATTAAAACACAGTTAAAAAAGAGGGGAAGGAAAATAGGATGAAATAAATACAAATTAAAGTAAATCAAATAGAAATTGAAAAAACTAAAAACAATACCCAGCTGTTAATCCACACCCTCACTACCACACCCACCTGGTCTGTGCACCAGTACCAAATGGATGCAGGTGATTGGCCGAACAAGAAGCCTGGCCATGGTACGTCATCGTCCCATGGGTCTGGGGTAGGGGTAAGATGGAGGAGAGGGAAAGGGTAAAAATATAAAAAGGTGAAAAGAGAGAGAGGGAGAAGGATGAGAAGAAGAAGGAAGATCAAAGAGATGAGGGAGGTGATTAAAGATAACAATTTGTGTAGTAGAAAAAGTTCTTGTTTTTTATTTTTAAATGGTAGTTTTGAGGTGGTTGTAGTCTTAGTTCTTAAGATAGGAAAAGTGATGAAACTGATTTTGGCTAATGATAAGTTATAAGTTTATGTGGCTGTTATAGTAATTGTAGTTGTGAAAACACCAGCAATAGTATTATTTGTAGCAGGGACGGCGATCTGCTGCAAATCTTGGGGGGGGGGTCCTACCCAGCATGACCGATCCTGGGGGGATTTTGGGTTCCGGACCCTTTCTCCCCCACAAGAAAAAAATTTTTTAAACTTCTATTTTGATACGAATATTTAAGTAAGCAAAGAATAGTTTTGTTTTAGACAGGCATCATTATAACTACACATACTCACAATGTATTACAGTATAAACATTTTTTTAATGCTATTGTTGACAATTATGCTCGTATCAAAACAAGAGTTTAAAATGTTTAAGTTGAAAAAAGTAGAGGGGGTCCACATTAAGGCGGAACCCTTCACTACAAAAAAGTGGAGAGGGTCTAGACTCCAATACCCCCCAGGATCACCGCCCATGATTTGTAGTAATATTCACTCAAACCTTTGAGCATCTTGTCCCAACTGCTTATCACCTTGTGGCAGTCTGTGCCTGGTACTGTGAACATGATTGCTTGATGTTTCTATGGTTTTGTGTGCTTGAAATCTTTAGTTATACTTGTGAACATGTTTTTTGAAAATGTATTTTTTTCTTGCGAAATTTGTTTGAAAAAATAGGTTGTGTGAATAGATATGTTAAAGAATGTGTTGAAAAAGATAGGTGAGATGTGTGGATAGGTTGTAGATGAAAGAGTAGATGGATGCTTAGATTTATCATAAACTCTGGGTGGTCTTGAAGCTTATTCAGGTTTACGCCACGTTAATAATATTCGTCGTTGTAATGCATTGTATTGTATTGTATTGCATTGTATTGTATTTTATTGTATTGTATTGTTTTGCATTGTATTACATTGTATTGCATTGTATTGCATTGTATTGCATTGTATTGTTTTGCATTGTATTACATTGTATTGCATTGTATTGTATTGTATTGTATTGCATTGTATTGTATTTTATTGTATTGTATTGTTTTGCATTGTATTGCATTGCATTGTATTGCATTGCATTGTATTGTATTGCATTGTTTTGCATTGTATTACATTGTATTGCATTGTATTGCATTGTATGTATTGCATTGTATTGCATTGTATTGCATTGTATTGCATTGTATTGCATTGTATTACATTGTATTGCATTGTATTGTATTGCATTGTATTGCATTGTATTGTATTGTATTGCATTGTATTGCATTGTATTACATTGTATTGCATTGTATTGTATTGCATTGTATTGCATTGTATTGTATTGTATTGCATTGTATTGCATTGTATTGTTTTGTATTGCATTGTATTGCATTGTATTGCATTGTATTGCATTGTATTGCATTGTATTGTTTTGTATTGCATTGTATTGCATTGTATTGCATTGTATTGTATTGTATTGCATTGTATTGTATTTTATTGTATTGTATTGCATTGTATTGTATTTTATTGCATTGTATTGCATTGTATTACATTGTATTGCATTGTATTGCATTGTATTGCATTGTATTGCATTGTATTGCATTGTATTGCATTGTATTGTATTGTATTGCATTGTATTGTATTGTATTGCATTGTATTGCATTGTATTGCATTGTATTGCATTGTATTGCATTGTATTGCATTGTATTGCATTGCATTGCATTGCATTGTATTGTATTGCATTGTATTGCATTGTATTGTATTGTATTGTATTGTATTGTATTGCATTGTATTGTATTGTATTGTATTGTATTGTATTGTATTGCATTGTATTGCATTGTATTGTTTCCTAATAATCATCTTCAATCACACAAAAAACTCAGACACCTGTGACGTTGGGCTCAGCAAGAGGAAAGCGTTTCCACAAGTTTTCGAAACCTCCCACTGCCACAATCGCTGTAATCATCATCATAACCATCATCATCCATATCATCATCATTATCATCATCATTTTCATCATCATTATCATCATCATTATCTTCATCATCATCATTATCATCATCATCATCATCCTCATCATCATCATCATCATCATCCTTATCATCATCATCATCATTATCATCATCATCATCTTACACTTTCCGGTCAGAGCTAGGGCTCCTGCGACCATGAGAAGGGCTTGCATGAAGTCAGTGTAAATGACAGCTGTTAAGCCTCCTGGTGGTGATGATGATGATGATGGCGATGATGATAATGATGATGATGATGATGATGATGATGATGATGATGATGATGATGATGATGATGATAAGGATGCACGCACACACACACACCAGTTATATTAAGGATGGCGACGATGACCAACTGGATGACAATGCACACGTACATATCCCACTTGAGCGATTGCTGGATGAATAAGGCCCCTGTGTACAAGTTCACCTTTGAGGGAGAGAGAGAGTGAGAGAGTGAGGGAGGAGACAAAGAGTGAGGGAGTGAGGGAGGAGAGTGGTGGAGTGAGGGAGGAGAGTGGTGGAGTGAGGGAAGAGAGTGGTGGAGTGAGGGAAGAGAGTGGTGGAGTGAGGGAGGAGAGTGGTGGAGTGAGAGAAGGAGAGTGGTGGAGTGAGGGAGGGGAGTGGTGGAGTGAGAGAAGGAATTAGTGAAATAAAAAAGTAGAAAGAGTGAAAAATTTAAGAAAGGAAACCACCACCACTATCACCATCATCATTACCATCACCACCACTATCATCACTACCATCATCATCACCATCATCATCACCATCACCACCCAGAGCATACCGAGCACTTGGTGAAAATGTAAAGGAGGAGTGACAGAACGGCGTAATAAGTCCTGATCCTCTTGCCACCAAACCGGATCTCCATATATTCTGGCATGGTGATCGTCTGGGAGGGATTGATGGATGGGATAATTGGAATTGGGATAATTGGAGGGAAGAGGAAGGGTTGAAAAGTTGATAGGGGAAAGAAAAGGGTTTAAAGCAGTGGTTTGTGGATAAGGGTTTTTAGAATGGGTGTGTGATGGTGGCCCGGTGGTGGAAAGATGTGGATGTGGTTCAATTGAAAAAAATGTTTCTTTAAAAGAGTAGAAAGTGGCGTGGGAAATAATTTTTGAAAGTTTTAAAGTTCAACTAACCCGACTGGCGATGTAGACTGGGATGAAGATAAAGCCGAGAAGTTGGATGAAGAGGAGGGCCTTGGATGGGATAATATGCTTCTAAATTATCCCAAATATCCACTCAAATGTTGAGCTAAACTTAAAAGCACTGTTACCACCATCTATCCCATTTATTTCAACCATTAACCCAAACATACAACGCTATAAAAACTTTAAAAAAAGAAACAATCGGTCTTTTAGTCACACTCACGTTGAATTCCCAGGCCGCAATGCCGACTCCTCGAGCGGACGCTGAGCCAGCAAGCCCGATGAAGTGCTCGCTGCCGATGTTGCTGACAAACATCGAAGCGCCAACCTGCAATAGGGTAATGAATGAAGGGTCAACGTGAATGAAGAGCGAAAGGAAAGTTGATAAATTTTGATAAAAAAATGGATGAAAAAAAGAAGAAATAGATGTATGAAAAACAGATTTATGAGTGAATTGATGAATGGATGAGAGAATGGATAGATGAAGAAGTGAAATGGATAGATGAAGAAGTGAAATGGATAGATGAAGAAGTGAAATGGAAAGATGAAGAAGTGAAATGGATAGATGAAGAAGTGAAATGGATAGATGAAGAAGTGAAATGGATAGATGCAGAAGTGAAATGGATAGATGAAGAAGTGAAATGGTTAGACAGGCGAATGAATGCACAAATAGAGAACCAGGTAGAAAGGCATGGAACGGTCAGCCAGGAAGAAGCCACTGACGGTGTCCTTCCTCGACTTGCACGAGGCCTACGTCATCATCATTTACAAACAAACTACTCACTACTCATTTTACTTTTTATATAAAAAATTATTATTATATACAAAAATTCTTCAACTATTTCAGGATATTAAGATATATATTTTTTTTACTTGTTTCCTTTTTCAAATACTGATCATCTAAACTTTTCTTCTCAATCTTTTTTCACCCATCTGCCCTCCTTCTCCACCACACTAATCCACTCCACTCCCCCTATACTACATCGATCTACACTTTCTTCCTTTAACACACTCATCTCCCTTCCCTCTCTCACACCCATCTACCCCTCTCTCTCTCCAAACCCAACATTCTCTCCCCCCTTCCCTCACTCACATATATACCCACGGCAAAGATCACGACAAAGTAAGACAACACCACCAGCAAGTCCTGCCAGCCCAGTTCAGACTGTCGGTTGTTGCATTGACTTCTATAATTTTTTGTTTTTATGGTATTTTTTGTTTTAGCTATTGTTGACCCTTGTCAAAAAAACAAAAAAACACAATAAAATACAATATAATACAACACAACACGATACAATACAATAAAATACAAAAAAACGCAATACAATATAATAAAACACAATACAATACAATACAATAAAACACAATACAATGCAACACAATACAATACAACACAATACAATAAAAAACAATATAATAAAATACAATGAAATGAAATACAATACAATGCAATGAAATACAATACAATACAATTGAAAAATATTAATATTTCAAAGTGCGTTATGGTGAACGAATTATACAAAACGAAGAAATTGTATTCAAGTGTTAAAATTTGTTAGGCTTGTCGTAAATTTCATGAGAAACTAAATAATATCAATAATAAATAAAATATTAGTCAAAAATAAAGATAATAATAAATTCATAACATTTATTAGTGTTAATTTTTTTTATTCACAATTTATTAAATTTATAAAATGTTTTTTTAAAAGAAATGTTTTATTGCGCTACTATTTCTCCAAATTACTATACGATTATAATATAAATATATTTTTTTAATGCTTTTACTCACCATGCTTTTGCGGAACTAAGATTTTTGAATGGATTCAGGCAACATTTTAATTTCGAACAAGTAATTTTCATGAATATATTAACAAAATATGATCTAGATTTATAATGAAAACCAATTAATTAACTAATTAATTTATAATTATAATTTTGTTTATACAATATGCTTTTACTACAAAATTCTTTAAAGGTATCACGGAAGTCTGAAAAGAGAACCTGGGAAATATGCCAACAAAATGCAAGCAGAAACCTGAGTCAGTGAAAAACTTCACAATGTTTAAATAAATAGTTCATTCTTTTCAAACTTGAATTCGAACAGCTGAGCGGCGTCGAGTACAAACACGAAAATTACCTGCTTTTACTTTTATATATATATATATTTTGTATATACCATGAAACATTATGCATAAGAGGTACTTTTTTGTACATTAAAGTTTCTTTCAGAAGCTGGTGCGTCTTATACATGGAGTTTTTGCGAGCTAGCAAACTTTTGGCCACATCACCAGACACTCACGTTTTCTAAAATAAATGGTTTGTTTCAAGATGATCTAGACCAATAAATAAACGTCCTTCATAAAAAAAATATTTTTTTAATATGCAATTTGTACTTCTATTTTTCATTTTAAGAAAGAGAAACTGGAAAATGGTATTTAGGAATTTCATGAAAATGTCAGTATCTCGGTTGCTTTGCCTTCAAAAAGCATCGTCTTTCAATGAAGTAATCAAGTCAATTGCAATCTAATTAAAAACGAATTTTTATTTATTTCAAACGAATTTAAAGCTCATTAAAAGACTATTCCATGTAAATACTTTACAGATTTATATTTAGTTTGACGGCAACACCTAATCTAATTTATTCCCTTTTTTTCTGTCACAACCTCTCATTTATTTCATTTTACAAAATAAAAAATACAAATATGAGACAAATTAAATCAAAATAAACCGCTAAGGCCTATTAAAAAGCTAAATATTAAAAAGGAAAAACAATGCGGAGTCAAATAACTTTCGGATTGCAGCAAGGATATCAGAGCCTCCATTTGAACATTTACGTTTTTGAATTTAAAAACTAGTAAAATAAAAATTTAATGATCAAACGGAACTTTTTGTTATCAATTTTATTTGCATACTTTGTTTTTAAGATCATGTTAAAATGATTATTTGGTTTATATTAGCAAAATACTTCTTCGTCCATTCAATAATCGTCTGCTTCATTCATAGTGTCGTTAAAACCGAAAATTTTAATTTTTAAAGTTATTATCGAAATTATTATTTTTTTCTATTTTTCATATTAAATGAATCCCTTTCATGGTCAAATTATACTTTATGGCAATTAAAAACTTGAGACTTGGTTGACATATGTCTGTATATATTTATTACTCAGAATAAAAAATTTCAAGTGCGTTAATGCTATTCAAGGACCTTTAGCATTCGTTAGAATTCTTTAAAAGCTCTTTTTGAAGGTTTTTTAAAGACCCAGACATTTCAGTATGCACTATATATGGAATGTTATGTGTCATTAAATAGTTACAGCCTAGAATAAATAGTAGGTAATTGGGCTTAATCTCAATATTCAATAGATCTTTTTGCATCAACACCTTTATTTAGGCTTCATCAAGGAATAAAAAAATGTAGCTATTCAATAACTTTAAATCGTGCTTAAATAGCCTAATACAGAAACCTTCCTTTGCCTCTGTGAAGCGTGCAAGACCAAAATAAAACGTTTTCAAAAAACATTTTTTTTTAAAATTAATAGAATATGAATTATAAAAGTGGGCCCCTCAAGGTCCATGCAGCAGGAACTTCATGGCGTAATTCGAGAACAAGTCATCTCAAAAGACCTCATATGCAATATAACTCTTCACAATGAGCAGATTTATATTGCATACATATATATCTGTATAGATATCTGTATAAATATCTGTATAAATATCTGTATAAATATCTGTATAAATATCTGTATAAATATCTGTATAAATATCTGTATAAATATCTGTATAAATATCTGTATAAATATCTGTATAAATATCTGTATAAATATCTGTATAAATATCTGTATAAATATCTGTATAAATATCTGTATAAATATCTGTATAAATATCTGTATAAATATCTGTATAAATATCTGTATAAATATCTGTATAAATATCTGTATAAATATCTGTATAAATATCTTTATAAATATCTGTATAAATATCTGTATAAATATCTGTATAAATATCTGTATAAATATCTGTATAAATATCTATATAAATATCTGTATAAATATCTGTATAAATATCTGTATAAATATCTGTATAAATATCTGTATAAATATCTGTATAAATATCTGTATAAATATCTGTATAAATATCTGTATAAATATCTGTATAAATATCTGTATAAATATCTGTATAAATATCTGTATAAATATCTGTATAAATATCTGTATAAATATCTGTATAAATATCTGTATAAATATCGGTATAGATCTTTGTATAAATAGCTGTAAACATTGAAGCATTTTTTGAAATCTTTGATAATATCTGTAATAATATCTGTATAAATTATTTTTATTTCAAGTGTTCAGAGGGGATTTATGGTTTTTGAAATCATAAACTTTATCTATTTTATTCAATCACAAATACTTCAATGTTATTCTACAGATGACGCAGCCGTCCGATAGTTTATCAATCAATGAGAGGGATCGGAGACAAAGGAAAAGGTTATGGAAAAGTTGTGTGAAACATCAAACATTGTGATAACAGAGAGTATTTCAAACAAAGAGGTTTTATATTCTGGGAAAAACTAAAATAACAAACAAATGTTTGCAAAAGATAGTCAATACAGTAGTTCGATAATCCAACAATCAGACAGCTAATTAAAACACATTTTTCTCTTACAGAACCTCTTTGTTTCACTTACTGTTTATATAAGAGTGATAAAAATAAATTTAAAAACTGTGCAAAAAGCCTTTTACTAGCGAAGGAAAGATGGGTTTGAAGCACCTGTTCCTGATGGCGTCTGTCTTGCTGCAAGTGGCGTTTGCCGTAATGGAATGGAACTACAGTGAGTCTTTTAAATTATAGAATTTTAAAATATGCTGAATATTTTCAATAATAAACTATAGTAAAGATCACAATTTTGATCCAAATATACAAAATATACAGAATATGGAGATGAAACTGTCGGTGTAAAATATCATTACAACCACGACATTAGCGACAAATTTGGCTTTATGGAGGAGAATAATATTACGAGCGTTCTGAATTGTGTGTTGGCATGTTTGAAACGCAAGGAATGTAATGTCGTCTTGGGATGTGCAGGTAATGAATGCTGGACAGCTGGTAAATTATTCTACCCAGTAACTGGGTTAGATAAAGGAAAGGAAAATTGCAAGGTTATTGAATTTGTCAGAGATCATCAAAAAGAGGAAAGAGAAACCATCGAAAGAGAAAGTGAAGAGAGAAAAAGGAAAGAAGAGGAAGAGCGAAGAATTGCAGCAGAGATGGAAGCGGATATGACTTGCTCTGAGTATTAGAAAGCCAAAGTTTAACATCTTTATTTAATGACTAACTTCAATATTCAGTTAAAAATTAAAATCGTTTAATAGTTCAAACGAATAAATTTTTTTTCCATCAAGTGTTATGACGAGCATTATTATAGTGGCGTATAACCCGAACGGGCTTGCAGGCCACTTAGGCTGCATATTTTTATTTGCGCCTTTGGGTTATTAGGTTGCACTTGAACCTAGGACCTAGCATTATTGGTCAAGCCGAGATTCGTTACCGACTCGGCTACCCGTTCACTAATGTATAAATGGTTTATATAAGACATCGTATAATTGCGAGAATTAAATTTTTCGACTTTAGAAAGGTTGAGAGTGATCGGAAAAAAAGGAAAAGATAGTGGAAAAGTTGTTTGAAACATCAAACATTGTGATAACAGAGAGTATTTCAAACAAAAAGGTATTATATTCTGGGAAAAACTAAAATAACAAACAAATGTTTGCAAAAGATAGTCAATACAGTAGTTCGATAATCCAACAATCAGACAGCTAATTAAAACACATTGTTCTCTTACAGAACCTCTTTGTTTCACTTATTCTCAACTGTATAAGAGTATTAAGAGGGATACAAAGTAAATTTTAAAACTGTGCAAAAAGCTTTTTACTAGTGAAGGAAAGATGGGTTTGAAGCACGTGTTTCTGATAGCGTCTGTCTTGCTGAATGTGGCGTTAGCCCAACTTCAATGGAACTACAGTGAGTCTTTTAAATTATAGAATTTTAAAATAGTATTACTATGCTGAATATTTTCAGTATTAAACTATAGTAAAGCTCACAATTTTGATCCAAATATACACAATATACAGAATTTGGAGATGAAACTCCCGGTGTAAAATATTATCAAAATCAGGACCTTAGAGACAAATTTGACTTAATACTGGAAGAAGAGATTACGAGCGTTCTGAATTGTGTGTTGACATGTTTAAAACGCAAGGAATGTAATGTCGTCGTGTGGTGTAAAAAAAATCATTGCTGGACAGCTGGTAAATTCTTCTACCCAGTAACTGGGTTGGTTAAAGGAAGGGAAAATTGCAAGGTTATTGAATTTGTCAGAGATCATCAAAAAGAGGAAAGAGAAACCATCGAAAGAGAAAGTGAAGAGAGAAAAAGGAAAGAAGAGGAAGAGCGAAGAATTGCAGCAGAGATGGAAGCGGATATGACTTGCTCTGAGTATTAGAAAGCCAAAGTTTAACATCTTTATTTAATGAATAATTTCAATATTCAGTTAAAAATTAAAATCGTTTAGTAGTTCAAACGAACAAATTTTTTCTATCAAGTGTTATTAAATGCAATTTCCCAAATTACTTTCCTATGAATAACAATTTCATTGATGTTTTGTGAATCCTTTCTGAAATAAATCATTTATTTCGAGCGTCTTGAGAACCTGCGTGTGTAAGCGTTTTCAAGTTTAAAGGGTGGTTTTTTCTAATGCCTATGAACCGTGAAACATCAACTCTTTATACTCTAACCCACATAGCGCGCGACGTCGTGCCAGCAATCGGCTCTAGGTTGCAAACCATCGATAAGGCTAGCAGATGCTCGCCGATAGATTTTAAACGTCCATTCATTATATTCATAATTATCGACATTTATTATCTTATAAGAATATTTTTTTGATTTGATTTTATATATAAAATGTTCAAATAATAAATTTCAAATCGTCGTTTGAGGTCTGACATTTCGTCTTTATGGTTAACGTTATCGTCCAGTAGTCGTTCCGTTTGCATGAGCTCATTTTATTACATAGTCATTTTTATAGAAAAATAAAGTCTCTAATAACAATGAAATATTAATTCAAACTACTTAATTATAAATTATTCAACAAATTTATGACTTTTGAAGCATTTTTAAAATCTTTATATTCAAAAGCATGTGAAGATATACATGGAGTTATAGGGTATACTGAAAGTGAGATATTTAAAAAGCCTTTTTTTAAAAATGATTTTTTATTCATGGAAAAACTAAAATAGCAAAAAAAATGTTTGCCAAAAAATATTCAATACAGTAGTTCGATAATAAAGCATTGTTCTTTCAAAGAACCTTTATATTTCGCTTATCTTCAGCTTTTTTATATAAGAGCGACAGAAGTTACATTTTAAAACTGTGCAAAGTACTTTGTCAGAGAAGACAAGATGGATTTGAAGCACTTGTTTCTGGTAGCCTTGGTTTTGCTGCAAGTGACGCTGGCTCAAAAAGAATGGACCTACAGTGAGTCTTTGTATAATTGTAAAGAGTTATTTATATTCTGAGACCTGGTATTGTTGATATTTTTTTATATACAAAATATTAAAATCGATTTAATGACATATAATATACAGAATTTGGAGATACATACGTCCGTTTGAGATTGTATCTAAATCACGACCTTCGAGACAAATATGACTTCATACTGGAGGAAGAGTCGACGAACATTCATAATTGTGTCTCTAAATGTGAAAAAGAAAAGGAATGTAATGTGGTCGTTTGGTGTGAAAAAAAGCATTGTTGGACAAGCGAAAAGCTTGTCTACCCTTTGAATGGGTTGGTTAAAGGAAAGAATAAATGCAAAGTTGTTGATTTCATCAGAAAGCATCAAAAAGAGGAGAGAGCAGCCATTGAAAAAGAAATTGAGGAAAAGAAAAAAAAAGAAGAAGAAGAAGGAAGAATTGCAGCAGAAGAAGAAGCCGACCGCACTTGTTCTGAGTATTAGAAAAGTCAAAGTTGGAAAATGAAAACTTTATAAGTTTTAAACATAAATGTTTATTTAATGAGTAAATTCAAAATTTGTTAATGAAAAGTTAAAATTGTTAAGAAACTCACGCTTTTCGAGTGAATAACTCATTCTTTTGATTTCCTTTTGACTTGAAATAACTTTTCAAGAATATTTTTTTGTCAATGAATAAATTTTGAATATCATAATTATTGTTTCAAAGAGGTTAATTCCACTTTATTAAATTATTAAAGTTGGAATCACTATCATCAATATCACAAAAATAACACTTGTTACAACAAGTTTATTGCATTTTCACGTTGTTTCATAATAATTCCAAAATGGGACGTGTATGGAATTCACATTCAGCTGGTGAAAAACTTGATGTTATTGTGTATGCAGACGTTCACAGAAATTGAGCTGATGGCCGTAAGTTTGATGTTGCTGAGACTTTTGACGTGGCGAGCAAGCTCCTCGAAGATTCCTCGATTGAAACAAGCTCAAGGAAGGCTTCCCATGGGCACTGGTCAGAAATTAAAAATGAGTTGCTTCTGGTGGTCGTGAAGAGGCGTGGCAGCAGGATTGCAACATGACATCATTTTCGAGATCGTTTTCAAAACGCTTTGAAAGTATTTCAAAATTGAGGTAGAAATTAGAAGCATCCGCAAAATGTTAAGCAGATTGCTTAAACAAGAACGAGAGGAGGAAGATTTATTAGGCGAGGAAAGGTGGTTGAGGGCTCATTGGATGCAGAAAGGTTGGTCAATTAAGTGCAGAAAATGTGGTCAATTAAGTGCAGAGAAGGCTGTTGAAGTATGATTGGGTGCAGGAAAGCTTTTTGAGGATAGATCTGAGATTTCTAAGCCCTTCTTTAAAACAATTAGATTTTTGTGAAACTTTTCTCAACATTCAATCATGTATTTTCAGAAATTAATTTAAATTTAGTTTAAATTTGTTTTATTAAACTTTAAAACACTTCAAAGGACAAGCAAAGCTGCGGTTATATCCTAGTTTTATACTAATGAAAAATTAGCTGATGCCATATTGCCATTAATCTCGAATAATTTTCTTTTACAATTTTTAATTTCATAATAGGTTTCGCTTAAAATGTGTAATGGTTGAGCAGCTCTAAATTTTTATGAACGTTTTAGCAAATTTTATTATTATTGTTTTGAATGTAACTGTAACTACAGGCAAAACACTTTTATTTACAAGTTTTCATGTATAGTTTGTAAAATATTGTACTTTTTAAAAACCTGATCCTAACTCTTAGAGAGTATTTCAAACAATAAGGTTTTATCATATAAAAAACTAAAACAAACAAATGTTTGCAAAAGATATTCAATACAGTAGTTCGATATCCAACAATCAGACAACTGATTAGGCATTGTTCCTTCAAAAACCACTTTATTCCACTCACTCTCAGCCATTTGTATATAGCAGTGATAAAAGTCAAGTTTTAAAACTGTGCAAAGTACTTTGTCAGTGAAAGCAAGATGAGCTTGAAGCATTTGTTTCTGGTAGCCTTGGTTTTGCTGCAAGTGGCGCTGGCTCAAAAGGAATGGAACTACAGTGAGTAGCATTTCAAATAATTATTACTATTCTGTGTATTTTTATATTAACAAATTTAGTAAATATAACGAATTAATTATATTTAACAATGTTGATTTAAATACATAAAATATTCAGAATTTCAAGATGAAGTTGTTCGTTTGAGAGTGTATCAAAAGCAAGACCTGGCAAATAAATGTGGTTTAAACAAGGAAGAGGCGTCAAGCATTCATAATTGCGGGTTGAAATGTGAAAAAGAAAAGGATTGTAATGTCGCCGTGTGGTGTGAGCCAAAGCAATGTTGGATAAGTCATAAACTTGTCTACCCATTGAGTGGGTTAGTTGAAGGAAAGAGCAATTGCTCGGTATTTGATTTTATCCGGAAGCATCAAAAAGTCGAGAGGGATAATATTGAAAAAGAAGTTCAAGAGAGAGAAAGGAAAGAAGAAGAAAGAAGAATCAAGGAGGAAGAGTTTGCGAAACTGCCTTTTTGTTATGATTATTTGAAGTCACAGTTTTAATGAAAACTTTACAAGTTCTAAAAATATATTTAATGTATAATTTCAACATTTATTTTAAAAAATTGAAATAATTTAGAAACTATAACTAGTAATTAAATGCAATTTGCAAAATTAATTTCTCATAAATAAAATTTAAATGATGTATGTTGAATCTTTAGAACAAAGTATTTGTATTATTTTTAACACTTGTGTGTTTAAGCGTTTTTAAGCGGTGTTGAGTTGAAGGGTCTGGAAGATTGATATAAAGCTGGCTGGAATTTCTAATTGGTGGAAGATTTTGACAAAAGCCTTTTTGTTGGCAGAATCGCAAGCTGCTTTAAATCCAGGTAAGCGGAAAACAGCTGGCAGAAATTCTTCCTAACAACAAAAGCCTGATCTTCATATTATCGAAATAAAAAATATTAATAAAATATAAATAAGTTTTTTTTTATAATAATCAGGTTTTTAGTCTTTGAATTGAAAATACAATATTTTTATAAAAAAGCGAGTACGCTGTGGCTGATCAATCTATCGTTGGTGATTTAAACATTTTCAAATTAACCTGTTCACTGAGATTGTAGGACCTACAATGTAGGTTAACTGCATACGAAGAAAGCAGACTGCAAATGTGTTAAATGCTGATTTACTATGCAGATTTACTTTTTTTACAGAAAAACGTCAGTTTAGGGTTAAGGTTAAGATTAGGGTTAGGTTTATATATTAATTAAAAATAAAAACTTAAATAACAAGCCTCAATGATTGTGATGAAAGCAAAAACAGTATTATCTGGTTATAGAGGCTTAAGCCTGCGACCAAAATTTCCTGAAATATCTCAAGATACAGTTTTTAAAAGAAATTAAAATAGCTAGAGAGGTTTTTGATTAAAATTCTGATTTTTATTCAAATGCTAAGTTTTTTTTCTGACAGTTTATCGGAAGGTTTGTTGATAACTCAAATAAGGCATGCCAAACAAAACCGATCTGAAGCTCAAGCTACGTCAAAGGCGGAAACACAACAAATAAAATGTTCAAATTTTGTCTGCATGGAAATATTAAAGATTAAATAAAACAATCATCAATCTCAACAGATGGTAACAATGAATTCAAGTTGGAAGATTGGAACACCCTGAATTACGTAAAAGCGCAATAAAAGTTATGTTGATGATAGATTATTCGTAGATATGTCTGCATTTTGTAAATGTTTCATTTCGATAGTTTTTCTTCTTTTATGTCCAAGTGAGCTGGTAGAGGACCAAGCAGAACGTGAAGAGGAAGAGATTGGTGGATGCGATGACGCCTGCCGGTGCACCTGTGAGAATAAACGTCCATTTGTGAAATGCATTCAAACATTTAATAAAAGATCGATTCACAAAGATAATAAAAATGGTCGATAACGCCTAAGTTTTATAAATGTAAATGAATGACCTCCATTGCCCTCTGCGGGCTTGGTGGCTGGTGTCTGTGGCTCAACTGTTTTGGATGATTTCATTCAATAAGCATTTAGAAAACGATTGATTTTCATTTGTAATTTCTAATATCGTCAGCGCTCAAATGTCAATGAGTGATTTTCATTGCCACCTTCAGGCTTTGTTCCCTTGGTGGTTTTAGTTGGCTCAACTGTCTTAGATGATCTCATTAAATATGCTTTTTCAAAAAATTTCAAAGTTTACTAGAAGAATTTGGACTTTAAAAATAGTTTATCTCAACAATGCACAGAAGTTTTTAAATTTGGTTTAATTAGTTTAAAGTTGGTTTAGAGTCATTATTTGCTATTAAGAAGAATGTTCTATTGGGAAAAGTGCGATGTTTGTCTTGAATTCGTTGGTTTTAATTTTATAATCGCTCTATTGAATAAAGGCTGAAATTGACTAATTCAATGTATTTATAAAAGTTTTTAAATAATTTTTGTTGAATGAATTACAGAAAAAGGAACATACGGGCTACTGGATATTCTGAAATAATAAATATATTTAACGTAGAATAAAAAAATTCTATAATATTCAAATACTTCTCAATTACGTTAAAGTGCTTATTTAACAATAAGCAAATAAGTTCTTTAATTCTTAATAGTATACTCACTAGCACAATCGGGTTCTGATATTGGAAGTTTGAAATACTTGGATGCATCTGGTGTGTTTCATACATGATTTAATTTTTCATAAAATTGTAAAACGCTTGAATGTATATTTTTTATGAATTTCCAAAACTTGCTTCCTATATTTATAAATAGGAGAAAGTTTTGTTTTCTTGAGACAATAGATTCATGAACAAGCGAAACTTCTATAAGTTCGTAATAACTAGCCCACCAGGAATAGCGGTACAAGAGGAAGAACCTAGTTCGGTAGAGTAACTATCAAACTTTGTACCCTTGGATTCTGCATGTCTTATTTCCTCATAATATTCAAAAGTTATGGTAAAAGTTCGATTTACAGTTTTCTTATTGTACCTTGGAGCATTGTAGTGAGTTGTTTGGTATTGCATGAAGTCACTGTTCAGTATATAATAATATAGTCGAACGCCAAAAAACACACATGTAGGTATATGGGTTAATCCAGATTCGACTACAGACTTTGTGTCTTTTCATAATTAAATGTTTAATAAAAAATTTTTAAATCTTAAATATGCCCATGTATGTATTATACATAAAAAAATATTTTTAAGCACAAGACTTGAATTAATCTTTTTTAAATACTTGAATAGTTTTTCAGATTATGGGAAGCGGGACACTGACACTAAGTAGTACTATTATTCCATAGGTATTGGGAGATCAGCAATTAAATTTAATCTAAAGAACGGTATGAAATTTTGTGTAGTTGTCTTTATTTTTAATATTGCACAATCGTTTCTAGAAACAAAAATGACGAAATTTTTTTATATTTAAAATGGATAATAGATGAAAGTATCAGATTTTGTCGAAGTCTGCTTTCTTCTATTACGAGTTTTTAGACGCGCTGCATGTAGGAGACGGTGATTTCGGTTCCATCTTCACTGACACATGAGGCCTGTCCAAGGAAGCAGCTGTCATCACTGCCGAATCAGGTTTTAAAGTGGGAACCAAATCCTTACGCTGCATGCGCACTGGAGCTCATCTCGCTTTGCGCTTCTCCCGATCGCGAGGGGCGGTGCTCCGATTTTTAGTTGTTCCAGAACTTGATGTGCTGGTCGCAGAAACAGTGGTCAGTGATCTGGACAATTGAGGGATACAGGTTCGCTGCAGGGTAACTGGGCTGCTGGTACTGGCAGCTACTGGTAGATCGAGGTTAAGTGGAGAAGATTGAGCCTGCTGCTGCTGCTTCTTTCGTGACCGCTGCAGACGCTTTTTCTCTCTTTCGTACTTTCGTACTGCTCGCTTTCCGCGTACGGTGCACGAAGCTTTCTTAGATTCTCTGTACTTTTTGGCTGCAGCTCTTTTACGTTCATTGTATATTTCTCTGTTTTCGGTTTTCATTTTTTCTCGATAACGTTGAGAAGCCTCTCGGTTTCTTTTATTTGGTCAATTGGTGCCATCTAAAAAAGAAAATAGTGTCGGAACAAAGCTATATTATCAAGAAGTTCATAATAATGTATTCATGTTCCCAATTCTCACTATCAGAATCGAGAAAATTGATCTTATTTCATTAATTGAAAAGCTTCATTAAAAATATTATTAGACAAATCTTAAATCAAAATATTTTTCAAACATTGCCTTATTCAATGAATGATATGAAACAACTTTAAACTATACTGTAAAGTCGTGACACCTAATACTAGTATAATGAGAATCGGGGAATTTTGTGCTAACGTCAGGGTATGCATGATAGGGTATGTTGATATTGTTCTATTAAAAAAACATAAGAGCCCAATTTATAAATTTAACTTCCTATACCCATAAACTGTATTAATAAAAAAAATTAGAAATCTAGTACTCACCTGTTTCTTGATAAATTACAATGATCAGAAGGAAAAAACGCTAGAATCAGAAATGAGAAATTGTGAAAAACAACAAAATAGCCGAAAGCTGATATAAAATAATGTTTTTTAAAGTTGAAAGAAGCAAAACCACGTCTTTAAATAAGCCTACGACTGAATAAATCAAACCGGATAGAACTAACTAATACATAAACTTAAATATTTAATATAAAAGATCTGTTAGCAAATTTAAGACATGCGTTTTTAGTCTTTTGAACAACTAGAAAGTTAAATATAGTAATATTTATTATAAAAATTTTACATGGATAATATTTTTATATTTCTTTTCTTTAAAAAAATGCATCGTCTTTGATACGATTTTCCATTCTTTTGAAAAACAAGTAAGACACGGAAAATCGTAAGTATGTAATCGATTCTGGATTAACCCATATACATTTTAATAAAATTTTGAAGCATGTTTTAATCGTTTATTACGATATCTTAGAACCATGGATAAATCCAAAGATACTCACTCGCATTTAGTTGGTGCACGCTTGGGCTGGAACATGCACTTTTCATCGGTTTTAATGGCGTTCTTCATGCTCATATGGAAACTGCTGCACTTTATCTTGTCTATGAAAACATTACTTAAGTCAAAAAGTTTTTTGATAAAACATGAAATTGTTGGTTATTATCTTTAAACGGTATTTGAATTTTCTGGAATTAGAGGCCGACCAAAATTGGGTTCGGTTTCGGCGCCAAAATTGCCAATTTTCTTAGTTGCGGCAATTTTTCAGTTTCGGCCGAATCTAAATTTACAGTTTCGGCTATTTTGGCCGAAACTGATTTTGTAATTTCGGCTCAAGTTCGTTTCGGCCGAAATGGATTTGCCGAAAATCCAATTTTTTATATATTTAGTTTATCTGATATACCTGTGGATCCTTAATCGAACTCGAACTATTAAGTTTGGGTTTGATTCTCATCTCTATTAGATATCGTGGTTGATTGATTTATGGGTGACATGAGACTAATTGTTCGAATAACATACACAAGCATCTGGAACAACAACAATCATTGTATTGAAATTTAAGTAAATTGGCATACGTACAATGATGATATTGAAAAAAACTTTTTTAGTAAAGTTTAAAAAAAAATTAGTTTGAAAACAATACACATATACATCTACACCACTAGAATTTTTCAATTTACCGATACATATATTCATTGACAACATACACTTATAACATTCTAAATACCAATTATACCAGACCACACATTGACAACATACACATATAAGATTCTAAATACAAATTATACCATACATACGACATACACGTATAAGACTCTACATTTATTTTTTTGCTTAAAATATACGTTTGTTTGGATTTACTTATTAAACTGACATTATCATCGTTAAATAATATTTATTTGTTTTTAATGAAAGTTGGGAAAATTTTCGGTTTCGGTTTCGGCCAAAAATCTGATTTCAATTTCGGTTTAATCTCGGATTCTTTCGAAAATGGAATTTCACTTTAGGCTCAATTTCGGTTTCGGCCGAAAATAGAATTTCAATTTTTGCCGAATTAAAAATATCAGTTTCGGTCGGTCTCTAGCTGGAATGTATGAATCATTCAACTTGTAAGCTGTGTTGCATTCATTCACTCAGTACGAACCGCCTTCTCGAGGGTATTCATTCCAACTGGACAAAACCTCAGTCTCTGGATTGAAAAACACAACATTCGTTTCACTCCCGAGAGTTTCGTAATTGAAACACGTGCCTTTGAAACTTGCTTGTCTATTGTGTAACGAAAATGTTCAATAAATGTATGTGTGAAGATTGATTTTATGTTTCAAGTATTAATGTTCACTAGTTTTACCGCTCTAAATTAACTCTAAACTTGAGTTAGAGCCGAACTATATAAATAAAGATAGTATGAAACCATTGAAAAATATCGAAAATATGAAACTGAAATTCAAAACTCACGCAAAATAGTTTTTTTTTTCACGGATCACATCGACAAGATCCTGTTTGTACTCTGGTAAGCCGCTGATGGTTGTTTCCCAAGTGCACGTGATTAACGTGTGGCCGTCCCACGACAACTCATCACATGTTACTGAATAAATAGTTGAAACTTGAGAAAAAAAGAAGAATTTTATTTTCTTTCTAGAGAGTTATGAAAAGACACGTATAATTTGTTTAACCAAATTTTTTAAAATAAAAAGACTATACGAAATTAGAAAATTCAGAATTAGTCGTAAATAATCGATTAAGGCCGTTAGAGGCTAGGTGTAGATTATCAAGGCTAAGAACGTCTTCATACTATTAAAAATTGAAGAACCTCGTTACGTGTAGTTAACTATTCATGCATAAACGATCTTTCGGCTCTGATTTATAACACAATAATTTTATTTTCTTCAGATTTGTTAAATTTATTCAAACTAAAAAAAATTTCTTCTTTATTATATTTTAATCTTTAATATTTAAAAAAAGAAGAATTTGTAGGATATTTTATTTAGTTAACTAAATTTTACTGATCTTTTAACCACATTTACAGAATCATAATTTTGAGCTTTTAAATATTAGTTGGTAGAGTATTAACAAACTTAGATTTTTTTTAGCAAAAATGAATTTTTGCGGGAAGAAGAGAACTAAAGAAAAAGTTTAGATAATAAAGCAACGTAGCATTGGAAAAGTTGTTTTGGAAAGAAATATTTTTATAATTAATAAATAGTTGAACTATTATTATGAACAAAAATATTATAGTGGAGTAAATCATATCGAGATAATTTCCTCTTTTAAGGCTTCAATTTTAGTAAGGCAAATGAGCCTGGGCTTCTATGGTGTGTGGAAATCAAAGCCACAACCTATAGCCTAGGTTTAAGTCACAAATCATTAGGCGCTTGACTATCCGTTTACAACTCGGAGACCCGTTTGCGAGTAAAAACTTGAGCACTATTTAAAATCTATTTTGAAATGGATTTGCAAGCCTATAGTTGCTTGAGAATGTGGTTTATATAAAAAGCTTATATTTTAGAGATGAAGGAGTTTTCTTATTAATTAAAAAAAGTAATCATTTCAATACTAACTTTTAAACACATATTCCTTATCATCCCTTATTTTTCTGCAGGTAGCTGTTTGAGGAGGACCATTGTGAAAGTTATTATGAAAACAATAAAGCTTTTAATTGTATACTGAACAATGATTATAGTTTCATAATTTCAAAATCAAAAATAATAATAAAATCAACCTATATGTTAAAAACAATTATTTAAAATATCTAAATTATTTTTAGATAAATTTACTTTAAAAAAATATAACGTAAGTTCAGTTTGATTTTTTTTTTTTTTTCATCTTATTTTATTTTTAAAAATTTCAACCCTAAAACCATTAATTACATAGAAAAAAAGGTACACTTCTGACCTGTCTGCAGGCAAACCACGAATAAGAGGGCACAGATTACTTTAGGAACCATGATGGACCGGGATTGATAGAAAATACAATTTATTTAATATAATAGTATTAAAGTTTTTAAAACTTTGGAAAAATAATATTTTGTCAACTGTCAGCTTTTATAAACTATATATATTTAAACTATGAACCATTGACTATATACAATGTAGGTATATACCTTGTCAACATGCTATATGGGTTCTATATAATCAACAATAGTAATTATACTAATTGTCGTTTTTATATAACGCCCGGGCACGCAACTGAAGCGCTTTAATTACGTCGTAATGCAATAAAAAAATTTAAATAATTATAATATTAATGTCATAAAAAGGAAAGAAGAGATATATGGGTTCTATATGGGCTTCGTGGGCTAGTCATTATCTGTATGGGTCATATATGGGTCCTATATGGGTTAAATGGACTTTAAAATAGAATAAAATGTAACGTGTTTTTAAAGAAAAGTCCATATGGGTCCTAAATGGGCTAAATGAGCTTTGAATAATAATACAAGTTGAAGTGTTTTTATGGACAGCTTATGTGGGTCATATATGGGCTAAATGACCTTTAAAGGAAAAACATTTTCAAAGTGTTTTTAAATTACAACAGCACACTCATAAACTGTCGTGATATTGCAAAGACGACACTGACGACGAATGTTATCTTTATTTTAATTTTATAATCAATCTATGAAAGGTGAAAAAATTATTTGTTTTTCTATAGAAGGTTCAAATGTGAAGTATTTGCGGCTTGAATTTTTTCTTTAAATATAAAAATTAACATTCATCAACAAAATTCAAATTTGAATATTAATTTTATAAATTTTATAATACATAAACATTTAAATACTAATTTTATTATTTCCATAATAACTATTGTAATGAATGACTAGGCTTATTAAAAATCATATGAAATCATATTACGTCAAAGTTGCGAAAACGCAGCATTGAGTTTTAAATGCATTGAAAACGTTTTAGAAGTTATTTTACATAATAATAAATTAAGTTTTAGTATTAACCATCTTTTCACTCTGAAATTAAAAGTAAATTTATATACAAATACTTGAATCGAACGAAAAAATTGAACAATTATCTAAGCGAAGAAATAAATTACTCAATAAAAACAATAAAATAGTCAATAAAAACAATAAAATACTTAATAAAAAAAATTCAATAAAAACAATAAAATATTAAATAAAAACAATAAAATATTAAATAAAAACAATAAAATATTAAATAAAAACAATAAAATATTAAATAAAAACAATAAAATATTAAATAAAAACAATAAAATATTAAATAAAAACAATAAAATATTTAATAAAAACAATAAATTACTCAATAAAAACAATAAAATATTCAATAAAAACAATAAAATACTCAATAAAAACAATAAAATACTTAAGAAAAAAAATTAAATAAAAACAATAAAATACTTAAGAAAAAAAAATCAATAAAAACAATAAAATATTCAATAACAAGAATAAAATATTTAATAAAAACAATAAATTACTCAATAAAAACAATAAAATACTCAATAAAAACAACAAAATACTCAATAAAAACAATAAAATATTCAATAAAACAATAAAATACTCAATAAAAACAATAAAATACTCAATAAAAACAATAAAATACTCAATAAAAACAATAAAATACTTAATAAAAAAATTCAATAAAAACAATAAAATATTCAATAAAACAATAAAATATTCAATAAAAACAATAAAATATTTATTAAAAACAATAAAATACTCAATAAAAACAATAAAATACTCAATAAAAACAATAAAATACTCAATAAAAACAATAAAATACTCAATAAAAACAATAAAATACTCAATAAAAACAATAAAATACTCAATAAAAACAATAAAATACTCAATAAAAACAATAAAATACTCAATAAAAACAATAAAATACTCAATAAAAACAATAAAATACTCAATAAAAACAATAAAATACTCAATAAAAACAATAAAATACTTAATAAAAAAATTCAATAAAAACAATAAAATATTCAATAAAACAATAAAATATTCAATAAAAACAATAAAATATTTATTAAAAACAATAAAATACTCAATAAAAACAATAAAATACTCAATAAAAACAATAAAATACTCAATAAAAACAATAAAATACTCAATAAAAACAATAAAATACTCAATAAAAACAATAAAATACTCAATAAAAACAATAAAATACTCAATAAAAACAATAAAATACTCAATAAAAACAATAAAATACTCAATAAAAACAATAAAATACTCAATAAAAACAATAAAATACTCAATAAAAACAATAAAATACTCAATAAAATCAATAAAATACTCAATAAAAACAATAAAATACTCAATAAAAACAATAAAATACTTGAGAAAAAAAATTCAATAAAAACAATAAAATACTTGAGAAAAAAAATTCAATAAAAACAATAAAATACTTGAGAAAAAAAATTCAATAAAAACAATAAAATACTTGAGAAAAAAAATTCAATAAAAACAATAAAATATTTAATAAAAACAATAAATTACTCAATAAAAACAATAAAATACTCAATAAAAACAACAAAATACTCAATAAAAAAAAAACTCAATAAAAACAATAAAATACTCAATAAAAACAATAAAATACTCAATAAAAACAATAAAATACTTAATAAAAAAATTTAATAAAAACAATAAAATACTCAATAAAAACAACAAAATACTCAATAAAAAAAAATACTCAATAAAAACAATAAAATACTCAATAAAAACAATAAAATACTCAATAAAAACAATAAAATACTCAATAAAAACAATAAAATACTTAATAAAAAAATTTAATAAAAACAATAAAATATTCAATAAAAACAATAAAATATTTATTAAAAACAATAAAATACTCAATAAAAACAATAAAATACTCAATAAATTATCAATGAGAATTTTTTAAATATAAAATTTTTGATCAAAATATGTGTTCCATTTATCGGTCAGTTTACCAGCAAAGCATGGAAGTCTTTCTCTACGACTGGTAGGCTCTTAAATGTGTTCGCTGTATTATTATTTTTCCCCAAATAGAAAAATAATGAAAGTCACCTAAATCCTCTGTTTTTTAAAAAATTAACCTGAAAAAGTTCACACGTAAATCAAAGAAAACACAGCTATTTTGGATATTTACCTAAGCTAAATGAACGGTTAAAATGTTATAGGTTTTTCAAGTAATTTAATTTTTGCGTGGAAGGTGGGCAGACATTCTCCATAAAAGTTCATGATTATAAGAAGCTAGTTATGGTTCGATGTGGAAATTATTAGTTATAAACAATGTAATAGCCCTGTGAACACTCATACATGGGACCCATATGGGCAGCCCATGTCAAAATGATACACATATTTGGCTATTTGCAAATGGGCTGTATGGGCCTTATGTGGGCTTTTTTAATTAGGCCTTATGTGGGCTATATGGGCTGCCTGTATAGCATATACGTTCAAACTTTTGAACACGAACACATGATTGACTGAAAAAGTACTTATTGTTTAAAAAAAGCAAGTAAAATATGTCTGACAAACATAAATTCAAAGATATTTAAAAAATAATCCAAATATTAAAAAATTAGATTAATCGGATTCTTCAATGCGACAGTCGGCTTTCGAGATTATTTCTTCTCGATATTGGCTGGCTTGCTCTTCTTGCCCTCTTTCCATCTCTGTCTCTGGCTCCTGCCAGTCCGTGGTTGGATGTTTGGTGTAAAAGGAGAGTCTGTTTGTGAGTCGGTCTTTATCCTTTGTGTGTTCTTTTCTTTTAATGGTGAAGTAAGAATCTGCCAAAATGCTTATTGACCCTAAAGGCTTTGAATGGTCCGCTGTTTGGTATTGTAGGCTGGTGAATGCAGTTGGTGAGCTGATCTGCTGTTCGATGGAAGTGATTGTTTGGTGCTCGTTCTATTCAATTTAATTTTGGCGACCGGTTTCGGCAGATGCCTTTCTCAAGCCTTAGAATAAAAACGAGCGGAAAAGACTTCTCATAGGTCTTGAATGGTTTATATAAACTATGGAATTTTAGGTTATGGAAATCTTACAAGTCTATATTGATAATGTATGTATGTATCTGTGTGGTAATTAGTGAAAGTTTATCTTGTATCTTTATCAGTGGAGACTCGTTGTGCTAATGCACCACTTTATGATGTGGCTTTGTCCGAGGAGTGATGGAATGTATGTGTGGGTGTATTTGTGTGTCCTTTTCTGTTTATGTTAAGTATGTGTCTATCTGTGAAGAGGTGGGTTGTTTATGTGGGAGTATATAAGTGTCATCTTGAGTTTATCTAGTGTAATAAATGTCTTCAAAATGAATATTTTAATTATATCGTTGTGTTTTATCTTTTGGTGTGGTGTTATTATTTGTCGGATAAAGGTTTCTATTAGGGTATGTTTTGTGTTTAAAGTGGTCCTTAGATTTGATGATTTGATCATCTAAAGGCCGTGTCTGATCAGTCTTAATAGTTTCATTCTTTCATTTAGTGATAAATTCATTTATGTGCTTATTCATCGTATGTGTCTGTGCGTGTGTATAATTTATATCGCAGGTTGGGTGTGAGTTTATAAATGCATCTTCATCGCTTGTCACTTCATCTCATCCGTCTCCCTTTGAATCACCTAGAATCGCTCTTGTTATCAGTCTTAATGTGGTTCTAGTTTAGAATTTGTTTGTAGTCATGATGTGTTGGTTGTAGGTTGTGGATGTGGATATGTTGTCAATGTGGCGTGGTTGTTATTAATGTAGTGTGTTTCATTATTTGATGGTATGTTAGTGGGAGTATTTTGTTATTGTAATGATAATCTCGTTTTATCAACGTGCATGTTTGTGTAAGTATGTGTATTTGTATCGATGGTCTGGGTGTGAGTTGCCTGCAAAATCTTTACGATTGATATTTCATCTTCTCAGTCTTTCATCGAATCAACTAGATCTTACTATAAGTCCTAATGGGGTGCTGGCTTGGTTATATTAGTAGTCTAGTTGCTGTGGTTGTAGGTTGTGGCTGTGGTTACGATGCCGATGCGGTGTGGTTGTTGATATCGTACTGTGTATTATATTCTTTGAGGGTGGCTTCGGGGGGTTTAAAAAATGTTAAGTTGATGTTTGAATTAATTTTTTGTGTGTGTTTTCGTGTATGGATTTTTATGTTGGTTGTGACTGTATTGAACTCTATCAGCCAAAAACACTTTAAAAATTTTTTCTCCTTCAAAGCCCATATAGCCCATATAGGACCCACATAGGCTTTCCTTGTAAACGTTTTAACTTTTATTATTATTCAAAGCTCATTTAGCCCATTTAAGACCCATATACGACCCATATAGACTTTTCTTTAAAAACACGTTAAATTTTATTTTTTTAAAAAGCCCATTTAGCCCATATAGGACCCATATAGATAATCCTTAGCCCCTTTAGCTCATATGGGACCCATATTTAATGTTCACAGGGAGGTTGTATGCCTAAAATTGCATATATTTTAATACAAAGTTGAGAAAAATATATTAGCTAAAAAACTCGCAGTTTAAAATATTTCAAGCTTTTCTTACTTTTTTCTTTATAATCAAAGTAATTTATAGAAGATTCCCCTGAAGTTCGGCTTCGTCAACGACTGCTGGTAAATATATTGGCAAATACTGCTCTGACAACTTCCTTTCTTAACAATGAGCATGTGCGAATGTATTTCCAAACACTCGACCCACGCTATACTTTACCAGACAACACACTGGTCCGATGATACAGTGAAAAGAATAAATGTTGATTCTTCAGTGGGCATTTGTAAAACATTGGAAAACGAAATATAATCATATTCGAATGCCAGCACAACTTATTTGAAAGGAAATGGTCTATATTTTTGGACAGAAAATGAAGCGAAATACCCAATATTAGCTTCTTTTGCGCAAGACAATGTTTCAGCTCCCGCTTCACAAGCGTATGTGGAGAGGGGGTTCCCGGTGTGCGGAGACCTAACTGCAAGGAAAAAAATCGCCAGAGCAAAAATCTGGAATTGATGACATTCAGGGGCGCAACCAGCAAAAAATGCTGGGGGGGGCTCAACTTTAGTATAAAAAAATAATTGTTTAATCCATTTACCGCAGCTGTTGCGTTTTGCAACATCAATTTTTATATTTTTTTGCTGTTTTTATACCGAGTTTTTTCACATATTTTGTACAATAAATTTTAATTTTATAGGTTACATTTCAACTTTTTCAATTTTATTATTTGTAGTCTTTTATATCCTGTTCACATTTAAAATTTCTCGAAACAATCTTTCTTCGCTTAGATAATTGTTCAATTTTTTCGTTCGATTTTTAGTATATTTATACAAATTTAGTCTTAATTTCAGTGTGAGAAGATATTTAATACTTGAATTAATTTTTTAATATTCAAAATAACTTGCAAAACGTTTTCAGTGCTTTTAAAAATCAATGGTGCGTTTTCGCAACTTTGACATAATATGATTTCATATGATTTTTAATAAGTCTAGTCATTATAATAATAATAAAATTTGCTATTTCAATGTTAATGTATTATGAAATTTAGAAAATTAAAATTAAAAGTTGAATTTTGTAGATGAATGTTGATTTTTATATTTCGATAAAAAATTTCAAACCGCAAATGCTTCACACTTGAAGCTTTTATTGAAAAGAAGATAGTTTTTTAACCTCTCATAGGTTGAATATAAAATTAAAATAAAGATAACATTCGTCGTCAGTATCGTCTTTGAAACAGCACGACAGTTTATGAGTGCTGTTGTAATTCACGTTAAATAATTTGCTTTGTTGTAATTAAAATAATAATTATTAATATTATAACAAATAAAATAATTAGAAGTCTGAATTTTATCGAACTATTCGCAATTTAAATTTATTTCTGTTTAATAAATGTGGTTTGAATCAATTTATTTATGATTTCTTAATGTACATAAGTATGTCACACTTCCCGCTCACGTTGCGTTTTCGCAGCATTTTGCCCCATTAAAACTTATGAAATAATTGTTTTCACTTTTGCTTGAGTTATTCTTATAACCATATAATGCAAGTCTAAATGTAAAATTCATTTTAACTTTTTTTCTCGGATAGCGGCGGTCAATGGGCTAAATAAAAACTACCAATTATAATTGATAAAGAATTTAGATAGTTTATTAATGATACAAAAGAAAAACTACAAACTAAGTTGCATAGTATTCTTAAAGTTACGTCATCATTTTTTAAACTAAGGAAAAAAAGAAAAAAATAAGTTTGATATGAGATCCTAAACAGTCTATAATTGTTTTCCAAATATTTAGTTTCAACTAAATTTTGATGCGTTTTCAGTTACAAAATAATTTTTCGATCAGTTTGTGAAAATCTTTTCACCATTTCATTTACTGGAAGAAGTGCAGTAGCGGTTTTGGTAGCAGATATTCTCAAACAAGCTATGCAAACGACATGCATATACAGTCGTCTTAAGATGAATTTTAATAAGCCGAAGTTTAGAAAATGCTCTTTCTGCATCTGATGAAGTAACTGGCAGACTCAGAACAACATCGAGCATATAATGCAACTCGGGCTGAAGGCTTGTTGCTCAAAAGAATTCTTGCAGTTCGATACATGCAATGAGATCAGACTGATACGCACGTAAACTTGATGTGTTGATGTGATTTTGAGCTGTCTTTACACAGTTTCAGCATCCTTTCCATGAAGGTTGGATAATTCTGAAAGCTCGAGAGTTATTTTGTCTATCTGATTTGTTCTCTATATACTGTGTCATGGCTTAAAAAATTTACATATAAAAAGTGTAAAGATTTAAAAGTGTAGTTAAGGTCTAGTGGTGCTCTATTTCTTCACAGAATTTGTGACATGTTAGTGTTATTTTGGTGGGATCTCTATGTTCTGTGTTGATATATGAAATGTTTCGTGAGATAAAGACCCGATGGCCATCCAGACAAAATATCATTGTCTTATGGCATATTGAAAAATTCATTACCCCCCCCCCCCCCACCACCAAAAAAAACCATCGATTTTCGAAAAATTGCGAGACCCTTTGAAAAGGTCTGGGGGGGGCTTGAGCCCCCCCCCAGCCCCCCCCTGGTTGCGCCACTGATGACATTTATGAAAATGGGCAGGCTTATATTATGAATGATATATTTATACATCTTTTAAATAATTTGACTTTTAAACATTAATTTAGGCTGTATTAAAAATAAAAATTTAATTTTTTTCAATTTGAAATAACTGAAACTGAAATAGTAACTAACAAATTAAAATTTGCATAACTGTTACTTGAATAGTAACTGAAAAATTAAATTTTTCTTAACTGTAACTTGAACTTGAACTGAAAAATCCGAACTGGGAAATCACTGATCTAGCATGTTTGAACGTTCATTCATATTAAATAGGAATAACTAAAGAATCATCATTGATTTATTAATGAATTTAAGAACACGTAAGTAGTGATTGATTGGTTGATAAATAAGGCTTATTTCAATCAATCAATTACTAATTATTTGTATAGCGCCCTTTCGAATGAAAAAAAGCACTCAGCCATCACGTTTTGAACAATACGTCATCAGGCCAAGCTATGAGGAGAGGGTAAAGAGTTTTAAATATTTTTTAAATAATTGATAATAATTTTACTCAGTTATGTCAATTTTTTTCACATCAAAATGTTTGTTAAAAAAAGTATTTTTAATGTGAAGAAAATATTTTATAAATTTAAAGTATTTTATTTTGCCTAATAGCAATACCGTTTTTTTACCATTCAGCTATTTAAACATTTGAAACTTGTCTTTGGCAATCGTTAATCTCATTTACATACATTACTATCACGTTTATAACCTAAAGTTTAGGTCCTAAACCAATATTTCCAAACTGTTCACTGATGGATTGTACTAAGCTAAAAAAGAAACTTATTGAATCAAATATCATGAAACAAAGTATGTTTATACTATAAACTTTATACTATATAATATATAATAGTATATATAAAGTTTATAGTGTTTCAATTTTTTGTTTTTATATAACACAAAAAATAAAATTTTCATTATTTCATTTATTAAGAAGAGCTGAATGTGGAGCTGAAAAGGCATGAAAAAGGCAATAGTACCATTGATCCGGCACACAAAACTTATAAACACATTCCTAAGTTTTATTCCAAAGTGAGTGACACAAAAACTGTCAAAAGGTACTGATATCTAATGTACTCTAGTTTAGGCATAATTTTCTTGGTAAATAAACTATTAACTTTATTATTTATGAAAGTCTATTTTGTTTTTTTTCTTAGCTCCCAGAAGAAAAAGATTTAATGCCGAAAAAATTGAGAGATGAAGCCAGGTAGTTAATACAATGATTCATAAAAATCAAGCAATATGTTTTAATTATAAATAATCAGAGATTTCACATGAAAGTATTAACAAATGGTGTAAAGACAGAATAAGAAAAAAATGAATTGTCCAAATAATTTTTGTTTTTAGTTATTAAATTTTATATTAATTACTTTATATTGTCCTAGAGCCTTATTTTTGCAAAGAAAAAGCAATGAACTTCTAGAAAATGATGAATTACAAGTTAGTTTATAAAAAGTTTGTTTGTCAATCATTAATAAAACTTTTAATATTTAGATTTAAACAATTTTTTGATTTTTTAAATACAATAAAATACATTAAAATACAATACAATACCATATAATCTAAAATAATACAACACAATACAACACAATACAACACAACACAACACAATAAAATACAATACATTATAGCACAATACATTACAATGCAATAAAATAATTACGTTACAATACAACACATTTCAATACAATACAATACATTAAGGCAATGTGGACAGCATTGGAAAGGCACCAAACTCCTCCGTGCCACAAGTCAGACAAGATGATTAGTTACCTGGATTTCAAAAAGGCTTCTCTGGAAGTAAACCCAAAATGCAGGTAAATAACAGTTACTGATTTGAATTATCAACCAGATTAATTTATTCACGTTTTTGGGAGTTTTATATAGGTTTTAAAATAATTTAAATACGTGTATTAAGTTCCAAAGAACACGAATATGAAAAGGGTTATGCAAACTTTATAATTCTTAATATTATGAAATCTAAACTTTCATTAGCATGTTGGGAGTCATTAAAAAAATAATCACTTTGAACACTACAGACAATTTTTCAAACCGTCGATCTTCTCAAAGATGTTGCATTTGAAGAGTAGCAATGGAATTAACAACAATAATGGCGACCCCTATGGCAGAATCTCTATAGACCAGTTCATCAACTATGCTATGAGAAAGGTTTTTTCTTCGTTTTAAATTTCCAAAAATTAATTTTCTGCTTCGTTTAACAAAATGATATTTCTATTGATGTTAATTTATATTTCTGGAAAATTCCTATTCATAAATATTATTTTTAAACATAGCTTATTTAGCGTATTAATCAGGGGAGTAAATCACTGATTAAATAGCTTAAATATATTTCGTGGCAGGTGTGGTTGTATCAGACGAGGATAGGCCTTTCATTGTACGACTCGGTTGGCTTGGGATTTCTCAGAGAAAACGTTAGTTAAGTATATCGAAGAATAATTTATTTTTGAAATAACTCTTTTTTTTGTGCAGCTTTCATTTCACTTCTTAAATTGATTTTCGCTCTCAGGACCTGGAGAATTATATACTAGAGCTGATCCCGTCTCTTCCACAGGTATTTTACATTTATTTTTATCAGATTCTATTCTAAATATAAGAGTACTATTATATTTTAAATTAAATTTCACTATTACTTAATTACGGCTAATTACCTCCCAACTCCTGCAACAGCCTTAACAACTTAATCATCTTTCCAACACCCACCTCGACTCTAGCTGAAGGACCTCGAGACTTCCTTCTACTCCTTCTACATTTGCACAGCCGTTCGCAAGTTCATCTTCTTCCTGGACCCTCTCAGACAAGGCAAGGTCAAGATACAGGACATCCTGGCGTGTACGTTCTTGGACGACCTTCTAGAGGTAATTGTTTGATACTTTGGATTGGTTACACGTGTGTGTGGTTTGGTATCTTTTATTTGATATTTAAATTGGTGATGTGTGTGTAGGTTGATATGCTTCATTTGATACTCTAAAATCGTGATGTGTGTAAGTTCATATGTTTGATTTTTATATTTCGAATTCGAGTCGTCTAGAGTGGTCACGAGAGATATGTTGTTGGAGGGTTAACGAGGCATTCTGTGCTGCGAGATTGCTTGTTTTTTTGTGGAGTTATGTAATATCGACTGAGTGTTCAGTCTCGTTATCTAATTATATTAAAAAAGTTGTTCAAAAAAAAAAATAGTCACATCACATGCAATGGCAGCTGAAGGAAAAGAAAATGACAGTAGAGCAGGAGCAGAACAATTGGTTCTCGCATGCGTCTGCCATGGAGGTGTACAAGCAGTACTTGATGCTCGATACCAACCAGAATGGAATGCTCTCGAGAGAAGAGCTTTCGACGTGAGTGAGGCTGCGAAAAAAATCAGTTTTTTGTAGGTTTTTTGGTTTTTAGGTTTGAAAATAAGACGGTTCATACTTTTTAAAGGTTAGTAAAAAAGTTTATTTTCAAATAACACAATAATAGCCTCAAATCACATCAGCGACACAAAATAAATTCAACCAAATTGAGATTATTAACATCAAGCATAATCCTCACAAACACACACAGCTTCAACGGAGGCAGCTTCACGACGGCTTTTCTCGACCGCGTCTTCCAAGAGTGTCTGACATACGACGGAGAAATGGACTACAAGACCTATCTAGACTTCGTTCTCGCCACCAGACACCGTTCCCAACCCCAGACGATCCAGTACCTCTTCAAGATTCTGGACACCCAGCACAAAGGCTATCTGGACACTTTTGACCTGCACTACTTTTATCGGGTCTGTTTTAAGAATCTTTTAAAAGTAAACGCCATTCAATGATGGCTTGATCGATCTACTGTGAATTAATTTTCAAAATGATCTCAGTCGGTTATGGAACACTCGGCGCCGGGAGATCAAATCGCATTTGAGGACGTCAAGAGCGAAATATTCGACATGATCAAACCCGTCGTGCCTTTCAAGATAACTTGCCGTGATCTCATTAGAAGGTTCTTATATTATTATTATATTATTCTTCTTATCCTTGAAGAGGAACACTAACATTTATTTATCGAGCTTTAAGCTAAAGCCTTTAGCGTAAGTGTTTATTTAAACAAAATAGGAGTGTAATATTTAATAAAAATGATTAAATTCATTAAGTTTAGATAATAAATTTTGGAATGTCATGTTAAACAATCTAAAATTTAATATTAAACAATTTAAAACAGTGGTCAAGCAGAAACCATAGTGGGCATGCTGACGGATGTGGTCAGCTTCTGGAACTATGAGAACAGAGAAGCCACTTCACAGAACATAGCAGAGGAAATATCTAACTTTTAGTTTGTATGAAATTATTTATTTTTAGTTTACAAAGAACTGCTGAAATGTAATAATATATAGGCAAATGCAGTGGACCATTAAATTGCGGACAGTTTATTCACAATTAAATCTGAAATTATCCCGTAATAAAGTTAATTACTAATATTTTATAATTTTCTTAAATTTGTACCCTACAATTTCGTTCTTGCATAGCCATCAGTCAATTTATAAAACTTTTGTTTATTTAGTGAATTATTTCAATTTTTATTATTGAAAACCATTAATAATCGATGTTCTAGATTGTTTTGTAGACGAATCGGGAGAATTACAAAGACTTGAATAGATAAACAAGTTTCGCAAGCGTAATAAACCCTCCTGAACTAAGATGGTAAGAAGGGAAAAAGACCAAAATGTAATATTGAAAATTCATCGTTTTAAAATTATTTTAAATATATGTGGATTACATCGAAGTATTTTAAAACCAGAAAACAACTACCACACGAGATGGGAAAATTTAGAAGCTTGGAAAAATTACAAAAATTGACATTAGAAAAAGTCATTATTTTAAGAATAGTTGAAACAATGGATATATGGAAATGTTTAATTTGGCAACGTTAAAAAACCAGAGAAAAATCGAATTTGACTTGTGTAGACATTGAGAAAGACATCAGTCCAAAGGCGTGGCTTGGAAAGCATAAAGACTGTTCCAAATAAATATGAAAACTTAATCATTTTTATTTTAAAACCTTAACTAAGCTGAATATTTTCATAACCTATTAAAGAAATATTTAATTAGATGAATAAAAAAATGTCTTTCAGAAATTTATTTTACATATTATTAAATAAATTAAATTTTATGATTAAATTTTTGTATAAAAATTATACACTAAATATGTTAAATTAATGTTCGTGATAAGTCGACATGGAAAAAACATCAAGGTTTAGTCAGGAAACACTTTAAAAATTAAGAAACAGTATTAATGAAAAAGTATATTTTGTATTTTTGATACTAATTAATGTGAAGACTAAATATTTGCAGTTAAATTATTCGAATCTCAAGTATGCCAAATTGAACGGATAGATAGAAAGCATTCGGGACACATGAAGGAATGTAAACGATAAAAATTGCTTTCAAATAACTCACCTTTCATGCAAAATAAAACTTATAAATGTCGCAAAAGAATGAATTCTCAAAAACTTTATATGTTGAAAAATGAGAATAAAGATTTATGGAATGATCGAAGTATTATTATCACGAGCGACAGGAGAGGGAATCACGGCTATTTCCAATATGATTATTAAAGAGAAAAACTTATTGTTTTCATTCTAAGTATACTCACAAGAACCTACTTGCAGGAGAATTATTTTTTTAATTGGTACAAAAAAAGCACTAAAACTTTGTGCTATTCTTGACATTTACTTGACATTTACAAAAAACTAACCACCCCTTTTTATTCAAGCCAGGTCATGCAACAAATGTTTCATTGCAACATTCACTAAGCCCAAGACTAGTTTGTTACCAGAGCTTTTTTGTCAATCTTCCCGTCCAGCTTGAAGAAGTGCTCATCTAACTCACCATATTTATAGCCATACTCATCATCATCATCATCATCCCCATCATCATTACTACCACCTTCTTCATCATCGTCGTCATCATTTTCTTCAGGGTTGAAAGAATTGATGATTTGCTTTTTGGAAAGAATCGACAAATTCTCTTTGGACTTTACCGTTGTGAAATCCTGATGATGATGACGATGGTGATGATTATGATTGTGAAAGTTATTCCATTATATAGCGCTATCGAAATAGTCGTTCGATATTAGTTTCGGCACCGAATATTGGCAATTTTTAAAATTCTGGCCGATAGTAATAAAAATATTTATAAAAACCACCCTCCATCAACTAACACAAGCCAACAAAAAAGCAAAAACAAGACACCTTATCGGTAATACTGAAGACAGGCAAGATGGCAGGAAAGGACTGGGTAGAGGGGTGATTGATGAGCGAAAAGAGTCTCTTCACGGCGCCGACGATGCCGTACATGCGCATTTGAGCGTCCCTACGGCTCATCTCTTCGACCCTCCTCTTCTCCTCCTCGCTTGAGATCTCGAGGGGCGTCTTTGTGTCGAGTGGGGTCAGCTGTGGCGTTTGGAGAAGATGAAGGAAGTAGGCAAAAAGGAAGAAAGAGAAAGTCTAATGAAATAAGAGATTGAATCCTTGACTAGTTACGCAGAATAATCGGGTAAATTTGAAATTAAACCTTGCGCAAAAATGACGCAAACTCTCAATTTCAAAGACTCAACACTCTCAAAAAAGTAACAAATTCCCAAATCATCCACGCATTCGCCTCACAGGGTGTGGCGCCTTGTTGAGTCTCATGCGCTTTGGACTCTCCCCTCGCGCCTTGTTCGCCAGCGCCTGCTTGCTGTCCAGCTTCTCCCGGAAAAGTCTGCAAGTTGCAGGGTGGACGCCTTAAATGAAGCGCGCGAATCTAATTATAGCGGTCGAAAACATTGTAAAATGGCCTGCGTCTGTCAGGCTGTGATTAATATAGAAAAATAAATTATTTTTAAAATTATTTTTTTTATTTAAAAAAATTATACAGTTTTTGCGCATACTGAAATAACCGTAGGATACACGAAATTATTCATAAACGGTCCAAAACCCCTCCGAAAGCTACCTAGCATTTTCAGCCCTGGATTTCGATGCTTTCGTGTCTTCGTAAACCAAAGGAGCGGTGTTGTAGAACCTGTGGTGATGATGTATGAAATGACGATGATGATGGTGTAAGGGATGATGATGATGATGGTATAAGGGATGATGATGAGGATGGTGTAAGGGATGATGATGAGGATGGTGTAAGGGATGATGATGATGGTGATGGTGAAAGAGATGATGATGATGATGGTGAAAGAGATGATGAGGATGGGGAGTAAGTGGCTGATTGGTGGATGAATGGGAGATGAAAAGTGGAAAAAGCATTTGATGGAGAAGCAAAGAGATGAATGAAGAAGTCAAGTCAAGAGTCAAGGAGTACGAAGAGTCACCTTTGATAGCGCTCTGAGTTCTCGGCAGGATATATGAGTCTGAAGTTTCCACTCATTTTCTCCTCGTGACTGATCTGCCCTTTCAAGCCTTCCTCATGCAACTTCTTCTGCATCTCCCTGCTCTTCCGCAGTCTTGAAGAAAAAACAGAATTGAATACATGTAAAAAGATGTGAAAAATAAAAATCTCTCCTTCTTCCCCACCCTAACTTCATCAAACCAACACGCCGATGCTGATAACAAAATAATTCTCTAAAAACCTCATGAAAACCCCCAAAAAACCACTACCAAAAACTCCATTCCCCTCTCCCCCCCCCCAACACACAAACCTATTGACAACGAGGTGCTTAGACTCCTTGAGCTGGCCGGGAGTGTAGTTGCCGAAGTAGGTGACCATGGAGAATGTGTCGAAGAGGAGCGCTTCCTTGACGGCCTTGTCGAGCGGAGAGTCGACCGAGAAACTGGGCGAGTGGTTGACCTGCGAGGAGTGTGTTCGGGGATGTGGTTGCTATATATTGAAGTAGTAATTGTGGATATAAATTGGGATCGATTATGTTGAAGTAGTGGTCGTGGAAGACTAGGTGATCGATGTTAGTTGCCAAAAAGATTTCTTATTTAGATTCTAAGCAGTCTCGAATTTGTTCAATAACTAAATCGTTAACAGTCTCTTAAATAACCCCCAAAACAACACCAAGACAGTGCAGAAAAAAGTAGAAATGAAATTAAGAAAAATTGAAAAGCAAAAAAATATAAAATCCTTGTAAAATGTGTGATCAAAAAGATCAAACAAAAGAAAAACCAGGGTAAAATATAATCACACAATAGTCTCCTATACAATCCCTAGAATCTCATCAGAGCAATGCCATCAAACGCCACCGCACCACACCAACCCTTGCACCACCACCACGAGAACAAACTTCAAGGAGGTAAGGCCTGAGGTCCTTGTCGAGGAGGATGTCGAAGCCGAGCAGCTCGAAGCAGGCACTCACCGAGTCGTGCTTGAGAAAGACGCTAGAGTGGTTGCGTTTCAGAACGGAGTTGATGGAGATGAAGGTCTTGATGACGATGTCGTCGATTTCATTCAGCATCTTCGCGACGTTGTATCCGTTTTCGCGGAGGATTTCGAGGATTGATGTTACCTTCCTGTCGGTTGGTTGGTTGTTGTGGCTTGGTAGGTGCCAATTGATAGAAAGGTGTTTTATAATTTTTTATTAATGTCTTAGATATAATTTATTATAATTTGACGATGATAATATTAATAATAATATTGATCAAATTAATAGGAGAAAAAAATTAATAATAGTAAATCACCAAAACTAAGAAAAGAAGAATAATAAGAAGCTACCTCTTGTTGCCATAGTAATCGTCTCTGACGAAATCCTTACTCTTCTTATTGATTGAGTAGTTGGTCAGATGCATGAAGATGTTCTCCTGGGGTAGGTAGTAATGATGCTGATAGTAAGACTACTTAGTCTTAGTAGTGCTAGTGATAATGATGATGGTGGTGTTGGTTATGATGATGATGGTGGTGGAAGTGATTATGATGATGGTGGTGTTGATTATGATGATGGTGGAGGTGATGATGATGGTAGAGAACAAACCATATTTGACTTGTTAGGCATGGCATAAGGAACTGTGGCAAATCTGGAAAAAACTTATTTATTTATCCATCGATTAATTTAACCATCTAGCCTTTAATTAATTAATCCATTCATCAATTAAACCTGCCATCCATCAACCAAACCTTCCATCCATCCAGCCAACCTGGCAAGACCTTCGTTATAAACAAAGATTCGGAATGGATCACAGCTGGTGACCAGAACGTAGATTCGGAAGTCGAACTTCAAACCATCAATCAGGAAGGGCTGAAGGAGGGGGGGGGGGGGGTAGATGATGATTTTTTTGGGTGGGTTAATGATGATTTTTTGGGTGGGTTAATGATGATTTTTTTGAAGAGAAAACATACGGTAAAAATATAGTGGTGGTTTAAACAATAGAAAAAATAAAAAGTAAAAATAGTCATATTTTGTCCCTATCTTAAATATGAATAACCTCTCATCATTTGCATAATTGGAAAAAAGTCTACTAAAATCATCAGCACCTTAGAGATGTACTGCTGGCAGAGAACATGGTCAGTGTACGGAACAGCTTTGGAGTTTCGAACCAGTCTGATGCCCTTGCCTTGGCAGCTGTTTTCTGGTTTCAGAATGAAGACGGCTTTCTTGCGGTGCTTTGAATACGACTGAAACTCTGAATAACTGAGATGGGAAGCGGTTGGAGGCGGTGGGGGTGGGGAGATTGAGAATGATTTGTGATTTGTGGGTTGGTTGAGGGGTGGATGGAAATAGTTGTTTGAAAGACGGTTGAAACAAGTTGCTTCAAAAAGTGTTTAAAACAACCTTTTCCCTTCATATTAAATACAAAAAAGCTCACACACAAAACAAAGAAACACCAAAGCACAAATTTCCCAATTACTCGGCAGGTAGATAGAAGGTCTTCGGGAAGAAGTTGAAGTCTTTGGGGAAGAGTTTGAGGGCTCTCTTGAGGTTCCGAGCCAGTAAGTCTTTGCGACAAATCTCCAGCATGCCAGGGAAGTGGTTGATTTTCTTAACGATTTGATGAGTTCGATAGGAGTGAGTAGAGAAATAGAATAATGCTTTTTTACACAATTTTATGCTTTTTTTGCATTTTAAAGATTAAAATCGTTCAAAATCATTCAAAATTACAATTATTTCCATCAATTTTTATTAAAAAAACTTTTTAAAACGTTTTTATTTCGCGGTGAAAACAACCCCCCCCTTCCTTGACAAACCTGATACTTGGTCATCTCCATCATCTTGACCAGATGAAGGCACGTGTCTGACCATAGGATGTTCCAGTTGTCGAATTCACCGATTTCCCGGTAATTGTGCAGCTGGACCGCCCTCTGTACTGTTTGCAGAGTGCATTGAAGATGAGGATGGAAGGTGGGGTTCTTTTGAAGGTTTGCAAGGGTTTAATACTGATTTAGTAGCCCTATATTGCAGAGTTGAGAGGGGAGATATAATGAGATGATAAGTAAAAGCTATTTATCGTTCAGAGTTTCCAAAGTAAACCATATTGTTTTTCTGGGTAGTTGAAAAGTGAAAAAAAAATGAGTATGTTGTTTGGTAGGTCAAGCTGCTAAATGGTTTGAAAGACCAACCTGCTGAGTATTTGCAATTGGTCAAGCACACAGTGATTTGACTGAAATGAGTGGTGTTGAAATGATTCAATGATTCATCATGCTTTGATTGATTGATTGTCTTGATTTTATTCTTGAAATTTGAAGTGTGGCTTATCTAAAGATGGCATTTGCAATCATAAAAGTGAATATTAAATAGAATAAAAAGATTATGAGTTCTTGGATTTTTTCATAATAACAGAAGTATTGATAGTGAGTTCCTAATGTAATAAGCAACTGAAGTCAAATTAAAAGCTTTAATAATAATTTAGAAATCCATCTGAGTATTAACATCATTGCTACTAGTTCAACAGCACCAAAATAATTAAAACACAAAAACCCTTTGTTGTTTTTCAGCTTGTTCTTTTTGTACTTGTTGTGGCTGTTTTTGCTTGGGTCGTGGTTGTTGGACATGAGGTCTGTGCAAGCTGTGAAGGATTGGGATGGTTCGAGAGAATTATATTGTCATACTGTTATATAATAGTTTTTATACATTATTTTTATATAATGCAATTTTTTTAAAGATGGTAAATTAGAATAAAACTGAGAAAAATATATTTTAGGTGGATATTGAGTAGACTCACAGTAGCAATGAACATCTCCACCCTCATTGAAGCTGATTCTGCCAGAGTTGTAGATGTTTTCATCCCAGGACTTGCATGAGTTGTCTTTGTCATCATCGTCTGCCTTTGTGGGATCGTAGTTGCCATAGATATCTTTGTCTAGTTTTGTATCTTCTATGCCTAGTTCAATTTTTCTTTCCAAGTTAACCTTTGAAGACTTTGCAGAACTATACCTCATTTTTTAATAAATAAAATGAATAAATTTGTGAATATATAAGTTTTTCCCAATATTATTTTTTAATGTTTTCTTTTGTTTTCATTCAAACACTTTTTAATAGTATTCTGAAACAAAATAATATTAATTAGTCGCAATGAATGAGAAACAATTTATAAAAATTATATTTAAAAAACAATTGTACTTTCGTTATTAATGAATTATTAAACAACTTAATATTTTTATAGAACTTAATCTTTTGTTATTAAATCATTATGCTTGAGATGGTAAGTTTCGGTGGATTTGTGCTCAAGTGTGTATGTTTATAATAACTTTTAGAATGGCTTTTAAACTCCAAGACTACGTTTAAATATTATAAAATATTTCAAATGCGCCTAACTTTAATGCATTTATTTTCAAGCTAGAATAAAAGATTATTAATTCAAAAAAGGAATGAATAGTTTTTTTTTCAATTATGAAATACTAGTAAAAATAAATTAATCTGAAATTACCAAAAAAGTCTAAATTAATTAAAAAACGGTATTAGTACTGCTACAACTACTACTGCTTCTACTACTAGTAGTAGTCTACTACTACTACTACTACTACTACTACTACTACTACTACTACTACTACTACTACTACTACTACTACTACTACTACTACTACTACTACTACTACTACTACTACTACTACTACTACTACTACTACTACTACTACTACTACTACTACTACTACTACTACTACTACTACTACTACTACTACTACTACTACTACTACTACTACTACTACTACTACTACTACTACTACTACTACTACTATTACTACTACTACTACTACTACTACTACTACTACTACTACTACTACTACTACTACTACTACTACTACTACTACTACTACTACTACCACTACCACTACCACTACCACTACCACTACCACTACCACTATCACTACCACTACCCCTACCACTACCACTACCACTACCACTACCACCTTCACTACCACCTTCACTACCACTACCACTACCACCTTCACTACAACTACCACTCTTGCTGCGGCAGATTTAATTTCTTTAATTAGATTTTAAAACCCTGATTGGCTGACTTAAGTCTCAACTAATCGGTTTTTACCCAAACTATTCCATTAAGAAAATATTGTGTTATTAATTTTTCCATGGAAAAAACACTTTTTAAAAACTTACAGTTTAAAATTTAGAATTTTTTTGTAAATTAAAACAATAAGTTATCTATAAAAATATATTTTTATTACAGATCTTCAATAACAATAACTTTAAAAAACCGAATAATTTCAAAGCGAGTTAAAACAGTATTTTTAATGGTCATTATTTTTGGGAAAATGTTCCAAACGAAAAATTATAAAAAATCATTAAAAAATGACTGAACATGACGATTTAATGCGAGCGAAGATTCAAAAAGTCACTAAAATAACTCAATAGAATAAGACAACGTAATCTTACCAGCACAAAAGTAATTATAAACTTATGAATTCCGAAATTTAATTTATTTTTCACGTCCCAAAAACCTTCTAAAAAATCTATCCAATCGAAATCGACTACTTTTATTCCTCACAAAATACAACATCATTATGATAGACTCGGTCCCGCAGAAGACTTAGCCGAGTTTCCGATACGTAGAAGTTTTTCAAGCAGGCCTCAAGGAAAAGATGACTGGACCAGGAAAGTCCTTGGGGTGTCTTTTTGCTGCCACCTGTAGTGCAATCGGAAAACTTTTCAGTGACTTAGTTTTTTAAGGCTGTAAAAAATATTAAAATAACGTTAAATTAACTAATAAAAAAATGATTTTCAACACATTTTAAAATTTAAATAATAAATAAAAGAATGAAAAACAGATTAGATTCAACTAATCGCCTAACCTACGTATAGGAAACCATCTGTATTGAGTCTTGAGGCTCCAGTGGTGGAAAGGGTGGTGATAGGGAAGCGAGAGTCGTCCACGTTGAAGTGGAATAAGCGATGGTCTCTTGGGGAAGAGAAGGTTTCATCGAGATATTAAGTTATATGAAAGCTGTTGGAGAAGTAGATCGTTATAACAATAAAAATGTCCTAAAAACTAGAGCCGATCAAGTTTAAAATAAGTTATGTTCGTTTTCAGCACACCAAGAGGCAACATAATAGTGCTTTTCCAGTCGGTATCAGTGTAACTACTTTTTAAAACAATATTGTTTATAAATGTAATGAAGTTTATTTTTCAGAAAAATTCATTTTAACTAAAAAAATGTATTCCAATTTTTTGATATACTGACAGATCAATTGACATATTAAAAAACGAGGAAAACCAAAAAAACTCTAAAAACCTTTTGATGGACACTCTATGCCACTTTCCGTCTGCTATAAAGATGGAATGTCTCAGCACCTGAGGTTCCACTCCAGGGCAGAAGCTGTATGCGTACAAAGTGCCTTTGTTGTTGTTGAGGTTGAAATGGTTGTTGTAGCCGTTGTTGTTGCTGTTGTTGTTGAGGTTGAAATGGTTGTTGCTGCTGTTACTGTTATTGAGGTAGTGGAGATGGTTGTTGAGGTAGTAGCTGTTGTCGGTAATGTTATTGAGGTAGTTGAGATGGTTGTTGAGGTAGTAGTTGTAGCTGTTGTTATTGTTGTTGAAGTAGTTGTTGCTGTTATTGTGAAGCATGTTAGAAGAAATTTTTTTAACCTCATTTGAAAATCTGTTAATTATTTTTCTATCACTATTTATACTTTTTGTCAAGTTTGAATCTTTGTTGCCATGGTTATATTCGATTAGTTTGGAAATATTTGTATGTTTCATTCCTTCCTCTTCAATATGTTTCAAATAATCAACATGGTGATGATTGTAGCTACTACTGCTGTTGATTTTACTTGTCTTTTTATTATTATTGCTTTTCTTCCTGTCTTGTTTTCTTTCGTTGTTTTTATCTCGATTGTAATGGCTGTAGTAGCAGTTATTGAATTTGAATTCCTTGCCCAAGTTGTATGAAAGTTCTAGGAATCCTGTTTTATGAATTAAAATATAATCAGTGAACTAATGCTCAATGTATTAAATCAATTTTTTTTATAGAAAATCTTCTTATGAAGGTATTTGAATTAAAAATATATATATATTGATGTAAATCAATCAATTTCAATAACTTGTAATCTAAAAGACGTCAAAAAAACGACGCATCGGATTCCACACAAAAGAATTATTAAGTATAAAATTTAAAATATTTTTATTTCGACTTTTATGTCAATTTTTCAACCTTCCACTAAAGTGAGAGCCAGATAATCATACATTATGGAGTCTCTCATAGCCTGCAAGAACACCAACCCATCGGACATCTTTGTTTTTATCTCCAAGTTAAACTCATTTGTGCTTTGACTTTCATCTCTAGATCCGTTGTGGCGAGATTTAGTAAAAAGATTAATTTATGAAAAATTATTCATTAAACTAGAAAATTTAAAATTAAAAACCTACAAAAGTATTAAAATGTAATGAAAAACGAAAGAATCTACATTTTGTGGACTAAATTTTTATAGACGTGGTAGTCAGTGCCTGTGAACTTGATGGCTTTGAGATGGTCACCGTCTCCCAAAACTGGTGTAATGCCGATTGAAAAATGAAAAATCGAAAATAATATTTATTATATATTGATGTATAGTGTCGAGTTAAAAATCGCTAGATTTTAGTTTTCTACCACAAAGAATTATAATGTATTTTATACGGTCAAATCCCATTCGTGAAATCACCTTGTTGACAGCGGTTTCCAGTGAATCCGTCTGCGCACTTACACACCACCCTTCCCAAAATCCTCTCACATTTCGTATTTGTTCCACAAAACTGACAGTTTCCCTCAACATCGCTCACCCCCTTCTCGCTCAGCACTCTCCTTCCCAGGTCTCTAACCAACACTCCACTTTGATGGAACTGTTTGTAGGAAGTCATTAAGTTTGAGTTCGCAGAAGTATGACATAAGGAACTATTTAATTACATTGTTTAATTGCAGAAATTATTTTGTTAATTAAAGTTTAACCTACATTCTCAATCGCTCCTATAAAGCCTCTTTTTTCATCTGGGAGATCATCATCAAAACTTTTTTTCGTTTCAGTATCATTATCAAAATTAGCATCGGTAATCCACGCTCCCAAATAGACATAGAGAGGGAGATTAAGTTCTCTGAAAGACCCTGGGCTGTATCCTTGTTTTAAAAGGGTTTTGCAGCTTTGACTTTATTATAAATTAATATTGTAAATTGGAAATGAAAAAATGTATTATTAAAAAAATTTCAATTAGAAAACAGACAAATTAAAAGATACAATGAAATCGATGCAGCCTTTAACGATAATTTACATGAAGGACTAAAACTCACTGATTTTTTTTATTCAACAAAAAGACTTAAACTTAATAAATTTTCCAATTTAAAAAAAACTCAGTAAATTTTCAAGTTCAACAAAAATACTAAAACTCACAGAACGCTTTGATAAAAAAAACTAAAATTCACTGATTTAAAAAATTTATTTATTCACCCAAAGCACCTTTGACAGCCGGCATGGAGTTGAGAGTGAGACTTCCAAACTGCTTAATGCGGTGAATGTGCAATTCATTCCATTCGAATAAGTTGATGGGGACTGTGCTTCTGTGAGATGGGTGTTACATCGTGGTGGAAAAATGGTTTTTAGTGTTATAAAATGCAATAAAAGTTTCAACAAAATTGGAATATGTGGTGGACAACACTGAATTGAATACTTTAAACATAGGTTTTAAAAACATTTTTTCAAATTATCTGCATATTTATATGTTGAAACTCTATTGGTTGAATAGTCACAAACGTGATGGTGGTAAGGCTTTCTCCAAGATGGAAGTGCAGTTGTACGTAGCGGTTGAGTAACTTCAACATGAAAAAGTCACCGCCAGGTTGCCATGACGTTGAAGAAGAGGAAGAATGGGATGAGGATGATGATGAAAAAGAAGAAGGAAAAGAAGAAGAAGAAGGTAGAGATGAAGATTCTTGTCTTCCGTGCATTAATATGCCTTATTTTGGGAAATAAATTTTGTATTTTAATTTATATTTTAAATATTTAAAGTTTAAAAAAAAGTTTTTGAGACGATTATTTGCCTTATACTAAATGAGCTTTTAAGAATTAAATCTGCCTAGAAAAACTGTAGTTAATAAAAAAATCAAAAAAAAATATAATAAATATATTTTGAAAATTATCTTACGAATAAAATTTAAAACAAAATCAACCATCAGGTGAGTAGGCGATGAACGACAAACGGAAGGAAAAGGACTGAGCAATGCTTTCCGAAAGTTTCACTTTCACGAAAGAACTGCTGGAGAATTCCAAAGCTCTGTTGTAGTCTCGAACTTTGGAGCCATTACGCTTCAGTTTTCCATTCTTTTCTTTGTTTGTAGAGAGTTTTTAAGTCTTTTAATCGAATATTTATTAAATTGTAAGATAATTTTTAAATTGGTGTTAGTCCATCGAATAATTTATTAGTGTTCCGTTCTCACCTTTCACGCATTTTTCTATTTCAATTGCAAAACTGTGTTCATCACATCCTTTAATTTTGTTTATGCATGAAGACGACGATGATAATGATGATGATGATGATGACGATGATGATGATGGGGATGATGATGATGATGATGATAATGATGATGATGATGATGATGATGATGATGATGATAATGATGATGATGAAGAGAACGCGAATGATGGCGTTTCTGATGATGAAGAAAAAAAGTTATCTGGAAAAAATAAAACATTAAAATTCATATATTTATAATAATAATAATAATAATAATAATAACCATCTATTAGATTGCTTAAATACATGGATTTTGAAAACTTAGTTTTGAAAATGTAATAATAAGAACTAAACTATAAATAAATAAATAACTCTTTTTTAAAAAGACAAAGAAATAAACAATTTTGGTTAAAAAAAATACATGAACATTAGATATTGCGATACCTGGACTGAAAGTCGTATTTGAGCATTCCAAAAAAGAAATATCTGCTCGTTTTTCACAATAACGACCTGAGAAGAAACAAGAAATTAGTTGTGAATTTTGAATTTTATTTATTTGTGAAATAAAGATTGATATCGACCCTCAAATAATTAAGATAATTCAATAATCATTCTTTTATATGTTCAAATCTCCACGCTTTTAATATAATTAAAGACTTATAATATTCATATATGGCTTCAACAAACATTTATTCAAAATTTTAAACAGCGATAAATCTTTGTTCTTAAGCAGATCAATCACCAGTACACTAAAAAACCCATTATGCCTATCAAACATGAATTCTAATACAAAGCTAAAATAAATTTAATTCATAAATTTTAATCATCCATCTTATCCCAAAAGCATCGAACCTGAAAAACCAGGAAGGCACACACAGTGGAACGAGAAAGAAGTGAGGTGTAGGCAAGTGGAGGAGTGTTGGCAGGGAGAAGATGAGCACGGGAATGGAGGGCACTGACCTGATGGTTGATTTTTATACTTATTTGTATGGGGAGTTAGTTTATTAAGATGAGATACAACAATCTTTGAAAAAAAGTTAAAATAATAAAATTTAAATATTAACAATTTATTGAATTTATCTTAAACGATTAACATCTTTTTTCAGCCCTAAAACCACCAAAGCCTTCAACCTATTTCGAAATGACTGATTACAAGGGATAAGGGTAGGTCTGAAAGGGGATAATGGATAGAAGATCCTTCAGAAGTGATCGTGACGTTCTCAAAGCAGCCTTGGAAGCTTGTGCTTGGGACCAAAAGAAGCGGTGAACTAGAAGGAATAAGAGTGTATACTTGAATTATTAATAATTGTAAAATGAAAATATATTAATAATTAATATAAAAAAGTATCGCTTGCAAGTATTTTTCAGTGAATTATAATTAATTTTCTAAATAAAAATATAGGTATACTATGAATCACCAGCCAGCACCCGCATTCAACCCACCTAACTCTAGATCTTGTTTCCTCCGGCCTTCCTATGAGCAGCTTGTTGTCCACATTCAATGAGGTCATCACACCAGGACTCTTCCCATGAACCAGTTGGCTTGGTTTAGGGGGAAAAGATGATAGATGGCTTTCTAGATCTGTTGGAAAATGAAATGTTGTGGCTCTTGGTGGCTTTAATTCATAAATTAAGTTTTTAAGTTTCGTGTGTGCTAATTGCGAAAAATACGCAGTTATTTACGTTTTTCAAAAATTAATTTTAAAAGAAAAATAATAATTAGAAAAAGTTCTAATTTCAAAAGTCAGCTAAACCTTCAATGCCCATCCAAGCGTTATTGAGCTTTCTATTAATGGAGATTTTGAGTTTGTGGTTGATTTCGATTCTGCTATTGCTTTTCAATACACCCACTCCGCTTCCCAAGTCAAACCTGCCGAGTAGTTGTGTCTTGCACATTTGAACATCGACAAGGTAAATTGTTTATTGTACCCCTCATTTATTAAAACTATATTTTTATTTTTATTTATACTTTAAACTTAAATTTGTTTTATACATTTATTCCATTTAATCCAACTATTTATATATTTTAAAGACTTCTAAATAAAATCTTTCTATGAAAGACATCCTAATTTGATATTTTTCAAATCACTCGTCTCTTCCTTCACTCACATGAAATAGACAAATGAATCTTCCAGAAAGAGCGCTACAAAATCATTTCGCATGTCTCCGATCATCATCACCACTCCATTCGACGAAACCGGTCTGAGGAATAAATCCATTTTCATTTGATCGCTGTTCATTACAGGCATTTCCAAAACTATTCTTGATTGAGCGGAGAAGTAAGGAATTTGCCTGCCAACTATTGCAAAAGAAAATTATTTTGTAGGACCGATTGAATCGTAGTTAATGAAAAGAGTACTTGGAAAATTTTATATTTAAATAAATGTTACTCTTTTAACTCTTTGCTTCTTTTCACTAATCATAACGAAAAAATATTCATAAATAAATATTCACTTTTATCACACTTTCCCATCCGTGTTGTCTCGTAACCATGGATACACCTACACTGTCCGCTTCTACACTCACTTTTTTCCGATATACAATCATCGTTCACCGAGCAATTCCCCAGAAGTTCACCTGGAATGGCGTTGATGTATTCATTAATCATGGATGATGATCTCGGATGATTTGAATATTGTTTAGAAATGGCATGTTGCTCATTGAGGTATTTCAAAATACGGTTTTAACGATTAAAAAGAATTATTTGGTTTTTTTTCTGTTTACAAACTTCGTCTGAACAAGTTGTTCTTGGGTGGTGAAAAAGTAGGTGGAAGTGGTCTTGACTGGTTGTCTGTCGAAAAGTATTAACAATTCAGACTCAATAATGAAAAATAGCTCAAATCATTTATATTTAAAAAAAATGATATACCTAGCCACTATTAAAAATACATCGTGCATCGTAACGAAGGAGAGACTTTTGAAATTTTTGAAATCATATCTTAAATTTTCCAAAACATTGATTAAAACCTTGAAATCGACAAGATCCATAGTGTAGAATAGAAACGTCTTGCTGTCGTTTGCACGAAGCAACTTTGAGATGGCAGACTGAAAAGTAGGTCAGAAGGTCAGATCCGCAAACCAGGTCATAGGGGTCAAAGTGTCTGGAACACTTTGTTGGACACATGCATTGGTACTGGTCTGGTTGGAAGGGGTTAAAAGGGTTTGAGTGTATGACAAGTTTGGAAGTTTGAAAGTGGGCATTCTAAGAGGATTAGCAGTTTGTTTAGAGAGTTATGATTAGGTCGAAAATTAAATTCTATCGCGATTACGGTGGTTATACTTGTTATTTGAATTTATTCGGAAGTGTGAAAGTGAAAAACCCATATTTTTTTTGGATAATTATATATAAAATTATAAAAACTGAAAAAGATGAAAAATGTACTTTTTGAGGTTTCAAGGCATACAGACCCAAATGGGCATGGATCGATGATTATTATGTTGTGGCTCTTGTTTCGCTTATTGATGTCGTTTTTATAAGAATATTTCTTATCGTAATTACAGAAGGATTTTGAATTCGTTGTTGTTTTTGTTTTTGGATCTTTGGTCTCTGTGTGAGAGGGTTGCATTGAATAATTTAATTTTAAGATTTTTACAATTTAAATGATATACAGAATGAAATATATAAATTTTTTTATACAAACCTGTACAGCCATGCATAGTAAGAGAACTGCCATTAACGCAAGTGTCACATTTTGAACCAGTTACATAGGCTTTGCACAAACACTTTCCGTTGGTTGTGTCACAAGTTGCTTCGATTGAGCCGAAAGGGCTGCATCTGCATGCTGATAAAGTTAGGAAAAAAAAATAAATTACAAAAAATAATAATTGTAATTTAATTTTTTCACTTAGTCAATTTGTTTATTTAAATGAAATTATTGATTGAAAAACTATTAAAACTCAAAACACACCTAAACATCCATTAAACTTTCTTCCTTCTCTTCCCCACCCCCAAAAGCCCGTTTGACATCTATCACATTTGACTCCTCCCACACCGGGTTTGCAAGCGCACTGATTGGTCACAGGGTCACACGCAGCCCTAAACGACCCAATCACATCGCACCTGCACGGATCTATTAGGGGAAAATGACTTAAGTAAAAATATATTTCAAATTTCAAGCTTTTTCAAAACTATTTAAATAAACATCAATCAATCGAATGAATTTATTTAGTTTATGAAAGTGTTTAAACAAAGCATACTTTAAATCTCAAACTATCAACCACACAAGTCCATAATACCTGAACAGGTAGCAGCGATAGAATTCCTTGAATTGATGATATTATCAGTTGAATTACACGTGGATATGAACGAATCTGTGATGAAAAATATTAAACATTTAAAGAATTTTTTATTTATTTAAATGATCTGTTACAAAGCACGAAGCCGCAAACCAGTGCTCAAGTAGTTATCAATGAGTCCACAAGCTCCCATGTGCAAGACGAAAGTAAGTTTCCGTTCCAGACAGCTTTCTCTCTCCATCACACATCGATTCAAGTAGGTTATTCCTTCGTTGGAACAGACCTGTTTGTCGTGGTCGGCGTGGTGTTCATTATGTCGCGGATTTGTTTTGGGATAATTTTTGCTTTTTGTTAAATAATTGTAGCGAGAGTGGTTAGACTTTCGATTGCTTTGGTGAGCAAATTTATATAAAAAACAGTTTTTTTTCTATTTTGAAAGCAAAGACAGTAACGTTTATAAAAATTTTACCAGTTTCAAAACTAGGTTTTTGAAAAAAGAAATAAAAAGATAATTGACTCAATAGAGATTAATTAAATAATTGAACAATAAAGATAAAATAATTCAACGAACCGGATCAGGGTGACCATCGCATTGTGGGCATTGTCCTTTGCATGAAGAGTTACTCGTGCAGTTGGC
>OX030966.1:4268975-4496475 GCA_943735955.1 Piscicola geometra | reverse complement strand
GACGGACACAGGCAATAAACGTCTTGATGGTTCTCGACATCAGTGCCAACACCATCGTCGCCCTCATCTTCTTCGCTACAAATGCTGTAAAAAGGGCATTGGGCCGTCTTGCATCTGGCTAATAAAAATTTAATTTAATTTTAATTTTTCGTAGTTTTTTGTTTTTTATATATTTTAAATACTTTAATTTTATTTATTTAGATACTTATATTCTTTTTTAGGTGTGTATTATTATGGAAAAAATTAGTTCGATCTTTATTTCATCAATAATTTTTGACGTTTTTAAGTTATAAAAATAAATAATTTGAAACTATTTTCTACTCATCTTCTTTCTGATTGATCGTTCCAACTTAACCGACTATCTCAAAAATTACTCAATATTTAAATAAAATCAATTTTTGACCTTTTTAATAAAAAAAAGGTTTAATTTATTCCTTTTCCGCTCGTAAACAAACTGTAGTTCAACTATTTAATTGAAAACCTTTCTTCCACTAAACTATCTACCCATTTTTTCTCAACAATCCCCCACCTTGTTTTTCTGCAGCACAAAATCCCTTTCCAATCAATCCAATTTCTTTCTGACCCTGGCACTCTTTCAACTTCATCAAACAAGAGTTCATGTAAGTGATGCCATCTCGACCACACATCTTCGAATGATTCGCAAGGGTGATTGTTTTATAAGAAGGAATAAAGATTTGAAACTTATGGAAAAATTACGTTTTATTTAATCTATTTGAAATATGCTACATTTGAGTAATTTGGCAAATGTTATGTAAGAGAACTTGGTGCTTTCCATGTCTAACACCTCCTCCACCCATTTTGTATAAAAATAAGTTTTTAAATATTTAATATTTTATTATCAAACCAAATATGAAAGTTAAGAAAATTATTTTTATTCAAAATAAGATGCTGCAAAGCTATTTAAAAGGAATATGAACATGAAATATTTTTTTCTGTTTTTTGTCCACAAACGAACTTTTAAAGTCGCTAAAAAATAAGATTTTGTAAAAAAAATATCAAACAAACAGTTACACATTTGTTGTTAGTATAATTCCTATCGGGCTTATCTACAGAGTCTATAGTATAGACGCACTACGATCTCAGAAGAGTCATGCTGGATTTATATTTTGACAGTCAAAATAACAGTGTGAGTAGACAAGCTTTGAAAATGTTTCTCAATTGTGGTCTCAAACCTTTAAACCACAAAAAAAATTCAAACAATTTTTTAAATTTAGTTTAAGCATAAATCTTTTGTCTAATTTTTATAACAGAAAAATTATGCACTTGTTACTTTTTCTGTCTGAAAATTCTTCCAATCTAAAACGCGATAGGTATCGACAACATGTAATGTAACCTTTCTCAAGTCCTTTTATTGTGTTTTCCAGCCCAAGGATAAACGGGTAGCCGAGTGTGTAACGACTCTCAACTTGACCAACGCTTAATGTTCCTAGCTTGGAGTGCAACCGATGCTCTAGTAACCCATAAGCGTAGATGAAGTTTGCGGGCTTTGTGGTCTGAAAGCCTTTCGGGTTAAACGCCACTATAATGATGCTCGTCTATAAGTGCACATTTGCTAGCGCCATTTCAAAGATTTGCCTCAGCATTCCCAGAAGCGAAAATACCATTTACATTCGTCAACTCTTCTTTTTTCAAAAGTTTGGCAATTTTTTTTAGGGCTTACTAAGATTGGAGAAGGCATTCCTAAAAAGATTAATTTACATATTAAAAGACTTTAAAATTAATATTATAATTTAAGTTTTCAAAAAATCATTTTAAAAAATCAAAATTTTTATTTTTATAATTAGAAAAAAGGAAAGAAAAATAGATAAAGTGTTTCTTGAAAGTAGGTGCTTTGGGCTGTTGCACTTGAAGACCATTTTGGGTGGTTAAGCTGGTTTTTATGAGTTTTAATGGATGAATATTTTATTAGATGGGCTTTGAAACTCGTCTAATTTCTGCTATTTTATTAAATTAATTTTATCGAGTTTAATATTTTATTGACGATATTATTTCGTTAAGTTTGAAACAATTTTTACAAGTAATAATACTTGAGTAAAATGTTTGATTTCATGATTTAAGTTTTAATATACTATTTAAATTTATATTTACTAAAATAATTTTAAAAGTTAGGAAAATTGAAACAAGTATTTTTTTATCTTTTTTGTTTAAATTAAATGAAAAAACATTATGTTCGACCTTTTTAAGAACACGAATTCGGTCATAAATTATGGAAATGTGGGTGTAATTTCAAGAGTCATAAAATGTAAATAAAAATAACTTATTTTATAATGTGCAAATAGTAAAAAAAAACTGCAATTATTTTATTATATTATTCATTTTCGATATTATTTTGTTTATTTGTAGGAATATTCTATTGACTCTAAAAAAAAAAGAAAAATCTAGTTTTTAATTAATAGAGCTAGTGAGAAAACAATTTCATAATCCGTTAGACTCATTCACTAAACTCACTTGAGCTTCAAAAATATTAACAACATTTTGAAGTCTCTCAAGAACGCAAAAAATTAATTAAAAAAAATAAAAGTAATAAACAAGATTATCACAATTCACACCGAACCAAAAATCCACATAAATATATTTCCTTGAGCGGCCATTCTTCTGCTGCAAATTTCAGAATGCCTTTGCGAGCATTAATGGTCGTCCGATGATAATGGCGATAAATTAATTCAGCGGGGCGTATGCAAGCGCCCATCGTTCGCCTGCCGTTTCCTACCTACCTAAATAAAACGAACACATTTTATATACATTTTATGCTTTTGTTTAAGTTTTTGATTTTCAATTGTGTTTGTCTCTATTCATGCATTGGATTTTTTGCTTATTAAGTATTTTTAAGCGACTTTAAATAAGCTTATAAACACTGTTTTGCATTCCTCTTAAATTATAGTTTGATAACAATTTTTAGCCTATAAAAGATAGTTTATGCGTAATTAAAAACTTCTTATTTCAATTCAAGTCTTTTTTCATTCTTTTCATCGAATGCGTCTCATTAAATTTTTTCTTTAAAGAAAAAAAAAAAAACTTAGTAAGGTTTGCTTTTTAATTCTAAAAAGAGCAATGGCGTTTCTCATTAATGTGGAGGTAAGTGCCTGTCATTTGAAAAAGATAAAATGAGAAGGGTTGAGAAGAGAATTTATTGAAGGAGACAAACGGATAAGAAAAAAATTATAATAGTTATTGATGCAAAAAACTTATTTGTTAGTGTTTCTTTGCATGCATATCGATTTATAATTCAATTCTGCTTGTAGTTTAGAGTTTTATATCTATTAAATAAAAAAGTGAAATTTATCTAGATTTGATTTAGTTTTTAAGGATAGAATATAACTTACTCTATTTCATCCCGAACTTTAAAAATGTTATTTCTAGATTTTATGAGATCATTTCAAAATCCATGTCAATGTTTTGACGTTTTAAACCTTTTAAATAAAAACTTTTAAAAGCATTTCATTGTTTTTAAGTACTTTTTTTTATATGAAAAAATCAACTTAAAAAAACATTTAAGTTTATGAAATTATATTTTTAAAACGCAGGCTAACATTTCATACAAATTATAAAGTTAATAATCTAATGAAGACTTATTCGCTTGAAGTTTTTGTCAAAGTAATTGTATTACCATTAAAGAAGTCTTTTTGAATCAGAGCACCATTTGTTTTCTACACCCATCTCTAATAAGCTCTTTATTATTCATTAAACTCATTGATTTTTTCTACTTTTTACGTCTTTTATAAAAAAAAATTTCATTAATTCTTTTTGTAAAAAAATATTTTTTTAATTTATGCTTTAATTTATTTTTCAACGCCATTTCCCATGCTTTTTTATGTTTATCAGTTTTTAAATCCACTTTCTTTACAGCCCTCCATACCGGCTCATAGTACAAGGAACAGTTTTCATAGCAGCGACACAAAGGCCTCGACTCCAAAGAGTCACACACGCCTCCGTTGCTGCACTGAACCTTGCCTTCACAACGAGAATCTGGATCTGAAAAACGTGAAAATGAATTATTTAATCTAATAATGATTTTTGTATTTTAATAATGTTTTTTGCATTTTAATAATGATTTTTGTATTCTAATAATGATTTTTTTAAATAGTTTTTTAATGAAAAAGAATTGTTTTATGCCAAATGGCAGCAATGAATTTTCTCGGAAAGTTGTTGTTTGGATAACGCACATTGCTTAGTAGTTCGGAAATTTTACCCAAATGAAAAAAAGTCTTTTAAGTGATGGCATGCTCATATGATTATGACGGGAAAATCAATAGAATAAATTCAGTATTTTATTTCAAAAAAAATTTTACAATCTTTTTTTTAAATAAAAATATTTTTTAAATTAAAAAATAGTTTCTAATTTATCGTATCGTTTTAGAGCGTTGAATTGAATGTTTTTAATTTTTTACAACTTTATGAAAAATTATTTTTCTATTGTTCTTGCATTTGTCAAAACAACTTTTTTTATCGTTCTAAGAGACTGGATTTATACGCCTCCAAAGAGGCATTAATATTCGTTTGCTGATATCACTATCACTATCAGCAATGATTAAATCGAACAAAGTAATTATTCCGAGTTGAAAATTTGAACAAAACAATTTTTTATTATTTAAAAATATAATTATAATAATAAACCATAATAAAAAAATCATTTGTTAAAATTGTAAAAAAAAGTATGCTTCTTTTCTTCACTGACCACCATTAGTAGCCCCCACAACCCACCGCATCGTCCAAAGTAGGAAACGAAGACAGGTTGAAAGTGTGAATGGCAGGATGTGTTACGGAGAAAACACTCGTTTGCATAACTCTGTCCATCAGAACCACAAACAGGATCGTATGTGTTTGTGCAGTCGAAGTTACACTCACAAAATTCCTTCTTGGTTCCAGGATTGACCGCGTGAGTACGTGGTTCACAAAGCTTCTCAGTGCCTGGATGAGAAAAGGGATGTGTAAATTTATTAGTTTTCCAATGAAAGCAATATGTTCTGTCGAGACGTGACTCAAGGAAACTGGAATAATCAATAGAGTCCTAAAACTTCAGTTCATCTAGCCTTCTGACTGACAAAAGAATTATACAAGCCTTGATTTTAAAGTACTTAGCAGGTATATTTTAAAATTCTGTTTTGGACTTGTGGCGTTTTTTTGTCACATTAGAGATTTTAGTTTGTCATAAATTATACTTTACAGCGCTGTTTACCTCATCTATACATTGTTTTGAATTTCTGAAGAAAAATGTGATAATGCGTTTTTACAACTAGTGAGAGATTAAAAACAGTTAATTTGAATAATTTGGTACTGAAAAATGTAGAACGAAAACTAATAAACTAAAATTAAGAAAAAAGTTCACTTTAAAAAAAATTGTGTTTTGTATATAATTATTAAAACAAAACAAAATGCAAATAATTCAATTTGAAAATGTAAATGAGAGTTTTCACAGTTTATTTTAAATACTCAAGTGTGTAAATATCTTTAAAATGCTTGAAAAATACATTTTTCAAATGAAGAAAGATAATGCAAAAACTGAAATATGTTGGAAACTTTATTTTGTGATACTTTTATTTTTAAAAAAATTTTAATTTTTTTATAGAGGTTGAAGTATTGTAAAAAAAAGATAAAATATTTTAAAAATCCAGATTATTTGAAAAAACATTTGTTAGTTTTGAAAGATAATGTGAAAAACATGCAGGCAAAAACCTGGAGACTAAACAGCATGAAAAAATAAAAAAACTAATAAAAATGTTTTGAAATCTTTTTATTAATTTTTTCAAAACAATTTTATTACACTGATTTAGAACTGGATTAGCTAATAATTTTTTGTCTTAAATGACAACTTAAAAGTAAAAAAATAAACTTTTTAAATGTTCATATTTAAAAAATATATGGTTTAAAATTAACACGACATCAAAATTAGGTAAATTCAACAAGTTTAGTGTTTGATTCAAGCTCTCAGTAAATTCAAACAAAAAAGTGGAAAAAATAAAAACTGCCAAAAAACCAAATCGATCACTCATTCAACAATTGAATCAACTATCAAAACATGTGCAAATCGAAATTTTTCAGTAAAACGAATAATTCTTTAAATTCTGATAATTGAAAATTTTAAAAAGTTACAACCTTAGAAATGGATTTGAAAAAAACAGAAAACTAAATTCTAAACCAAGTTGCTTTTAATAGTTGATAAAATAATTTTAACAATTAACGAGCTAAAATAATAATTTTGAAATACTAAAAAAACTTTATTTTTCAAACATCGACAAGTGCACTATTTCAAAAAACTTAATTGTCTAAATTATCAATTTAAATATTAAAATAGGTTAACTTTATTTAGTTTTTGCGAATTTATTTGGCTTGTAGCAAGGATGTTTTCCAAGCATACACAGAGAACGCTTATGAACAAAAAAACTTATAAACTTCATTTAACGTTATTTCTAAAAAAAAGTTTCAGCACAGTTTTAATCGAAGATTAAGAAAAAACTCAGTACAGTTATAGTTTCATATAGGTGGTCTTAATTTTTTCAAGATAAAGTTAATATTTTATCATTCTTTTTAAAGTGCAAGGCTCATACAACAAAAATTGTTTTTTTGTAATTAATTGCTTGTTTTAAACAATAATTTTCAAGACTATTTAACAATTTATTTTTTTCAACTATTTTATTTACTTATTTTATTTGGTTTATCATATTTTTTCTTTTTTTAGTTTAAAAGACGTAAAACAAACAGTAAAAATAAAAAAATATTATATTTAAAACTTACATTAAATAATAGCTTTAAATATTTATTTTTAAAGGCTTCATAAACATCTTACAATATTAATTCAATAAAAAATGGTTTGAAATTATACCCATAAAAGAGCTATAAAATAAAGGCGACAGAAGCCAGAATTCGACGGTGTACAAAACTGCATCCCGCTACAGTTTATTCCGTTCAAATAAATATTAAGATTATAAAATAACACGATTTCAGATTCAGAATCACAGTCTTTCCACTGAATTTCATTTCAAAATTGTTTTTTTTCGAGGTGAAATCTTTTTGATTATATTTATTAACCTTTATATTGGAAGCTATGATTTATTGAAATTGTTAATTGTATTTTGTGCTTGGTTCAGAGTTTATTAGTTTCATGATGACTGCCGCGGTTCTTGAGTTGTTTGCATGCTGTGTAGCACTATTTGATTGTAGATAAAAAACACTTTTTTACTGTGGTTACAAATGAAATGCACTAAAGCGCACCCAGTATTTATATGGGGGAAAAACTCAAACAAAAAATTTAGAAAAAATGAGCAACTTTTAAAAACAAAAAACTTTAAACTTTAAAAACAGTTCACTATTTTCCTAAATCATTAATCTTCGTCACTGGAAAGCTTTATTTTTATTTAAAATCAAGATGTCAAATGAATTCATGAACGCTTTAAATAGGCGTTTAATAGAAAAACTTTACAGTTTTAAGTTTGTCAATGTAATGTTATGTAATATAATGTACAATATAGCAATGTATATAGTCTATAATAAAGCTTATAATAAACACATAATTCAAGTTAAATGAAAAAAATAATTTCAGCTGTAGAAAAGATTTAGACTCATTTCGGATAAATCTAAAAATCTTTTTTTATCTTTTTTCAACACGCACAAAATGACTTAAGTTAGCGCTCAAGCCTTCTTGTTTTTAAATTCTTTAACAAAACTTAAATAAATATTGCGTTTTTTATTTATAAGTTTTTAAAGGTAAACTCTTTACTTTACTTTTATTATTTTCCTCATTTAGCTTTCTTGGGTGGTAAAAGAATTTTTGTTTCAACTTAAACTCTCATCTTTTTATTTAAAAATATATTAATTATCATTGAAGAGTTTTCCAAGCATTTCAGATCATTTTTATTCGTTGCTGATAACCATAAAGTATATTTGACTTAGTCCCAAAACTTTAAAAGTTATTGTATGAGTCAAAACAACTTTAATACAAAGAATAAAAAGTAATTAATAAAAAACTGTCATAGACTTTTTGTAAAAAAATTTAATGATATAATAAAAATGTATACACTTAAAGAAAATATTATCATCACAAAGAAAAATTATTCTCATACTTTTTCGAGGCCGTCACACCTCCTACCACTACCAATTCATCTAACTCTCAACACCTTATTTCAATTTGTTTTTCATTCGAGTTTTCGGTAAATCAACATTTGTAAATAAGTTTTGAATAAATTGATGCTCCAAATAAAAACCAATTATCAATTATTCCAAAAGACGTCAATTAAATAAAAAGAAAATTTTTTACGTATAACCTTAATCCACCTATTTTGTATTTTTTCTTTCAAAATTTGAATGGGTTTTTTGCTTTTTTTTTCATGCGAACTTCGAGCCTTCTTCATTTTGTTTCCTCAACGAACTTTTCATTTCATCACAGACACTGCTTCTTCTTCTTCTTGCTAACATTTCCAAAAACTTCTACTTCTTGTTTAATTTGTGTTTTTGAACCAAGCGGTCAGTCAGTCAATCGGTAGTAAGGGCAATCAATCGGACACTGAAGTCACCTAACAAATCACTTTTTCCATTCGTAAAAGTTTTAGACTGTCTCAAGGAGTCACTAAGCCTCAACTATTTAGCAAACTTGTAGTGAATTATTTTTGCTTTTTTCTACTTTAATTTATCTTGCTGTACTTATACTTCTAATACTATTCCAACTACTACTACTATTAAAGTTGATAAACAATTAATAATACTAATCTAACCGATGCTACTACTGAAATTAATAAAAAAATACTAATACTACTTTTTCCTCTCTCACTGCTAATTCCACCAATACAGAAACATAAACCGGTGTAATTGGAACACGTGTATCACTTTAAGCATCTTTATGACTTCGGAATGATACGAGTCTCCATCAGTCTCAATTCTATTTTCTTTTTTCCTATTTTAATTAGTTTAAATTTTTCCCCCACTTTTTATTGAAAGACAAAAAGAGTGAACTTATTCATAAAAAGAAATAATAGATTCAAAAATTCCATAATGTACATGAATGATTTTGCTAAATGAACCCAAAAATAGAATTTTAAAATTAACAAAATTTTTAGCAGTTTTACAAAATCTTATTTAAATATTTTCATTTACAGTGAAACGCAACATTGTCAAAAGTCATTTTGAAATCATACAGTCAACTTCATTAATGCTATGATTCGAATGAAAAATGTAACTCAAATAAATAAGAGGAATAAAACTGCATTTCTAGGAAATGATAATTTTGAAAAATATTATTCTTTACAGAAACTGTACACAGAGAAAAGATAATTTGCTAGATTACTTTTACATTTTACATTTCAATGCTTTTCAAGTTTTTTTATAGATAAACTTATTTAATCTGAAGTACCTCTTTAAAATTTAGCTTCCATTAGCCTTGAGTTTCACAAAACTCTTCAACGGTCACCAGCAAAAGGAGGGTCTAATTTATTTATTTTTAGTAATTGAGATACATGCGAAAGTTTACGAAAACTTTTTCATAAATCTCCAAAAAAAAGATAAAAGTTTTAGACTAAAATAATTACTAAAGCGAAGAATATAAGTATTTAAGATTATTACAATGTTAGGAATTAAGACAGTGTTGTTTTCAGAGAAATTTTAGATCTTTTGACACAATTTCAAGTACATTCAAATACATTTGAAATCTCAAAGGAAGTCAGTGGAAAGGAAAAGAATAAAATAGATGCAAAAATCTCGTTTAAATTGAGAGCATGAGAATCGCACAATTAGAAGCTCGCGTAAAAGAATATTTAGAAGGGTAAAATAAGATAAAGTTAGCTACAATATTCGGTTCTAAAACTATCAAAGAGCCATTTAATAAAAGTAAAAATTTTCTAATCTGATAGACAGAGAAGTATGCAGATTGGAAATAATCTCTAGATTAGATTGAGAAAAAGAATGTTTTTTAATTAAATTCAAGAAATATTCTTGTACGTTAATTCTGTTTTTATCTTCGTTATCGTATTATATCACTGATTCAAAATAAATTCTATTTAGTTGTATTTAAATTCATTTTAATATTTTTTTTTATTCAGCCTCACAATATTTCCTCAAAAAAGTTAAAATTCAGATTGCACAAAAAATTAAAATGTTCAATCATCAAATTTTCGCTAATATTTCAATATCCTTATAGCCCTCTTCACTAGCACTTGCTCTTTCTACATGAAAAATTCCACCTCCATCCCCACCACCACCGTCACCCCTACCCTTGCCAGCTCACCTTCTCGACAGTATCCGCCATACACGGGCTTCAAACGCCATTGACCACTCCTGCACGCATGCAAAGCGAGCCAGCAAGCGTTCATGTAGTTGAGGCCATTGCTACCACACACCACATCGACCACCGCATGGCAAGTCATAGTACACTGACAACTGGCTTGTCTGTGTTGGTCGATTCGGCATATCTGGTTGCCTGGACATCTGAGCCCCTGACAAGGGTCTTAGAAGGGTGGATGGATTTGGTTAAGTGAGATTTTGCTGGATTTGGTTAGATTTGGTTGGATTCGGTTAGATTTAGTTTGCTTCATAGATTTGGGTATTGAAAGAGGGTGGTTAGATTCGGTTGGAGTTGGTCAAATTTAGTTTTTTCAAAGATTTTTGGAGTTTTATAGGTAAAAATTTCATCGTAATGAGGTTGTGATTAGTGGTATTAAACTGAAGTAAAGTTACTTTCTAAAAAAATGTTAACAAATTATATTTAAAAATATTTTTTACGTTAAAAAAGTGTGTATAAAGTGAAAATAAAATTTGTAAAAATCTGATTTGGGGAAAGACATTTGCGTAATTCTTAAAAGAAATGCATTGAAATGACATCGTGAGAGGTTTTCGTGTTGGCTGTACGGAATGAAATTGATTAGAAAACATGTTTTGGAGGAGCATGTGACAAGGTTTTCTATGTGGATGCAATAGAGATTTGTTCGGAATACCTTTTATGTTGCTTTTATGAAAGGGGTGGAAATGATAATTGGCGTAATTGCTAAAGAGAAAAGACATAAAGATAAATTAGCGTTCGTGGAAAAAATATTGGAGCTGTTGTTTAAACATTAGTAAGGAAAAAAAGAAAACTTCTTTATAGAATAAAAATGTCATTAACGAAATAAATGAGGAGAGAAAAAAAAAGTTTCAAATAATAAAATAATGCTGTAGAATATGGAAAAAAAGTTGAAGAAAATTTTTGAAAGAAACATGAGGATAAAGCCTTAGAAAAATCATTCATTCAAACTTTTATATTGAAAAAATAATATGGATAAAATGAGCTCCTATCGCTAAGAGTTAAAAATATTGTTTTGCAAAATTCATCTGTAAAACTAGAATATTTTTCAAAAAGTAGCGTACAGTGAACTACTTGAAGAGTGCATAATCTTTCAGTTTGCCTTAGATTGTATTCATTTATTTTTTATTCCTTTTCTGATTTCGAAAATCATTCCATAAGTGAATAAAAAAATGTAAAATTATTTTTATTTCTCCATGTTGTGCATCGACGCACATCAACTAAATCGTTGAGTAACTAGGCGTTATGATTAAGTTGATAAAAACAAATAAAATATAATTTTCATTTTGTATCTAATTCTAAAATAAATATTAAACAAACTTTTTTTAAAGAAAATAAATTTAGCAAAGCATACTTAAAAGAAATTTGTGGACAACAAACTCAAATTTTTAAAATCTAAACTTTGCGTTATTCGCAAAAAAATAAGTTTTTTTTTTAAATATATAAAACGAAAAAGAACAAACACACAATGAAAAACAAACCATTTTAGTAGTCTTATCAACTATAAGATCTGATCAAATTTACTTGCTTCTGATATGAAGAAAAATTAAAGAAAAAAAGAAAGTTTAACAATGAAAACAATGTATTTTTTTATTTATTCTAAAATTCTAAGAACTTCTAACTATTAGAAATATTTAATTTATTGAAGCATATGCATTCTCCATAACCATCCTGAACGAAAAAGTTTCTTTTTTTTATCTAGAACCTTCGAACTTTTTTAATTTTCAATACTTCCTCTATATATTTTTACAAATTATTTTTTTCTTTTTTTCACAAACATTATTTCTTTTACTCACTAAACCGGGAAGAATTTCTTTCTTTCAAATTCTTAGTTTTAAAAAACTAAATTTTTTCACCATTTTTATTTATCAGCCTGCACTTTTCACTAAAAAAATATACTTGTTTTACCTTTCCCCATTCTATTTCGCAGTTAAATCTTTTCTTTCTTCATTAAACTTTTACCTCCCACTTATTTTTACCGAATTTTACCGACATTTTTTTCCCCTCAACCCACCCTCTTCACTCACACCTTCCCTTTCACCTCCCAACCACCCTTCACTCACCTTACTTTACCCTCATTCTTCTTCCCTTCACCCCTCACTTTCCACTCACCTTCCATCTATCTCCCACTCACCTCTCTTAACCTCCACCCATTCCCCTCCTCCACCCATCTACAACCCACCCACCCACCTTCCACCTACAACCCAACAATCTTTCACTCCTCCTTCCTTCACCCCATCTCCCACCAACCATCCACCTTACCCTTTTGTCAACCCCACTCTCTACCCACCCACCTTCCACCCACCTTCTACCCACCTCCCAGCCCTCCCCCCTCACCCACCTCTCACCCACCTCCCAACCCTCCTCCCTCATCCACCTCCCACCCACTTCCTACCCACCTCCCAGCCCTCTTCGCTCAACCACCTCCCACCCAACTCCTACCCACCTCCCTCACCCACCTCCCACCCACCACAAACTCCATCCAGCACCTTCTTCAAATCCTTCAAACTTCTGCAAGATGCCCTCCTCATTTCGCAATCATTATCATAACTCACTCCGTCTGAGCCACACACCACGTGACTTCCTGGTTGTGTTGTTGTGGTTTCATTGTGATGATGTTGATGATGATGATGATGATGATGATGACGATGATGATGGTGATGATGATGATTATGATGATGATGATGATGTTTTTTATTAGTTTTATATAACTTTATGCAAATGCGCTCGTCAGACAACTCTTCACTTCAGTCGCCCATTTATGAATATCCATCATGCATTTCCGCCATTTATGGGCATGTAAAGACGACCAATGATAGATAAGGACACTCCATTCGTCTCAAAGTTTATTTCAAAAGTTTATTTCGTTAGAAAGCTTCGACTTTGTTTTAGCTGAAGTTTAAATGCAATTTCAAAGCGAAAGCAATTGAAAGGTTATGCAGCCAATGGGTGTAATCTCCTATCCACCTTTCCAGATGCGATCGATGGTGTGTGTAGTCACTCCAAATGTTTCGACAGCTGCCTTTACGACGTTGTTATGTCGTCTGCGTGCTTCTCAAACTCGAAGACTGCTCAGCATCAAACCAATATTGCTACTTTTGATTTATTTTTTTATATTTGCATCACGCCAATGGAGACCATTTGTGAATTAACAAAGAGGACTGATGAATTTTATTTTGTCACAAATTACTACGAATTACTTGAGCAATCAAAATCTGTGGCTTAGAAGCGAAACCAAATTTTTTTTTTAAGTTTAGAAAGCGAATAGAAATTTAATTAATAAATGTGCTAACTCATCGTATAATTTCATTATCCGGCTATGCCAAACTATAAAAAAATAGTTCAGAGAGCGTGAAACATTTAAATTCCCATAGTTTTCTTTTAACTCAATTTCTCATTATCATTATTTCCTTCAGCAACAGTGCCCCCTTCACTTGTCAGTAACCCAAGCACCAATAATATTATTTCCATCATCATCAACCGTACCCACCTTCGCTGTCTCCGTAGTGATCACACCTCTCGGGACACAAGCACCTGGAAGACAGCCCATCCAATGAAGGGACGCATCTGTTGAGAGGATGTCTATGCCATGGTGTCATGGTTGTTTCTCGGTTAGTGCTTTGATCAACCTTTAGCTCAGCCTCTCATGCCACTTCTACTAACTATCCATCCATGCAACCACCCATCTATTCATCGCCCTGTTAATGCATTCACTACTCATCCATTTATATTCCAATCATTCAACACCCATCCATGCACACCCCTGTTCATCCACTCTTTGGTCTTCAACCCACATTCAAACATACATCAAAACATACATTCAAACATACCTTTCTTCACCCAGCCTGAAGCCATTACCGCAATTATTTTGTTAATATTAATTTGTGAAAAAATTACTAGTTTTTTATTCTTTTTCATCTTTTGTTTTCAAACAATATATTATTTTACTCATAAAATACATTATTTATTTATGCTTCTATGTTACCTATTTGAACTATTCATATCGACAAACCATTCCAAACCTAGCTCCATAGCTGCACAGTTTGCCAAGACATGGGTCTTCTCTTTGGAATGGGTAGACGTAGCAAGAGGATGTAACAGAGAAGGAGTTAGAAAGACCTAAGAAGAGACTCAGAACCATCATCATCATGGTTGCTCGGTTGGGGGGGGGGGGGTTTAGTTATGATGGGTTAAGAGTAGGGTGAAGTTGGTGATGGTTTGAAAATAGAGTGATGTTTTTTCTAGTTTTTTCTTGCTTGTGTTCTGGATTGAGTCTTGAGGGTGTGTGGGAGTGTTTTGTAGGGGAGGTGGCGTAATGAGCAGTTAGTATTCGAGTGGCAGTTTTATGTGAGTTGAAGTGAGTTCAATTAAAGATGTTTTTGTTTTTGTTTTTGTTTTTCGTTTATGAAAATCTATGAGCGTTTTTTCTTTCATCCGCAATTTAAAATTGTTTTTCGAACTAAAACTAAATACTGATGACGACTGTCAATTAAGATAACAATGTATCCATAAAACCTCAAGTACAAAGATACCTGAAGTATTTTTGGCGAAATTTGGAAAAACTCTGGTTTTGAAACAACTTCTGAATACTTTTTTCCAACTGATTTTGCATTGAGATATGAACGTCGATGTAGTCTTTTCAAGGATCCATCACTGCTACTCACTCACCATGAGCCTTTTTATATTACATTACGAATTGTTTCGAGTTCTGTGAATTTCTATTTTCCAGAAACAAAGTTTTCTTATTTAAAAAATATTTTATGAGTTTATTTAACAACTTTTTAATAATGCTGTTATTTTTAGATGTAATTTTTAAATGATTTGTTAAGTTAATTTTATTTCAAACCTATTTTGTGTTAAACCGATTCAAGTTGTTAGTTGAAAAAGTATATTTTTTTTTAAATAAACAAAAATTTTAAAAATTGTAAACTTTAAAAAAACAAAATTTAAATATTTTAAGGTAGAGTGAATCTTTTGATAATAACGAATTTTTTTTCATATTTTCTTTATTGTATACTTTTATTTAACTTTGCAACTTTTTCTGTTTTCTGTTTTTTTGTAAACTATCAAATATTTAAGACTATCTCATTCTATAATCCGTTTCCATTTGCTCATATTATGGTATTTTTAAATAATTATTTTAAAATCAAGATTAAGATCTTTCGCACACATATACATTGCGAGCAGCAGTCTCATGAATAATGTTATATATGGTCCCGTCTGCCCGAATACCGATCTGCCGTATGCCGTCGCGCCTGTGCAATATGAACTTTATAATCAAATATTACTTTTAAAAAGAATCTTATTCCTATCTTGATTGCATTTACAATCTACCATAACCCAAAATGTATTTCACAATCAACCATAACCGTAAATGTATTTTACAATCTACCATGAGCCAACATTTATTTCACAATCTAACCCTAACTTTTTGAACCGACAAAAAGTGGACAAATCGGTCTGAGGGTCGCAACATTTACATGATTTTCAAATGCAGTAGCTTAAGAACTTTGTTAAATTGAATTGTGATTTTGCTTTTAAACTATCTTTAGCTTTGATAAGTTTTGCGAATAGAAACCATGGAAAGGGATTTCTTTAAATTTAAGTTTCCAAAACCACATGTTTTCATTAAATTTTATTTTTTATAAATTCAAACGATTTATATTAAAATTAAACTAAAATGTTATGTTTCAAACTCAAAAGTTAGGTTTATCTGAAGAGGCGACTTTTCCTTCAGCCATTATTCTATATAGAATTCATATCAATATCATTACTTTTTCAAACTAAAATAAACCTTTTACAAAATAAAATCAAACACAACCACCCACATATCCACACCTACCCACATACCCAAACCCACCCATACACACCTACACACATATACACACACACCCTTACATACACCCACACTTACATAAAACACAACACAAAAGAACACGCTTTTTGAATCAATAAGTGTTTTAAATACTAATTAATGTTTGATAGTTTTTTTTACAATTTAAAATACACTATTGGGTGTGTAAAAAACATATAAAGTTTTTTTATAATTAATTGTTCAACACCACTTTTCCTAAGTTAACTTTTCTCCATAGATATAGTATATACCACTAAGTAACTACTTGTTGTTGGTAGGATATCTAGGCTTTTCTCATAGTTATTTAAAGGCTTTTAAATTCGAAATGTCTAGGCTTCTCATTTCATTTTTAACAAACATTAAAAAACAAGTAAAGAAATTTTCCCAATTTAATCAAATTTGTAATAAATTATTCACCTAAAGTTTAGGTCCTAAACATGAACTTTCAAATTGCTTCACCAATCTTGTTTCTTCATCTAATTACTACAACCATCAGGTTATTTCTGAAGACTTTCTCGTCAAAGGCAGCACCATTGTGCACGTGGTGCTTGGTAATGAGGCATGTGACCTGGACTCAGCAGTCTCTTCCATCTGCCTTGCCTGTCATCTGCATCATGTAGCTCTTATTCCTCTTTGAAATTTCCTATCATCATGGATTATATTAAAATAATTTGAAATATTTTTCATTTGTTAATAAAATTTCTAAAAACTAATTTGCATTGTTTGATCATACCAATAACACTTTTTTAGGAACCATGGTTCCTAAAACCATTGTAACATGGCCTGCGTCTGTCAAGCTGTGAACGATATAGACTATAAATAAATAAAAATTTAATAAATTATTCAAATCTTGAAAACAATACAATTAACCTCAGAAAGGCATGCCAGCACTACCTGAAACTATGCACATTCCCATTCTGAACATCAAGAGACAAGAGTTCTACCTCAAAACTGAAGTGGTCCACGTTCTCAGAAATGTACCATCCCTTTGATTTCATTTTAGACTCCATCAAATCATTTTTAAATCTTTCATTAATTTTATCATTTCGTTGTCACTTTTATTTAATTAGATTTCCCTTCATCAAAAATGTTAGATAATTATTTTAATACTATAAAAACATTCAACAAATATAATTATAATATTCGTTTTTATTTAATGATTAGAACTTTTATTTTCCATAATCGACTCACAGCGAATCAAAATTCTTCAGCCAACTTCTTGCTATTATAACACATGATTTTGAATTCATCAACTTTGTATATTATCACTCAATTATCATCACCACTACTCCACTGATAGGCAGGGCTTGTGGAAGATCATTTGACCTTCCTAGATGACCTAGATTTGAGGTCACTCAAGCAGCAAGGCAGGTTGAAAGTCACCCTGGTTGACTTCAATGTCATGAGTGATCGTGACCTTGACACGTGTGTCGTGAAGGTCATTGACCACCATGCTTACAAGCGAAGCGACCAGTTAGTCCTATTCGTACAAAACTTAAAGTTTTTTATAAAGTGTTTTCAAAATGAAAAACTTAACTTATTTTATTAATTATACTTTCAAATGAATTTTTTTAGTAAGTTTTTTTCTTTCTGGCAGAATAGAATCAACTGTAGAAACAGTGGGTTCTTGTGCCACATTGGTAGCGGAGATTATTTTCAAGGAAGGCGATGAGCAACTTTTGAAAGACGAACTTTTCATGAGTCTTTTGTATGGTCAGTACCCAGTCTATCTTCCTAAGTTTGACATAATATAAATTATATTATATTTTTAAATAGATAATACATTTAAAAAAATTATTATCACTTTAATATACCAAGGTTTAAACTTTTTTTCCCACAGCGGCCATTATCATAGACACGTCGTGCCTTAAATGCTCATCAAAAACTACCAAAAAAGATCTTGTCATGGTAGAGAAACTAGAAAAATCTTTTCCTAATCTAAAGAGAAAAGATTTATTTATAGAGGTCACCAAAGCCAAGGTTGACGTGAATAACTTCACGGTGAGGGAGGTCATAATGAAGGACTTGAAAGTGGCGCAGATGACAGAGGGCTCGAAAAAGCTTTCAGTTGCTGTATCTTCCATAAAACTCCATCCCCGAGTTGGTTACTTCGTTAATTATAATCCAGGACTAGTTTATAATTAAACTTTTAACTTTTAACTTTTCGTTCAAAAACTATCCGATACGCAAATTTTATAAACTTCAGGAATTTTTCAGCAAGCAGGCACCGCAGGAAGTTTTGAACGGCATCAGGTCCTTCTCAGAGGACAACCTCCACCAAGTAGTGGTGCTGATGTTCGTTGCTCAAGAACGCTACCTCGCCTTGTTCTCTCTCCATTCACATCTTCTGGCAGAGGTGCTGTGCTTTAGTAAACTTCCTATGTTTTTTTAAACTCTTATCCTTTTTGAAACTCTTGGGTTTTTGAAAAAAAAAATTTATACACTTTTTTGTTTTTTTGGGACTCTTTTATTTTTTTTAAATATCATTTATGTAGTTTTAAAATTGAAAATGGAATCTTATAACTTTTTTGACTTAATTTTCAGGCGAAAAAGATTTTGACGACTCACCAGCAACCTAATCTCGAATTGGAAAAAATTTCTCAATTTTCTCAAGAATTAACTCAAAAAGGAAATATATCTGGGAAAAATCTACCCAATAGCGAAGAAAATAAGCAAAAAATACAAGAGATTCAATCAAAATTAAGTGACATTTTCAACAGTCCTCAAATCGAACTATTCGTCCAACACAACAAGGGTGCTTCTAGAAAAGCCATTCTTCCAGTCTTGGAAGATCACTTGCATTTGCTTTTCAGACTTCTTCAATAAAATTTATTTTTATTATTATGTATTTAATATTGTCGCGACTTAAATCAAAGTCGTTTTGATGTGGTCTTCAATGAAGGTCATCTTCATTACGTTGTTTTACTGATTGTCATAAAAAAACTAATGACCTGTAAATTAATTTGTTTATTATTTTGGAGAAAAAAATTCATTGAAAAGATTTTCGAGTCTAATAATGATTTAAATTTAGAAAGCTGCCTCTTGATACCGAATGATTAATTCTCGTTCATATAAAAATACTCAATCGAGCTGCAAAGTTCTCAGTAAATGAATGTGTCAGCGGGTGAACAGTTGAGAATTCAATGTATTTATGAATAACTGGTTAGGAAGTGAACTGCCTAAGTAAAAATCTGACTCACCTAGAAAAGAGTAATTTTCAACTATGTGTTAATAGAGTATTAGCCACAAGTAAACAGCAGGCGGGCTGTAGTTGAACAGAACAGCGTAGATTGACATAGAATTTCTGCATTTAGTCTCAAAGAATTAAACAACTTTTCTACCTCTAGTAGATATTTTATAAACCGAATATCTTAAGTTCAATTTTAAGCCGTTTGAATGGAATAGTAGAATTTTTATTCAAGTAAATATCATTTGTAAATAGATGTTTCGAATAAATAGTTACTTATTTATAAATAATGTAAATTTTATCACAAATTTCAAATAATTCCCAAGTCACCGAAAAGATGAACAAATATGCATGCACAATGTCTTGATACAGACCCGTAGCCAGAAGGGGGAACGTGGGTTCTGACCACGCAGAAATTTTTTTTTCTCCTTTCAAATTAAAAAAAATATTTAATCGAATTAATTGTATATTTTGGAAAAATTCTACGAAAGTTTTGAACTTAATAAACTGCCTAAAATTGTGACTCTAGAAAATGTGGCTACGGGCTGGCTTGAGAAAAGAATTTCATTCATGTTCTGTAGCTTCCGATCTCTCTTCTGAGAGCTTCCAGTTCAGGAATCGGATGGTAACCACCCTTGTTGATGGTTATGAGCTGAGGAAGAGTGGGAAGATTAGGGTAGAGTACGAATGGGTTAGAGGGAGTAGGGGTAAATGAAATTTTATAAGGGTTTTCAATGCAAATGAAAAAAAATATGTGAAAGATTGTGTTTACAATGATATTTCAATTTATTCAAAGTAGCGATTTCAAAATATTTCTCATAAACCTACTTTTTGAGGGATGCTTGGGTCAACACGCTCCCATGGAGGGTACTCCGAAGACTTTATCAATCTGGAGTTTCAAATGTCGAAAGTTCTATAATTATACGCCATTAAATGATGTTCGTCATCATTACCAACTTAATTGCCATTAATCATTATTACTAACTTAATTACCATTATGTATACAGCTTTATTACTCATTTCTTTTATCATGCAGAAAAAACCAGGCCTAAAACTATTGAATGTTTATTCAAATTCTTCACTCTCGGCAACTCCTTCAAATATGAAATAGTTTTTAGACCACTCTACGCATCGCTTTGGCACGCCTACTTGCATTCCAGCCAGGTTTATTTTTAGAGAAAAATGGGTTTTTGAAAATCATACCTTCTATTTTAGTTATCAAATATTAATTTTTTTAAACTAAAGTCTGCGGAAAGCTATGGCTACCCTTTCAGCATTCTTTGGCATTTTGACATAATCAAAAAATCGCGCAATTTGCCAGATAGGCAAGCACTTAGAGGAGAGCACTTATCGTAAAGAACTTGGTTTCAAATAAGCTCACATTTCATATTCAAAGTTGTATGAGTCATGACGAAAAACTGTCAGCCCATTGGACTTTAGCAAAAAAATTAAAAAAAACTGACAGCAAAATATGCTTTTCAGGGCAGTAACGAATTATAAAAAATAAATATAAAATAAAAAACTAATTTAGAAATTATATTAAATTGCAAATCTAATGAAGCTTTTCTCTTCCCACCTGACATCAGGTTTCTGATAAAGGGAGTAAACAGAGTAGCTTGTCGCCATTGCCAACACTCCAGTTACAAATCCCACCAGAGGAATCAACTGTGAATTTCAATTTTGCTGAATGAATAAAAAAAGTTTTAGTTAAAATGATAGGTCTGCAAAATTTGCAAAATCATTTAAATGATTTTTTATTATAGTTTTGATCAAGATATTAGATGACCTTGGTGGCATTTTTATCGCAGCCAATGCCTTTGATCTTAAGAAGTGTTTTAAAAGCTGAAAGAGCGGTTTTGAGCTAAAAACCTCTGCGAAACTTCCAATGATTACCCTTTCTATGACAATAATGAATAGAAACACTCAAATATGTGCTGTCGTTTCTAGTTCTGCTCATCTCACATACAATCAAAGATAAAATTTTTGATCTTTAATTGGTAGTTGTATGCCAAAAAATCAATAAATATACAGCTGGTGTCTGTTCACGAAATATTTAAATAAATTCAGCCCAAAAAGATTTTAACACATTTAAATCTTATTTATACTTTTATTACAATAAAAATAAAAACCTTGGTACTTGACTTATCTTTAAGGTAAAGATAACGTATCACCCCAAAAATAAATACCTTTGTAATTACGTTATCGATTAACGTTAAACATAACGTAATACCACGGTTTTTATTGATATTGTAAAAGTTAAAAACGTTAACTTGAGCGAATAAGATTTTTAAAGAATAAAAATATTAAGTTATTAGAGTTTCACTAAATATTAAAAACAGAAATCTGATTTAAAAAAAGTTTTCAACCGCTGAATGAATTATTTTTAGATTTAATATAGTTCTGGTGGAGGAGCCTGAAGGACGTGCTTTAAGGATTTTATTTGTTTTTTTTTTACCTATATATATATATAATTAATTGATATGATTTTGTATGAAAATATTATTGAAGAATCCTTGAATCAAGATTAGATTTAATCGCATTAAGATATTCATTAAAAAATAGATTTAATTTATTTAATTCTTATTTTTTTCATTTTTATGAAATTTTCAACTGATGAACATAAGAACTTTACGTAAATTAAAAGGTGATTGAACACTAGACTAAAATCTTATGAAGCTTTGGCAGTGATTGTTAGTTAAAAATTGATATTTTTAGCACAGAAAAAATTAGAAAATACTAAAAATATGATGAGCAGATATTTTTAGAATAGAATGTTCTCTAATATAATGAAATGCCTAATTTATCAATAACATCATTAGAATGAATACTCACTTCATAGTTTTTAAGAAGATTTCGAGGGTTGAAAGGTGATCCTCGCATTTCTAGATTCTTCGATCTATTCCACTTCCAGATGTATAAACAACTTAACGTAGTACAAACCTTAATTTTAAACTTGTCAATATACAAGATTTTTTCAATAAATAAAGACAATTATCTTGAAATGAAACTTATAGGCTATAAAGTGTTTAATTGCCACTATTCGCTTCCCAGCGTAATATATATGCTCCGAGGGGTTCTAAAATGGGACGGAACATTTTTTCTCAATTTTTGCTTTTAGATAACGGGTTGGATTCTGGTTTGGGACGAAAGAATATTCAGTCAGAACATATCCATTATTTATAAAAATGGCTTTGGCCGAAACCCGGGGACCTGTCAAACGAACCAGAGTATTTTAACAAATTACCAATTTCGCATTTAATGTTAAGTTCGCTTTTTAATAATGTAAAACTTTTTTCAAGCTCAATATGCCTGTTTAAACAAGATATGCAGTCATTTTTCATTTTTATAACTAACTTAATATATAAGATTTGTTATTTTGTGTTTTTCAGTTGGAAAAATGAGTTTTTCACAGAAAAACTCCGTAAAAGCCTAGTTCACTCAATAGAAACCTTATTATTTTAAACATTGAAAACAGTTTCATTTTTTTGATTGATATTTAATGAATTTTAATTAGTAATTATATATATTTTTTAATCTTAAAAAAGGTTTTGGATATCCGAGTACTAGTTCACTTCCCCAATTAGAAAAAATAATAATAATTTATGATAATTTTTTCATTGATTTGGGCACTGAATAGTGTCACTTAATCACTGTCACGAAATAATCAGCCTTGCGTTTTTTTTACGTATTATAATTAATAATATACTATGTCTCGAAACTTTGTGAATATTAGGTTTCTAAAATAGTTTTTAATGCTTTATTTGAGACTAACAGTTAACTTTAAAGAACAAATAGAAAGATTATGAATAAAAAATCAAATAATAATGAAAAATTGTAACAATATAAGACGAAGAATGTTCAGATGGTTTAAATAGACATGAGAGCTTTAAATCAATAGTTAGATTCCTTGTTCCGTAGAGATCATTCAGATAAGCGCTATCTAAAAGGTAATATTTAAAATAAATGTAAATTCAGAAACTAAAATTAAAAAGAACTATTTAGGAGTGTAGGTCATCTGGGAACGAGCCAAATTTTACAGTGCACAATAATCGAATTATTAAAAAAGTTTAAAAACATTATATTTATTACGAAAAATAACAAATTGCTTACTCGAGTTTCAAAGGACATGCCATGTGAACGATATTTCTTCTAGATGTGCTGCCATCTTTATATTCCTCGCAAAGCTTTTTATCGCAGCCAATGGCTTTGATCTTGAGAAGTTTCTGAAAAAATAGTTTTCGTAAATTACATGAATGTAACCGTAGTTTTGTTTTGAGTATGTGCTTTTTGATAATAATTATAAGCTTTGGTAATGTATAGCTGAACCAAATTCATGATTTTGTATATTTTGCCGATTACGGTTAAAAGAAAAAAGTGTTTGCGAATTAAAGACGAATATAACTGTTGTGAAGCGAATTGAAAGGATCTAGTAAATAAATTATTTTAAATTAGTCTTGATATTTTTTAAATTCTAACTTAGTACAAAATAAAATATTCGCACGTTAAAACTAATCAATAAAAACTGTAAAATCTTGATTTTTAAAAGTTTTAGATTGACACTGGAAACAATTAGACGGAATTTTTCCCCATGCATAGGCCAGTTGGCTGGCAACGGTGAAATATCTAACCATAACCGCCAACGCAATTAGGAGTCAAACATTCAGTAGAGCTCTTTAAAAAGTAAAAGCAATCACTTACAAATTTTTCATAGTTTTCTCCAACATGCTCAACAATTCTTCCCAAGATCTGGTCGAAAGACAAACTTGATGGCTGCACAACATAAAGGACGTCTTTCCTGATTGGTTGTGCTTTGGTGCAAGTGGCAACGATCGTTGTTCCCTCATCCGCTAATGCATTCTCCCAAGTCTGCATTTAAAATAATGTGTATAATTTATTTCAAACATTAAAAATATCATTTTTTATTATAGAAAATCTTAATTTTTATCTTTAATAAAAAGAATTGTATTAAAAATGCTATAAGTAGGTTATAATTATTCAAAAGTTCAACAGATGTCAATTTAACCAGCGAATATAAAGGATCATTCATCACTCTTTTGATGAGATTGCCAAGAATCTTCAATGTCTCATCTTGTTCGCCATTGCTGAAGTCTGCCCCAGTCCCCCTCAAAAGAGCGCTGCTGCAAATGCAGAAAATTATAAAATTCAAACTCATCTTAGTGGCCATCTTGGATTTCTTCTCGTTCTCGCGTCTTGGTTATATCGACGAAGAATGTCATTTGCATAAACGACCATAAAATGTTTTAAGCTTTGGAAAATCAATTTTTAAAGCTATTTACATTTTTAATTCGTAAAATTCAACTAAGAGCATATTTGATTTTCATTATTCACATATCAAGGTGATCCACATACACAATATGTATAAGTTGAAAGCTGATTAGCATTTAAGTTACTAACCTTGGATTGATTTTTAGCTTTTGCTGTATCATTCGGGAAGAAATACTTGGTTGTGTTGAGATCTCAGCGTATCGAATATTCACTAGGGAAGTCATTTAGAATCGACAAAAGTAGGTTCGCTGGCTATTTTAATTATCTCATTTTATTTTCTTCTTCAAAGGGAACGATTATTGATTTTAATTTTTCTACATTTGGGTTTTTACTTTTTGAAAACATTTTTGATTCTATAAATGTCTTTAAAAAATTTGATTCTATAAATGTCTTTAAAAAATTTGATAAAATAAATTCTATTTAAATTAAAAAGTTAAATTTAATGTGTGTGAATTTATTGAAGAAGTTTTGTAATGTAAACTGGAAATTAGAAATGCATTTCGGACGCTTTAGACTCTCGTTCACGACAAAGAGAAGATCAATTAAAACATTGGAAGCACAGCAATTGAAATACTTTCGCCAAGACTGCAAATAATTTAACATTTAAAAATGAAAACTTTGTCTATAGTTTTAAATAAAACGTTATGAAATTCAAAACCAGAAGATAATTTGATCCAATATTTCAAATAGTCGAAAAGGTTTGCTCACAAACAATGTTTTTTTCTTTATATTCCTTTATCAAAAATATTTTTTCCCAATTCACTCATCTACCCTTGCTCATTCATCATTCACCCATCCACCATCTTCCATTGCACACAGGCCACAATCTATACACCTTCCATGCAAAACCTTCAAGCAACCACTACTCTACTTCCCCACTTTTCAATGCATTTCCTTTACTCAACAATCACCACTTATCAAATAATCTTAATCATCATCCTGGAGGCTCTCACAACATTCGTGCCGTCAGGTAAATTGTACCACAGACGTTCGTCTCGGTTGAGATGCACTGCCAAACAACTGTTCATCCACCAGCCTGGCGATAGAGTTAAAAGAGTAGCTTGGAGAATAAAAATGGGTAAAGTAAATAAGTAGAAAAAACAATAATAAATATTATTATTATGTAAAAATCAATTTGATAAAATCTCATTATTTTTTCTAATATTCCACAAAAGCCTTTCTAAAGAGCCACAAACCTCCATTAGTCGTTAGGTACTCACATCCACGTTTTGGATTATCTTTAGTGTGGAAGGGATATCCAACGATTGTAAATTCTGGATTGGTGGCTGCTTTGTATCGGAAAGCGTCTGTCGCGTCGCCGTAATAGTTTCCGAGACCTAAGGCGTATCCAGTGGCTGCTGCTCCGACACTGAAGCTGTCGTACTCGGCTGAGTACCACTTTGACGCCTGCGACTGCAGCTCGATTCTGTCGTGTGTGGCTTTGTGTGTTTTGAAGTGTGTTCTTGTGTGGTTTTTGAGTTTTGAAGTATGTGCATTTATTTAAGGAGTTTAGTAGTTTGTGTGTTAATGTGTTTTTGTGTGTGGTTTCGATAAAATGATGGGGATAAAGTGATCGTTGCCTGAATGTTTGTTTATAATAATGTAGTTTATTGGTTTAAAATGAGTTATTTTAATTTTCCTAGTGGGAGAGTGTGGATGGCGATGATGAAGGCGACAGTGGCGATGATGGGATGACGAGAAGGCCACCTGAGACGGCAGTTGTTGCCAGTCGTGAAAGAGTTCAGCTTCGACAACCCCACCCAGTAGGCGTCGTCTTCAATTTGTAATTTTTTAGTTTTTATGCAGCAAAATTATGAAATACTACAACAAATCTCAAAAAAAATTTCAATCTACTGACCTTCTCCACCACCACAACTTACCATATAATCAACCAACACTCACCGCTTATTCTGAATCCATGAACGTATGCTGATAATGAAAAGTCAAAGCTTGACCCCTCTGGTCTGGCTGAAATGACGATCCACCCGTTGTTCACTTGCAGGGAAGAAGAGGAGAGGCTTGGAAAAGATGCCATAGTGTCACTCGATTTGTAAGCTGGAAGGGGAGTGGAAAAATATAATTATAAACTGAATTTGAAACTTTAAAAGTGGGGAAAAAGAGAAAGAGGATAAAAAACGTAATATTTTACGATTTTTATATTTTATGAGTTAACAATTATTTAACTTAAATTCTGTCGACGACTCTAATGCAAAATAACAAATGAAACAAACTGTTGCTTTTGTTGCAAGTGATGATGGCCCAGACTTGGTTGTAGCATTCGCTGGTGCACCTGTCGCCCAGGAAAGGCCAGCACTGGTAGTAGAGGTTGCCTTCGTGGGTGAAGGGAATTTCGCAGTCGACTTGAGGGTCGGCTCCTTTGGGGCAGGGAATTGGAAGTTTGATTTGAAGTTGTATGAATGAGTGAGTAAGTGGCTTGGGCAGAGGCAAGTTACTAAGTGATTTGGTAAATGAGGGGGGTGTAACTGATTAACTGAGGTTGTTGTTGCGTCAGTTTAACTCTTCAACTCTGAAACTATCAATAAACTACCTCCATTAGGAGATGTGGGACAGCTTCTCTGCATGAGTTTTTGAATTTTTTGTGAACAATATTAATTCAAAACAAGTTTGTAGTTGCTTGTTTGTTTCAAAATACGAAAAAAATTCAATATGAAAATAATAATAATCATTTAAGTGCCTCGTTTATTCCAAAATAAGATAAAAAACTGTTTTATAACAATAAAATATCAAAATAACAATTTATTCCCAACAAAAAAAAACCTCCTTCAAACAGACAAACATCCACCAAGAGCAGCAGCAAAACGCACACTATAAGTTCGGCAGGCGGTGCTGTAGAACGAGGGGTCAGGGTCGACGGAGGAAAGACGACACGAGTGCTCTTTGAAGGAGAAACTTCGGCACTCGGACCAGTGCCTGCACAACGAGGCACACTCGAGCGCTGACCGAGCCGTCGTCGCTGGTGCAGCGGAGGAGGCTTGCTCAAACGTGCATCTCGGTGCGCCTGTTGCGTCTCTGTGGAGGGAGCTCTGTTGGAGTGGTGCTTTGAAATAAGATATTATAGGAGAAATGTTAAATGAAACTTCCTACCGTGTATTCTAAGTCAGAAATGACTTTGATTACGAAAATAGAAAATGAAATGAGCAAACATTTCAGCATTAACATTTAAAATAGCTTTATTCAACTTTTATAATTTCAATCAATCAATCAATCAAATAGATTTCTATAGCGCTTTTTCTTCAAATTCAAGAGCGCTAAAATTTAAATATTTTTTAAATAAGTTTATTTTGATTCAACTTCATTTCAACTCAATTGTTAATTAAAACTTCGGCCTTAAGGTTTTTTTATTTACACCATTAAAAATATTAATTAGGATGTTTAATTAAAAGTGAAAAGCCAATTAGATTCCACAAAACTTCACCTAATTACACAACCATACGGTATGGTCCATACCACTTCTCACAGTATCTCAAACAACTACCTAACGCCAAACCTTTGAAAAGCAAAACTTTTATACAAAGGCGTTATAAAAAGGGTTGTAAAAAAGACATTTCCATGAATTCGTTGAATTCGTCCTGATCTTCTCCTCTCACGAAATGTAGTGATTAATAATTGATTAATTTTTTGCAAAAAGCTTCAAAAACATTTGGAACAGAAAAGATGAACGAATGAATGTTTGAGAATAAACTGCTTGAATGAGAGATAGGTGAGTTTGGATAAAAAAACTATTTATAAACGAGCTGAAATAATGAAGAAAAAAATAATTTAAAATATATGATACAGATAATATCTTAAAAAACGTTCGTCAGTAACGATTTGATAAAAAATGAAAAAGATAATCGAAACGGCTTTCCGCAAAATTGTTTGGAGCGCGTGAAGAACTTTGGGTCATGCAAGGGTATTGTTCGTGCATTCAATCTCCGTTCATTTCTTATGGAGAATATAAGACGATATTGATTGAAGGTTTGGGAGTGGTGGTTGAAAAGTAGTGAAGGTAGTATGCAAAAAGGAAAAAAGTTCAAATGCTTGTTTCTGTATATGTCTTCTTAATATTTTTCAATAGTAAGTCTATAAAATACTTAAATAATACAATTTTCTTCAAGTTGAATGAGTCCAAAAATGATATGAAGGCATTAAATGAAAATAAACTTCAATGCTTTGCCCTCGTCATTGAGTTAATGCTATTTAATGTTATAGAAGGAATCATTCGGGAGCAGAGATGCACTTAAATTTAAGCGATTTACAAACGCCATTTTAGCTATTAAAGAAGAATAAAAAAGAAATATATAATTATAAATATAGCTGGAAATATAAAAGTTGTTCAAAATATTTTTAATAACAGCTTCTATAAAAAAATGATTGAAAAACATAAAAATATACCTATAAACCTTCTTCTAAAAATAAATTTAAAAAATGAATTTTTGTTTTCTTTGACATTTTTTCAAAGGGTTAGAATAAAAATGTTCTATTGTTCAAAGTTTTTGTATGAGGAGCAGGAGGTGAAAGTTTGATCAATCATTCTGTTCTCTCACTCTTTCTTTCGAAGCAAAAATTTTTATGCATCATATAAAAAAGTAATGATAATAAATATGAAGCAAAAAAAATTACGAATTTTTTAACATTACGGATCAGTCTTTTTTGAAATTCACACTTGAAAACTGCTTGATGCATTAACGGTTAATTTAACCTAAAGGGAAGGTGCAAAGAAGGAGAGATGGAAAATGAAAAGTAAAACGATTTTCTGTCGGGTTGGAACTAATTGAGGACCTTGGATCATGCGAGGCCATTTTGTGCGCCGATGTGCCATTCAATCTCCGTGCACTTCTATGCGGTGGCTTGAGCGGCATTCATTGGAGGTGGAGTGGGTCTCTAGTGGGTGGTGAAGGAAGGAAGGGTGTTGGAGTCACCAGAGTAAGTAGTTTTGCAAGAATTTTTGCGTAATGTTTCCGTAAATCACTATTTTTGTCAATCTGATGCAAGGTTGTGCTATTTCAAAGATAACGTAAGAACAAACAATGCCAAAGCAACAATAGCATGGTCATAAGCCTTTTTAAAGTTTCTTCAGAGTTTTTATTCCCTTAATGAATCAATTCCCTATTCATGAGTCAACATTCGTTTATGGAATAATGAATTAACCAAAATAAAAATTCTTCATAGGCATGCAGATGTTGAATATTCAATATCAGTGGCAACTTTTTTTATTTAAAAAAATGATTTACACAATCATTTTCACATTTTTAAAGATTTGAAGAGGTAGAAAATAAATGGTCCTCTGAAACAGCCTTGAAGTTAATAAATAGATAAAAATTACTAAATTTCTCATCAAGCAAGCGAAGCTCGATATCAATCGATGTGAAGTTAAATGTTCTTCATAAAAATTTAAAAGACTCCAAGAAAAAAATCCGATTTCTTGTTTCACGTCATTGCATTACTCATTCTCTAAACCATCAAATTTTTCTTTTTAAAAAGAAAATGTGTTAAAAATTCCAAAAAAAACTCGGCATTGAATTGTCTATTTTAAGACGAAATTTATTGTTTTGAACCGTCGGGCAGTAAGGTCCTGAGTCTATAAAAGACCACTATTGCAACCCTGAAGAAAAAACCTGAGTTGTAAGAAGAAAACAACAACTTACTTCATTAACACATAGTTGAAAGTATTTATAATTAGATTAATTTTAAATATTCAATTAAGAAAGATAGATAAAATGGTGTTAAAAGCGTCAGGTCTCAGAGAACTCTTGTTCATCTTTATGTTCGCTGTTTCTGTTCACTCCAGACCTGCCAGAATTTCATTTCCTTTGAGTAAGAAGACCAATGCTGAAATTGTTGAATTGGTGAGAAAGCCTATGCTCAGAATGACTCATGTGTCGGCCCTGACGCCACAAACCATGGACGAGAGTGAAGCCATTGTAAGTTTCAAACAATTTTTTTGTTTTAAATTTATGTAAGTTCTCTTTTCGATATAATATATGTTTAGAGCGTTCATATTTATGTATTGAATGAGTGAAAGGCTTGGAAAGATAAATATAGATTATATGGATTCTTCACGCAGGACTACTTGAAACGGGTTGGCTACATGGACGAAGGAACACAAGTTGGCGGTGGTCCAGCTGCCATGCACTCCTTCAGTGAAGCGCTGAAGAAACTGCAGAGATTCACAGGCCTCGAGGAAACAGGAGTGCTCGACGAAGAAACCATAAAGGTGATGAAGAGTCCTCGCTGTGGTCTCAAAGACAATGACCAATCAGATGAACGCTTCGCAGCCATAGGTGAGCTGAACAAATGTCCTAAATAGGACTTGTTCAAAACTCTGAAACATTGAACTATTTTTCATCTGAACCTCATACGTGCCTATAGACAATCTTTCAATTCGTTCAGAGAAATGGAGTAAAAATGACCTCACTTACGTCATTCAAAACTACCCGACAAACTCTTACAACCTGAACAACCGTGAATTGGTAGATGCAATAATCAAAAGAGCCTTCAAAGTTAGACCTGCTCTAGTCATTACCTTTCATGGCTATCTCAACAAACATTCTTCCATACATACTCACAAACTCCCAAATCAGAAAACAAGTTTTTACTATTCGTTTTGTCCACCCGAATCAAAGCATGCCACTGAAACACCCTTCAGGATTGGAGTGATGTGGCAAATCTGAAATTCACCAGAAAAACAGGCTCACCTTCCGACATCGAGGTCGGCTTCTATAGCCGTGATCACAATGACAATACCAATTTTGACGGTCAGGGATTCACGTTGGCACATGCCTTCTACCCAGAAGATGGTCGTCTGCATGGCGATAACGACGAGAAGTGGTCCAGCAACCACTTCGGAGGTTCGCGAGCCGATCAATTTTCTTCATAAAACTATATTAGTTTTTGAACAAATTGGGAAAAAAACCTATTTGACTTTTTCTGAGACTTCTCAACTGTTGATTATACATTTAATCCAATTCCAAAAACTTGGATTTTCTAAGACTTAATCTTTTTGCAACTTTTTGAAACTCTCACTAATGGCGCAGTCATTAAAATGAAATGTTCACTCGCACAGGTCCGAACTTGCGACAGGTGATGACGCATGAAGTGGGCCACATCATCGGACTGGGCCACACTGCCGTCAGAGGAGCTGTCATGTACCCCTACTACTCCTACCGCCCCAACTTCAAATTGGCTGCTGACGACATCAACGGAGCCAGGCATCTTTACGGTGGGCGTTGAAATGCTTTCTGGGTGTCTTGTGCACCAATATTAAAAGATATTTTCATAATTCCTCAACACTACTTCGTAAAAAACTTTTCCATAAAACCAACAGGGTCTCCACAGAACCTCATTAACGAAAACACGCCTCTTCCTCATACCCCACCCCTCCCTCAAAACACGCCCCTCCCTCATAACACACCTATCCATCCCTTACCTCACACTCCACTCCCAAGTAGAGCTAGAAGCATCATCTGGCGTAAATGGTTCAACTCACGCTTCCAATTTTGAAAATAATGGAAAAGCCATTCAAAATATGAAAAAATGAGCTTTTATAAACTTGTTAAACTTTTATTTGGTAGTTTAGATATTTATAATTTATCTGCATTCCTTTTTAGACATTGATAGTTTTTATCAGAATATTTATCAATCTATTATAATTTTTCAACATATTCATTGCATATTCACTTTTTAGACTATACAATTTTTTCTTCTAATTTGACTTTTTTCAACATATATAATCGTTTGAGAAGTTTTTTGAACAATCGAAATGATAATTAATCCCTTAATTAATTTTCATAGCGTTTCATTACTAACAAAAACAGTGCTTTCTTTTTCATTTTAAACTTCCTGTATCAAAAATATTCAATAAAAAGTACCAAAAGTTTTATGAATATTTCAAGATCTACTAAATAAACTGTATTCGATTTCGTCCGAATAGTTAGTGCTGTTATTTGTTCGCAGTAAAATAGCGAAATTAGATTTTCATTTTTCTTTCTGATAAAAATAACAAAGAATTTATTAGTATTTTTCTCTAAAAATATAGCCAATGAAATCATCATTTTTTTGGAATAGTCTTCATCAGTGGCGCAACCAGGGGGGGGGGGGCTAGGGGGAGCTCAAGCCCCTCCTAGACCTTTTCGAAAGGTCTCGCAATTTTTCGAAAATCGATGAGTTTTTTTGGTGGAGGGGGGGGGTAGTGAATTTTTCAATATGCCATAGAACAATGATATTTTCTCTGGATAGCCATCGGGTCTTTATCTCACGAAACATTTCATATATCACCACAGAACATAGAGATCCCACCAAAATAACATTAACATGTCATAAATTCTGAGAAGAAATAGAGCACCACTAGACCTTAACTACACTTTTAAATCTTTACACTTTTTATATGTAAATTTTTTAAGCCATGACACAGTATATAAAGAACAAATCAGATAGACAAAATAACTCTCGAGCTTTCAGAATTATCCAACCTTCATGGAAAGGATGCAGAAACTGTGTAAAGACAGCTCAAAATCACATGAACACATCAAGTTTACGTGCGTATCAGTCTGATCTCATTGCATGTATCGAACTGCAAGAATTCTTTTGAGCAACAAGCCTTCAGCCCGAGTTGCATTATATGCTCGATGTTGTTCTGACTCTGCCAGTTACTTCATCAGATGCAGAAAAAGCATTTTCTAAACTTCGGCTTATTAAAACTCATCTTAAGACGACTGTATCTGCATGTCGTTTGCAAAGCTTGTTTGAGAATATCTGCTACCAAAACAGCTACTACACTTCTTCCAGTAAATGAAATGGTGAAAAGATTTCCACAAACTAATCGAAAAATTATTTTGTAACTGAGAACACATCAAAATTTATTTGAAACTAAATATTTGAGAAAAAATTATAGACTGTTTAGGATCTCATATCAAACTTATTTTTTTACCTTTTACCTTAGTTTAAAAAATGATGACGTAACTTTAAGAATACTATGCAACTTAGTTTGTAGTTATTCTTTTGTATCATTAATAAACTATCTAAATTCTTTATCAATTATAATTGGTAGTTTTTATTTAGCCAATTTATCGCCGCTACCCGAGAAAAAAAGTTAACATGAATTTTACATTTTGACTTGCATTATATGGTTATAATAATAACTTAAAAAAATTGAAAACAATTATTTCATAAGTTTTAGTGGAACAAAGTGTTGCGAAAACGCAACATGAGCGGGAAGTGTGACATACTTATGTGCAGTAAGAAATCATAAATAAATTGATTAAAACCACATTTATTAAACAGAAATAAATTTCAATTGCAAATAGTTTGATAAAATTCAGACTTCTAATTATTTTATTTGTTATAATATTAATAATAATTATTTTAATTACAACAAAGCAAATTATTTAACGTGAATTACAACAGCACTCATAAACTGTCGTGCTGTTTCAAAGACGACACTGACGACGAATGTTATCTTTATTTTAATTTTATATTCAACCTATGAGAGGTTAAAAAATTATATTCTTTTCAATAAAAGCTTCAAGTGTGAAGCATTTGCGGTTTGGAATTTATTATCGAAATATAAAAATCAACATTCATCTACAAAATGCAACTTTTAATTTTAATTTTATAAATTTCATAATACATTAACATTAAAATAATAATTTTATTATTATTATAATGATTAGACTTATTAAAAATCATATGAAATCATATTATGTCAAAGTTGCGAAAACGCACCATTGATTTTTAAAAGCATTGAAAACGTTTTACAACTTATTTTGAATATTAAAAAATTAATTCAAGTATTAACTATCTTTTCACACTGAAATTAAGACTAAATTTGTATAAATATACTAAAAAGCGAACGAAAAAATTGAACAATTATCTAAGGCTTAGATTCTAAGCGAAGAAAGATTGTTTTGAGAAATTTTAAATGTGAAAAAGATATAAAAGACTATAAATAATAAAATGAAAAAAGTTGCAATTTAACTTTTAAAAACTAAAATTTATTGTACAAAATATGTGAAAAACTCGGTATTAAAACAGCAAGAAAATATAAAAATTGATGTTGCAAAACGCAACAGCTGCGGTAAATGAATTAAACAATTATTTTTTTAGACTAAAGTTGAGCCCCCCCCCCCAGCATTTTTTGCTGGTTGCGCTTCTGGTCTTCATGATAAACTCTAATTCCCGAGCTCGACTGCGACATTCAGCCGTTCCCTAAAAAACATACTTATTTGACAGATCCAAATAACCTTATAATTTAAAGTTCATTAATGATTAAACTGTTGCTGTTGTGGCTGGTTTCCTCTTTGGCAAAGGGCCTTTGCAGTTGCAGATCACCTGGTTCGCTGCGGCAATTTTTCAACAGACTGAAAAATGACCAACAGTCAAAAAGTAATTATAATTAATAATAACTAACTATTATTTAAACTTTTTAGTTTTAACATATTTCACTTAAAACCGCTTATTTTACAAATTTATTGACTGTTAGCATCTTGGCAGCCGCTTTAACCGTTTAATGATTTTGTTAAATAGTTTGTCTTCTTATCTAATAATTTAGTTTTTTTAATTTCAAATAATTATAGTAATTATAATTTATATCTTTTCTTGTTTTCTGGTTTTAAATTTATCTTGCTCTCGGATTTAAAATCTTCAACCAATAACTGTCTAACGGACTACAATAAAAACCTATTTTAAAAGGAAGAAGTGCCAAGGCCTCAAATTGAGCACTAATGCACAGTTTGCAAGAACCCACTGGCTACCTACTTCACAAGACAGATGAGCTCTGCAGATGAAGGACAGACTGTTAGAACGAATCTTCAATACATGACTGTGTTTATGAAGAAGTGCCAAGGCCTCAATTTGAACACCAGTGCACAGCTTGCAAGCACCCACTTGCTACTTACTTCACAAGGCAAATGAGCTCTGCAGATGAAGGACAGACTGTCAGAACGAATCTTCTACACATGACTGTTTATGTCTATTATGATAATAGTATTATCTGCTTGGTGTTATCCTGCGTCAAAATTGTCGCAGGATATAATCTTCGGTATTATCTATTGAAAACTGACGTATTAGACAATTATTACCTTACTTAGATGACCCTTCTTTAAAGATGTCCATATATTTGAAACTCATCACCTCCTTATTTAACTACTTCTATATCATTATTTACTTTTCGTACGGATCTGAAGACATATCTGTTTAACAAATTCATTTACCAGCGCTCTTGAATTTGAGGAAAGAGCGCTATAGAAATTGATTTGATTGATTGATTGATTGATTGACTGGTTGCCAAGATGGCATCTGCTAACCAAAGGTCCTTAAGAGCTGAATAAAATCTTTTAAAGGCTTAGAAAAATGATTATCAATTGAAGTATTTATTTCCAATGTGTATTTTAAATGAAAAGTAATTTTTTATTTTAGGGTTTATATTTAATATTTATGACTATCAAATTAGGCGCTAAAAGTTGTTCGTCAAATATGCCACTAAACCAAAACATTGCATAATTCTTGTGATTTTGAGCCTTAAAATTTAAGGAAGTACAAAACTTACAAAGTTGAATAAATTTTGTTATAATTTTTATTAGAAAATCTTTTTATAGCAATTAAGATAAAATAATATTTTGAAAATTTGTTTAAGTGAAGCTTTAGTAGAAAATTTTTATTTGAGAGTTATCACTCATTAAAATTAAATTAAATTTATAATTTTCATAATTAAATGAATTGCAATCAAGAATCTGAGCAATTGACGTTTGACGAGCTACCGGTCTTGAATTTTTCTTTTAGAATCTAAAATTTAGATATCCACTATTTCTTTAATACACTTAGTCCATATTACTCTTTTCAAATAAAAAGTAATTTCTCATTCTCATAAATAAAAAATAAAAAATTGTCAATAAAATAGAATTTATTTTAGATATCGGTGCAGTTGAAGATCTTTTCCTACCTAGACCTGAACAGCATCTTTGCAGCTGAGCATGTTTCATCTTCTTGGAAGTGCTTGTCTTCTGATGATGTGCTGTGGAACAAGAGGTGCTCTCATTGCACAATATGCATCTTTTAAACTATTATACTCTTTTTCCAGTATCATTGACATTTAAATAAGCAGTATAACTCTTATTCTACAATCATCAGCAAGACTTAGTTTGAAAGTATTTCTCTTCATCAACACACCACTATCGTCATCATCATCAACAACACACCACTATCGTCATCATCATCAACAACACACCACTATCGTCATCATCATCAACAACACACCACTATCGTCATCATCATCAACAACACACCACTATCGTCATCATTATCTCATCATCATCATCATCATCATCAACCTCCTACCAGACTGAAGACTGACATAAGAAAGTGGAATGTCATTGGCAGTAACTTCAACCCTCTTGATCTGAGCCACCTCTCATCCAAAGACATGTAGGTTGTTGTAAATAGGTCAAGAAGCAGTGATTTCATCTTTAAACTAGGTCGATACGTTATTCATTTGTTATACTATTTCTACTATCATCATAAAAAATCACTTACAGAATCAACACTATCATCACCACTAAAATCACTATCACCACTATCATCATTATCAATACCATCATCATCATCACTATCGCTTCCATCACCATCATCACTATCACCACCACCACATTATCACTATCACATCATCACTATCACAACCACCACATCATCACTATCACCACCACCATCACACCATCATCACTATCACCACCACCATCATCACTATCACCACTCAGCTACCACAAGTGTTCTCCTATCACACGGAAACTAAACAATGACTCATTCATTGACAAATTCACAAAGGTTCCTCCAATGAACAGGCTTTTCTATCCTTAAAACCACTCACAAACCACCACCATAACCACGATATATATTATTTCTTCAAACCACTGAAATATCGTCAAATCAAACTATTCTTTTTCGAGAACTAACAAAAATATTTTTTTTTATCAACAATTTTTTTTACCCCCTATCTCTCTCCACTCTCTACCCCCTACCCCACTTTCCACTTTTACCACCTCACCCTCTCTCATCCCACAAAACCATCCTCAGGTGCTCAGGAGTATAGTGGTGGGGAAGGTGCCGAGGTTGGTGATGTTTGGACCGGGCTTGGATGGGGGGGAGGTGAGGCTGGTGAGGAGGCTGCTGCAAGACACCAGCAAGACATTCCAGTGCATCGACCTCCATCCCAGCGAATTCGGAGGTTGGTGGGGGTGGGATGATGCATGTTTTATTGAGGTGTAATTAATTATTGGATTGTTTTATTAATAGTTTTATTATTATTATCACTATATTTATTGTTCTTGTTACAATTATTACCCACCACTCAGAACTATCACAAGTACCACCATGTACAACCACCACCACACAACTGCACCACATACAACCACCACCACACAACCGCACCACATAGAACCACACAACTGCACCTAATACAACCACCCCCACCAACATACACCAACGCTACCACACCAGGAGTGGGCAGTGGCGTGGTGCTAAGACTGCTGCACCAGCACCTCGACTTCGTCCTCATCACGCTCTACACCGCTCCCAAGCATCTGAGAGAGGCGAGGAGTGCCAGCGAAAGAAACACCGCCAGTATTTTCGTTCCTTCCACTCCCCAGACGGACCAGCAAATAGGGGATGTGCCCAACAGAACAAATACCAATTCTCAAAGCAATATTGCGAGAAACCTCGCCAACATTGCGTTTAATAACACCCTCCCCCCGAACCGCAGTTCCTCCTTCAACAACAACAACCAAAACCCCCATTATCCACTTGCACAAGTTGTGGCACATTCAGCACCACCTCGCACACACCTCAAGTTGCAGAAGAACATTCAACATTTGATGAAGTCAAGCCATGGCCTCATCTATGTCCTTGATGCGTCTGCAACAGTCCTTGAATGTATGTGCATGACAGGAGAGATGGGGGAATAGAATTTGAAAAACTATTTTTTAACTTTTATGAACTGGGAAATTTTTGAAATACGCTTTTTTTTTTTAAAACAATATTTTTTTAAAAAGTTTATTTTGAAATTATTCAAACCAAGTATCTATCCACAAATCCTGACTGACCGACCCATCCATCCATGCACCTTCAGTGGAGTCAGGAATACCAGAACTGCTGGCTCTATCCCAACAACTGCATCCTCTGGCTCCCATTCTCATCCTTCTCTGCTCCAAACTCAAGCAACAAAAGCAACTGTAAGTCATACACATTTTCAATAATTATGTTTTCTCATCAGTTGTTCTATTTTTTCTGTTTCTTTCCTTGGCGTTATATTAAAAAAACGTCATCATCAGCATCATCCTCTTCTTCATCATCATTATCATCCTCTTCTTCTTTATCACCATCATCATCATCATCATCCTCTTCTTCTTCATCATCATCATCATCAGCATCATTGACTCCAACAGCACTTGCATCGACGTCGTCAGAGCCATGACTCTCACCAAACTCTCTAGGCCTTGGCAGGTTGGTTTTTAAATTTTTCTTAATAATAATAAAAATATTCTTAATAATAACAATAATGGTATTATTATCTAGCTCACGTGCTACTCATGCAAGCATGCAAAAGAAACGCTAAAAAAGATGAAAAAATAGTCTTTGTTCAATTGTTGAATTGAAATCATCATCACCAAGGTACACCACTGCATAGTGGAGGGCATGCTGGGTGTGGAAAAGGCCTTCCACTGGATTGTTGAAGCCAGCAGAAGCTGAACTACTTTTTGTGTCTTTGATTTTTCCCATTTCCTATTTGTTTCTTTTTTTATTTATCACAGTTTAATAATTGTTAAAGTTATATATGGACAAGAATCTTATTAGATTATATGGCAGCTAGCTTAAAAACAGATAATAATGATTATGTGGATTGGAATATTATTTCTATCTTTAAACTTTAAAGAATTCCCATTTGTAAATTTTTTCATAATATGAATCATAAAGACTTTTTGTTGGAAATAATAATATTCATTGGAATGATTAATAATTTTGATTTAAAATTCAGCGCTACAATATTTCAATCATTTGCTTCACTTTAATAAAAGTAGACAAGATCTCGTAAATTGTTTTAATGGTTTTTTTACAATTCCATCATGGCTTGTAGAGATAAGTTTAACAGAGAATTCACTGATGGAGATTACTTCTTATCTCCAATTTTTGACTGTCAGGTAGAAAATAAGATAACTTTTCTGATTTACTTTTATGAAATTGAAAATTAATTCTCAAAACTTGTACATATTCGCTGTTTAATTTGTTTAAAAAAATATTTTTGTTACATGAGTTTGTTTTATCAATAATTTAACCATTTTGACTGAGCAATTGATTAATGTAGAGTCTATAGTTCAATAGTGACTGGGTCTACATTGTAGACCCAGTCACTATTGAACTGCCATCCACCAACCACTTCAAATTTAAGTCTTCAATCATTATAAACCAGAATCTAGCTTATAATGATTGAAGTGTTTACTAGACACTATTCACTATTCAGGAGTGTCAGTGCACAAATGGAACATCGAGCATGTGCACTTCCTTCTACTGCCTCCCTGAGAAGTGTGCACTCTACAGGACACTTTCAGTCTCTTCTCTTTCCTATTTCTTACAATATTTTAATTTTTATAAAGAATTTAATTATTTTTATTAAAGATTTATCATTATAATACTTCTTATTATAATGCCAAAGAAATTAAATTCGCATTTTTTAGATGAGGACAGTATCCTAATAAAAATATTTTATTTATCATTATTATTAATATTTTCCCGTTTTTATTAATATTGTATTTATTATCGTTATTTATATATTTTTGTTTATATACATTTTTATGTCTCATAGGCTGAAAAGTGCTGTCCAAATAACTGCCTTCCAAATCATAAAATCAATGGTAATGATGATGATGTTGATAGTTGTAATGATGATGATGTTGGTGGTGGTGATGATGATGTAAATGATAATGGTGGTGAGATTATATAAGTGATGAAAAGGTATAGTGATGATTAGATGTTATTCTTGATACTTTTTCAACCCTCCTTCAGTGCCTCTGGAAACGAAGGGAAGACTTGAGGTGGACATTCTTAGAATCCATTATCATTCTTTTTTTGAATTATTTCATCATATTTATTTCTTTATCACTTTTCCTTTATCATACTTAATCTATCACTCTTCCATCACTCCATTTGCATTCATTTACAATCGATTTTATCGACTATTCTTATTTTTCGTATCATCACACCATTTCTCATTCACTCTTCCCTTCTTACATTCAACTTTCCTATTTATTCATCCATCCAAACCACTCTTGGTTCCATCCAACCATCCAATCCACTCTTGGTTCCATCCAACCATCCATGCTTCCATCCACACAGGCCAGTTCTCTCCTCCTCCTTTTTGTCGTCATGGTTTTCTTCCTGGTGACCATCATCAGGATGAGGAGAAGGGGATACTGTACAAATCTATTCAGTGAGTGATGGAGCGAAGGTGGTGAAGGAATGATTGAGGGATGGAAGGATAGTGAGAAGAGGATTGAATAGTGGGTGAAGATGTAATTATATATGAGAAATGATACTGGTAGATAAGGGGTGAGGTAATAAGGGATTAGATTATACAATGATATTGCATTAAAATTAAATAATGTTGTATGAGGGGGTGGAACAGGGTTCACGTTGGACCATACAATGGGATCAACATGGATGAATGATAGATTGATGGTAGATAAGGTAATGGATGGAATTTGGGATGAGGATTAAACTGCTGGTGAAAATGAATGTGAAATGCTTGGATGCTAGACCATCTCAACCACCACTCAACCAACCGACCGAGCAGACTTCACAGAGCGCAGTTCAGGCGAGCCCATTTTCGACGACTTCGACAACCAACGCAGCCACAACCACCAACAACATGTCCTCTCCCGCCCTGACCTCATCTTCACGAACCGAGCCTACAACAACGACCAACGACACCTTGGAAATGTCTACCTACCCGACGACCTAAACCACAACTATCAACCCAGCAACCACCACCTCATTAACCATCCCCTCCATCCTCCACCCACCACCCTTCTACACATGGGATTGCCCCCGAGATACGAAACTATTATCAAGAACAACCAGCCACTACCACCGTATGAAGAACCACCACCCTATTGTAAAGATGAAGGTCGTGTTGGTGATGGTGTGGGGGCTGTGGTTTCTGGTGGTGTTGTCAGTGGTGGTCATGTTGGTGGTAGTAGTAGTAGTGGTGGTGGTATTAGTAGTAGTGGTGATAGTGCAATAAGCGGTGGTCTTAGTAGTAGTAGTGTTCGTCTTGATGATACTGCCAATCCTCAACCAACTTATAATCCTAATATCAACAATAATATTAATAATAGTAATAATAATAGTAATACAAGTAACAACATATGAGTTTGACACTGTTAATTAATTATGCATTGATTAATAATTAATTATAATGAGATTATGGTGGTAGTGATATTTTTAATTAATGATTTTTGTAATCAAGATAATATTGATTTAAAGTTATAAGATATGATATGAGGATGATGATGATAAGGAGGAGGAGAAGGATGATTTTTATGATGATAATAATTATAGTTAGAGCTGCCTTACTTTGTCTATTTTTTGTTTCAAGTTGTTATACTTCAGTGATACCATTTATTAATATTTACATTTGAGATTTAATTTTATTATATTAATTTTCTTTTTAATGTAATATTATTTATATTCACAGCAACTTCCCAATCTCAAAGTGTATTGAAAATGATTTCATTTCATTTTTAAAATGATTTAAATTGTTCTTTATTTTCTATTATAAAACTCACTGAAAATACTTATCTTATTGAAGATTTGGCGAGCGGGTTGGCTTAGATGGTAAGTCGTTAGACCTGCAACTTAAAGGTCGCCAGTTCGAATCCCGGTACAGCCAACCGTGAGCTATCATATACCTAGTGTATATGATGCGGTGTTTCACGACGGTGTTTTATGTCGTGTGAGTGGCGCTTCAGTTGCGTGCCCGGGCGCTATACAAAACTGGCATTTTTTTTTTTTATCTTGTTTATAACTGGATTCATAAAATGAGTTTGTATTTTTCTTACTGATTTACTATTTCTTTCTTTGCTTTGTATATTTAGACTCTAAGTTTTAGAGTTTACTTTTAAAATGTATAGTTTCATCCTGCTTTTCTTGGTATTTTGGCTTAAAGGAATTCTCACTGTAGACCATCGCAGCATTTGTTTGGCTTGCCTTCAGAAACTTTCGATAATTAATTTCCAATTTATGATTTTTTTTTCACGGAAATTAATACATTTTTTTTAAACGTCCAAAAGCTTAAATCACCAGCGTTTACATAATCTCATTCAAATATTGAGTCTTACATTTTTGTAGGGAAATGTGCTGAATAATTTTTAAGACAATATTTTTCTAATTGTGTCATTTTTTAATTCCTCTTAAAGTTCATTTTAAATTATGAGTTTTCACATGTATAATTGCTACATTACTTCTAAACTTCTATTCATTTGATTTAGCATTTAAATATTATATTCCTTCTTTTACCTCATCTCTTCATTTCTCATCATAAACTAGCCAGTTTTAAATACTTTCAGACTTATAATATTTATCACTATTATGCTTACGATTTTTGAATACTGAAACTGTGGTAATAGTTATTGAGATTAATGAATGAATAATCAGTTCTTTATACCAGAGTTAGATTTATTCTGATCTAATTCACTTTCAAGATTATATTTCAATAAATACCGGTTCTTTTTAAATGTATTCTATAGACCCTTCTCTGAGTAATTTTCGAGCAAGAAACACTAGTAAATATGGTTAATGGCGTAAAATGAAACATTTTTCACAAGTAGTCCGGTCATTGGGAATTTATGTGTGCCACAAGTTCTGCTCACGATGGCGTAACGACAAGCGGAAAAATATTTATAGTTGTACATTACCAAATGATTATTCTAAAGTTATCTTTTTTTTACGTGTTTGTAAAAAGTATATTTTCAGCTGAATAATAATTAATTATACTCTCAAACTTTAAAAAAAACACTAAATAAATTTATGAAAATTTATTTAATGTTTGATCTAAGTATTATTCAACAAAAATGATCAAAAAAGTTATTTAAAAGCTTCTGACATAACAGCCTTGGCCGCGCCCTGTTTATTCCGTAATTTCATAACATCCTGTCTCAAAGCACTTAAAAAGTCCTAAAAATTGAATTTAAAACCAATATGGACTGAAATATTTCAAAAACATGTATTAATTGTTTTAATTTATGAGTTTTGGTGTGCGTTGATACGTTTTGCAGATGATCACATTCCTTGCATGAAAATGAAATTTCCTTTGTTAATCTCGATTTTAACCTCCATCCTGCATTCATGTTCTTCTTCAATAAACTTGGTATGATTTAAATTGGAATTTTAACTTTTTAAAATATGTCAGCTGATCTATTGATTGCACATCAAATTATTGATTTAATGAAAACATAAATGCGAAAATAAATTTTCTCAAAAAATATCCTTTTTATAATCAAACAAATTTGATGCTAAAAAAATACTCAATATTAAATTAAATCCAATGAGTTAATAATTAAATTTAAAATATGCATTACATTAGGGTTTAATGATTAATAAATTATTAAAAAAGCAGATACATTTTAGTAAAACACTCCAAAACCACAAAGTTCGCTAGAGGCCAACACTTTCTGGCTTCCCTAGACGACTATCCCACCTTCATTGGCCCCCTCTTGCCTTACTATGGAATTGAGGTGTGTGTGTGTGTGTTTGTGTGCATGCATATGTGTGTGTGTGTGTCCGTGAGTATAAGTGTGTATTTGTATCTCCCCCTTTTCACCACCCCCTTCTCCTTTGGAACCACAGGGCAAACACATAGTACTTAATTCTCCAAACGATCCGTGCTTGTACAAGACACCTTACCCACCCTCCTCCTTTAACTTCTGGTTCGCTGTCGTCGCCTACAATAAGACATGCTTCATCGATCAGGTGGGAGGAGGAGGGAGGGGGAGTGTAAGGGGAGAGGGTCAGGATTGGGGGGGGGGGAGCAGAATGAAAAGGAAGAGGGTAATAGAAAGAGAGGGAGGGGGTGGTTAGTAGTAGGTAGTTGCATGGCTTGTGAAGTGGTTGTTTGGAGGGTGTTGGCTGGAGGAGTGGCTGGAATGTTTGGGCAAAGGGTAGGTTCTTAAATCAGGCATATTTCATTGCGAGAGACATGACCTTGTCCTTTATATTATAAACCTTATGATGATAATGATAATGTTGATGATGAAAAGGATGATGGTAATGATAGTGAAAAAGATGATGGTAATGATGATGAAAAAGATTACACCCTATTTATTCTCTTCCACATTTCTCACCAACCCCTTCTCATTCTGTTATTTCCATCCAGATCATGAACCTGGAGAACGTAGGCTACAGTGTGGTGATACTCTACAACAAGGACATGGAAGACGGAGATGACCCCTTCAGTGACCTTCACAAGGGCAAAGGTTTGTGTAACCTTGACCCTAATGTGACCTTTGTGTGACCTTGCTTTTTGTGTAACTTTTTTTTGTTTTCAACATGTATTGAAGCATCTTGTTGTAGCAAATTCAACTAAAACTACGTCTATAAAATAAAAAAACGGAAAAAATTAACACATACAACAATTAAGAATAACATCAAAATTTATAAAAAAAACAAAAAAACAAAATTAACAAATACAAAAATTAAGAATAACAACAACAACATGCGCTCTTGAATTTGAGGAAAGAGCGCTATAGAAATCTATTTGATTGATTGCTTGATTTTCTGATTGATTGAACAACATTCATAAACAGAGAACAGCAACTACACAATAACGATTCCGTCAACATTTGTTGGCAACAACACCTACAAAGTCCTTCTCAAGTATAGCGCTAATATGAAGTATGTGTTGTGTGTTTGTGGTGGTGATGATGACAATGATAATGATGACGATGGTTAGAATGGAAGTGATTATGATCGTAGTGGGAGTCTGATGCAGACGAAGATGATGTTTCACTCACCATATTCATCACCTATTCAACCATCAAATCATCCTCCCCCCACCTTAATCATCATCATTATCATCCCCACTCCCATCATCACCATCAACCAACCCCCTCTTCAATCATCACCATCATCATCATCATCATCAATCATCATCATCATCAGCACTACGACGGTGATCTACGGCGCCTTCTCGAACCTGAATGAACTGGTCCTGGTCCTCCTGGCCACGCTCTGCCTCTCCATCGTCGTTGCCCTCGCCATCTCTGTCGTGCGTGCCTTGATAGATTGAGTGAAAAGTTGATTTTTTAATTGAGGAATTTCTTTCTATTCTTCTATCCTTTTCTATCACTCCATTCTCCTCCGTCACTCCGTCCTTCTCTATCACTCCCTCCTCTTCTATCATTCCCTCCTTCTCCATCATTCCCTCCTCTTCCATCATTCCAACCTCCTCCATCACTCCCTCCTCTTCCATTATTCCAACCTCCTCCATCACTCCCTCCTCTTCCATTATTCCAACCTCCTCCATCACTCCCTCCTCCTCCATCATTCCAACCTCCTCCATCACTCTCTCCTCCTCCATCATTCCAACCTCCTCCATCACTCCCTCCTCTTCCATTATTCCAACCTCCTCCATCACTCCCTCCTCCTCCATCATTCCAACCTCCTCCATCACTCCCTCCTCCTCCATCATTCCAACCTCTTCCATCACTCCCTTCTCCTCCATTATTCCAACCTCCTCCATCACTCCCTCCTCCTTCATTATTCCAACCTCCTCCATCACTCCCTCCTCCTCCATCATTCCAACCTCCTCCATCACTCCCTCCTCCTTCATTATTCCAACCTCCTCCATCACTCCCTCCTCCTCCATTATTCCAACTTACTCCATCACTCCCTCCTCCTCCATTATTCCAACCTCCTCCTCCATCACTCCATCCCTCCAGACCATCTTCGTCTGCATCCGCCTGTACAAGCGAAGAGCCTGTTTGGTCACAAGATGGCGTCTCAGATGGGCTCCGTTACATATCTTCAATAAGGGTGTGTGTACGTGTGTGTGTGTGTGTGTGTGTGTGTGTGTGTGTGTGTGTGTGTGTGTGTGTGTGTGTGTGTGTGTGTGTGTGTGTGTGTGTGTGTGTGTGTGTACGTGTGTGTGTATCTCTCAGCCTGCACTACGCTTCTTTTCTACTACCACCATCATCATCATCACCATCATCATCATCATCAACACCATCCTTATCATCAACACCACCACCATCATCATCAACACCATCATCATCAACACCATCATCATCGACACCATCATCATCAACACCATCATCATCAACACCATCATCATCAACACCATCATCATCATCATCATCATCATCGACACCATCATCATCATCATCATCAACACCATCATCATCACCATCATCATCACCACCACAGGCGACGACTACGAGTGCTGTGTCATCTGCCTGGATGAGTATCTGGAAGGAGAAAAGCTGCGTGTGCTCTCTTGTGGACATGGTGCTGATGATGATGTGGTTGATGCTGAGGATGATGGATGATGGTGCTGATGATGATGATGATGTTGACATGGTGCTGATGATGATGATGATGATGTGGACATGGTGCTGATGATGATGATGTGGTTGTTGATAACGATGATGATGATGATGATGTGGACATGGTGCTGATGATGATGTGCTTGATGATGATGATGATGATGTGGTTGATGCTGATGATGATGATGTGGTTGATAACGATGATGATGAGGATGAGATTGATAAACATGTATGAACCCACTATAGCATTCTGCTGATGATGATGATGATGGTGGTCATGTTGATAATGATGATGATGGTCATGTTGATGGTTATGATGAAGATTATTATGAAAAAAATGATGGTGGTGGTGATTTTAGTGGAAATGATGGTGGTTGTGGTGTTGATTGTGAGGATAAGGATGATGCTAGTGGTTATGAAGATGATAATGATCATCATCATCATCATCAACAACAACGCAACACCACCCACTCACCCACCGCAGCGTTTCACAGCAAGTGCGTCGACCCGTGGCTGATAAAAAAGCTGCAGGAGTGTCCCCTCTGCAAGAGGAAGGCTGATCTGAAGAAGGGCAGGAAGAGAGGAGGTGGTGATGATGATGATGGTGTGGTGGTGGTGGTGGTGGTGATGTGGTGGTGGTGGTGGTGATTATGATGGGGGTTTGGTGATGGTGGTGGTGTGGTGGTGGTTTGGTGGTGATGGTGGTGTGGTGGTGATTATTATGGTGTGGTGGTGGTGGTGGTGTGGTGATGGTTTGGTGGTGGTGATGATGGTGGTGTGGTGGTGGTGGTGGTGGTAGTGTGGAGGTGGTGGTGGTAATGGTGGTGATGATTTTAGTGGTGATGATGATAAGGATGATGCTAGTGATTATGAAGATAATGATGATTGTGGTTGTGTTGATGATGGCACACAGTCTTAAGCACACGTTATTTCCGCACACAGCTACCCAGTGGTGTAATGATGGTGATGAGGACGATGCAGAGAGACTGGTTGGTGTTGCTGATAATGATGACGATGAAAGAACCGCTCTTTTGAGGGGCAACGCTGCTGCTGATGATGATGATGATGATGATTATGACTTTCCAGGTGAGTAAGTCATTAATTAGAAAAATCCGCCTATACTTTAGTTAGCGATATTGACATCCTAATTTAATTAGTGACGTCATTATTAATTAATTGTCCATTAATAATCTTAATTAAAAAGAGTCCATTTCAAATAGTGGCGTCACCGACCACCCCACAGGCCTCATCAACACAGTGGCTGTGGTCAACCCACAAAGGTCATCCTACGGGGCTCTCAATGCTTTTGCCCACGTTCCCATGGCAACCACTTCTGGTCTCCAACAACAACCACAGCAACAACAACAACTGCAACAACAACCAAAGATCCATAAACGTAACGAAGATAACCTACAAAAAGACAAGAATCAAAAGCAAGAAAAACAGCATCAAGAACAACAGCAAGCGAAGAAGAAACAGTTTCACCAGAAAAAACTGCTCAAGGCTTTAAGTCGTCCATTACAGACCAGCAACCAACAACAACAACCACCGCTACAACAACAACAACAACAACACGGTCAACAATTTGCTCTCATGCACGCGAACCTGCAACCGCGTAGTGTCAACAGCCAAGAGGACCCAGATGCAAGCATCAAGTTCTATATAGGTGAGTGTTGGGGGGGGGGGGTAGTTGGAAAAGATCGGTAGTGGTGGCAGGGTGGTGGTAGGGCTTAAAGTTTTTTTCTCAAAAAATTTCCACTTTATATATAACAGATTCAAAAGATAATCTTTAAATTGTTAATATAAAATATTTAGTTTATTGTAAGCGTGTGCCCTAGTATTCAATTCGTACTCGTTTTCATCTTTTCTCCAATTTAATATCCAACAACATCCAACCAAGGCTCTGTGACTGACGGACAAGGCAGTTACGGTTCGGACAAAGTTGGAAAATCATCGGAAATGGGTCGGATGAAGAAGGTCAATGAGGGGTCGGAGGTGAAGGTGGTGCAAGGAAGAGGTTTTGATGATGATGATGTTGGCTGTGATAGGGTTAATGGTGGTTATGATGATGATGAAAGTGGTGATGATGATGGTGGTGACCTGGTTGTTTGAGTGATGTTCCCTTTGAAGGTTCTTAGGTTGGAGAAGATTGCTTGCCCCGGTTGGTTAACAACTGATTGAGTGGGATGGATGTTTGTTTGGTTGGCAGGGATGGATGTTTGTCTGGTTGGCAGGGATGGTTGGTTGGTTGGCAGGGAGGGTTGGTTGGTTGGCAGGGATGGATGTTTGTTTGGTTGGCAGGGATGGTTGTTTGGTTGGCAGGGAGGGTTGGTTGTTTGGTTGGCAGGGAGGGTTGGTTGTTTGGTTGGCAGGGATGGATGGTTGGTTGGCAGGGATGGATGGTTGTTTGTTTGGTTGGCAGAGATGGATGGTTGTTTGTTTGTTTGGCAGAGAGGGTTGGTTGGTTGTTTGTTTGGCAGGGAGGGATGATTGGATGGGATGAATGGTTACTTGACAAAGATTCTGAGGTATGGCAATCATATCTCACCATACACCATGATGGTTCACTATCGACACTGAATACAACTCAGTGTTCACATATATATACATTTCTAAAGACATCTCTCACTGATTTGACGCCTACTTATTTAAGATGAAATTATCATTCTTCTCTTTTTAACATTATCAACGCTTTTATAATCATCATCATCATCTCATCAGCATCATCATCATCATCACTCACAAAGCACGTTTTGTGTCGAGTTTATGCTTACATCTTCATATGATTGCTTAACTTTCTATGCATCTATGACTTCGCTCAAGCGTCGTCATCATCACTATCATCATCATCATCATCAGTATTATTATCATCATTATCATCAGCAGCATTATCATCATCGTCATTATCAACACCATAATCATCATCACTACCACCATAAAGACATTCAGTGTTTCTAACTTACTTTATGATGATTCTCCTAACCACCACATCATTAAAAATAATGAAATATAATAATTATTATTATAGTAATAATAATAATAATAGAACTAATAATCCGGTAACAATATTATTTTTTACTAAATACCTTTAAGTTTTTACAGTGGGAATACTTGTTAATGAGCTGTAACGACGGAGGTGAGGTGTTTGAGACTGCAAAACTGATTCTATTGTTTCCATGCATGCAATACAAATACTCTTGGTTCGCTTGCTTGTAAATTTTTACTTTTTAAAAATTAATCGCTATTTATTAATCGAATTTTAATACAGTTTCGTGGTAATTTCTAAGATTTGGGAGCCCAAAGCTTTCGTTTCGTGAAAGGAGATTCTAATGATGTAACAGTTCACCAGAGAAACAAGATCGCTTAAGGCATCATCAAAAGCATCAAATTTCCCATCGATTTAAATACAAATCCTATCTGAAATGACCTATATAATCCAACGTTGACCACTCACCGCCTCACACTATGCTAGTGAACCAGCCAGCTAGGTGAACACCCGTTGAACACAAGACCTTTGGGTCCCGAAGTAAATTCTCTACGGTCTGCACCTTGTTTGCAGTACAATTTGATTTTTCTCTACTCATCTTGAGAAATTAATAAATAGATTTTTTTTGGGAGAAATTAATGCATATGCATATATATTTCACGTGTCCACTGAAGAAACAAAACAACGGTTAATAAGGGGATGAACTCGCTGTTTCAAGGCAGATTTTGTCGACCACCACAGGCTTCGACCGAGTGATGGTGGTGGTGCAACTATTGGAGCTTTCGAATCTTCAAGGCATTCAACACAGATAAGGTAAGTTTTGTTAATCTTCCGCTTTCTTTCAATCTCGCGACATCGTTTTCAAATATATGGAAATGAAAATGTGAGTTTAAATTTACTATAAAACGTTATTTTTCCCGGTCATTTGGGGTTGCTATATATATTTCGTCAAATTATTAATGGACGCCAAAACATTATTTCAGAAATAAAATCTAAAAATTTTTTTTTCGAAAAATGATTGTGTCCTAAAGTTACAAATGTCCAAAGATATCGATATTTTACATTAATGTCATTCTTAATGTATTATTATTTTTATCTGTTATAAATACTTCATTAAAGTAATTCTCCAATTTTATTTATTATATATATTAAATGTTAGCGATGACTTCTTGCATGGGCTGCTGGATCCTTCCCAATGGTGGGGACACTCCTTGGTGACCTCTGCAGCACCCACACCACACCTGATCCCTTTTAGATCGCTACAGATCCTATACCACCACACTCTACCACCACCTCCCATGAAGCATTAATTCGATTGTATTAAATATTCTACTTTTTCAATGTTTAAAACCATTCAATAAACGTGCCAGCATTGCAACATCCATATAATGTTTGCATATGGCTTTGTCAAATAATTTATATTTTTACTTTTTAAAAAACCATTTTCATCATTTAAATTTATAAAATGTAGTTATTTATTTTTAGACGATCTTATTCATCAATTATGAATTATAAAATATATTGATAAGTTTTTGAATTATGAATTTTATTATTTTCCCGTATAAATTCACGAATCTTCAGCATCCTTGTATGGAATGACTGCAACATGTTTGTAAAATATGAAATGAATCGATTTTTAAAGTTTTATGTTTGCCCATAACGATTGAGTGTAAAAGAATTTCATTTTAATTCAATTTTTAGAATCATGGTATAGATATAAATCTTCTACTCTGTTCATTAAAACATCATATTATTTTACATAATATTTTATGAATAAAATAAAACCATGTGTGTCATGTTTGTATTACTCGGATTTCTCCAATATTTTCAATTATTTCATTAATTTTATTTATATTTATACGAATATTCATCTTTTAAATATTATTTTCTAGTATATTTTCTTAATAATGTAACAACCACGTGTTTCATATTATTCCTTATTCATCTTTTTCATAATATTAACTCCATTATATTATCAACCATTTACTTTTATTTTTCTTTAGTATTTTGTAAGATAGCCTGCGTCTGCCAGGCTATGATTAACAAAGAATATAATAATAAATAATAAATATGCACAATTTCTTTTATAATTTTTCTTAATTATACATAATAGTACGGCAAAAAAAATTAGTTGAGAAAAAATTGAAAGTATGGTAAAATTGTAAGAAAATTGAATAAAAGGACAAAAAACCTTTTGGATTTACCGCAAAACACCATTTATAAGACGTACCTGTTTTTCAATGCCAAAGAAATTTCAAGAAACGAAAAGTAGGGTCGAAAATATTTACCATTTTACAATTGAAATATCTATAAATCCATCTCATTACAATTATTTTGAAAGTAAAGATGGAAAAAAATTAGTTTTATTTATATATAACGGCATTTTATAAAAAAATAACTAAAAACATTTTTAGAGTTTCGTCAAAAATCGATAATAATCAATGCTAATATTATCTATATAGATTTTTTTCAATTTATCCCGAATCTTCATATAATGCTAAAATTAGGAAATAAAATGTAAATTTATAGGAGACAAAAAATTCGTTGTTTTTGTTTTTTAAACATTTAATTCTATTCCATCAAATTACACCACACCATACCACTCATCAACTTTATAGTACAACACCACAGCAACCAGCTCCCAAAAACAATTTCTACAGGGAGTCCAACAAATCGATATCACACTCAAAACACTACACCTCACTTCTTCACGCACCTATTTCATAGCATCCCTGTGCAGATTTTCAACTACACTGAACTACACCACGGCACAACTAAACCCACGGCACTTCATATCTTAAGTTTTGTTCTCTCACAGATTAAGCTTCTGTACAATTCGTTCTCATGTCTTTATTTTTCGAACATATAGAAATAAAAAATGCGGTTTAAAGTTTTATTAATAAATTTCTAATTTATTTGGATATATACTTTTAATTTGAGTTGAGTTCATGAATTAAACATGTATCAAATAGTTAAAATAAATTATTAGTTAGTTAATTGGTTTCAATTATTGACTCATTATTAAGTTGGATCGGCTTGGCATATGGCGCAAGTGTTATCTGTACAATCTCTGTCGTTCCATTCGTAGTTACTTCTCATTTCTATGCCAGTTTCCCGAGTACCTGGTTCACCCTTGCCCCAATTTGTAAAAGTCACTGCAGTTCCGCTAAGCCAGCACTGATCTTGATAGTATTTTGGGGTATTGGGAAATCCTCGTTCAGCACCAAAAGGTATGTCTTGTTTAGTCCAAATCCATTTGTTCTTGCATTTTATACCACCCAACCAAAAAGTATCACATGAGCCTGAAAATGTTGATGGGAAAGATATTATCAAAGTTGAACAGTTTTAACCTATATTTGTCTTGCTTAATCAATCAATCAAATACATTTCTATAGCGCTTTTTCCTCAAATTCATGTTTGATTTAATTGATTTAATAACGAATGCTCCAACCGTCAAACTGAAGCGCGTAAGTCCACGACTTAAAAGGAGGTTTTTTCAATCTTCCCAATTCCTTCAAGGCATCTAGGTCAGCTTGACTGTGCACTTGTGCCAAATATCCACCTTTACCCCTACAATTTTGTTGCTGGTTCTTTATATGAGTTCTCGTTGGTAGCACATGGTAGCACTTTCCACTAACCTCGTGGAAGTCTTTCGGACAAGCTGTCAAATAAATTCTCGATGTTTAAATCTCATTAAAGAATAAATAAAAGATTAAAAGTAAAGTCTCAATAATTACGAAAATGACAAATCAAGTAGTTACCTGCGTTTGTCAGCAGAGACACCAGCAAGACACAAGCGAGACAAGAGATCAACTTGAAGCGGATCATGACTGCAGTGGAATTTCAAGTTATTTTAATATTTTTATTATTCTTTAAATATCTTAAATTTCTTTAAATGAATTAAATAATGCTACAAACTAAAGCTCATTCAAGTAAAATGTGAATTCTGATAATCTATGAAACTCACCTCTTTATATAGACTAATTGTGTGTGCGAGTGAATGTGTGTACGTGTAAGACTGTATATTCATATTTATTTATAGAAATATAGTAAAAACACACACACATTCCACACAATTTTAAATTTATTTGATTTTATATTTACTTGAATACCTTCTGTAACTACGTTTTTCTATTGATTATCAAATAAACATCATTTTTATCCTCTGAACGTGTCTAAATATTTTTTCTATTTGTTTGACAAATCCTTTTTATTAGTCATCATTTCAATGTTTAGTTATAAAAAATTTATTAATGGACATTAAATAAAACTTTTTTTGCTATTTTATTTATATTTGATATTTATTAAATCAATACATTTTTATGGTTAATTTTTAAGTATCGTAAAACTGCTAAATCTTTAAACGTTTTAAAATAATTATTTGTTCAAATGTTTCAAAAAAGATATTTCAACAAAATATTAATAATGGCAAAAAAATATTCTTTAAAATGATGGTGTTCTAAAATTAAAAATCTTCAAAGATTTTACTATTTTACAATCAATCACTAATGATTTGTATAGCGCCATTTCTAAGTGAACAAAAGCGCTCAGTTTGAAGCATTATTTATAGTAATAAAACTTTAACATGTAATAGTTTAAATACTTGATTAAATTACTTCTTCCAATTCATATAATATATCGAAAACACATGAAACTTCACGGATTTCCATTTACAAATTACCATCTGTACTAACTGTTTATCACTGTAGTTGTTGGCGATGGCTCTTGCATAAGCTGCTGGATCCTTCCGAATGATGGGGACACTCACTGGCGTCCATCCTTGGTGCCCTCTGCAGCACCCATCCCACACCTGATCACTTTTAGATCGCATCAGATCCTATACCTTGGGTAGCGGGGATGGCTTAGTTGGTAGACGTCGGACTTGCAACTTAAAGGTTGCCAGTTCGAATCCTTGGAAGCAACCGTGAACTATCATCTACCTAGTGTATATGATGCGGGGTTTGCGACGTATGCATTGAAAGATGTGTACGTCGTGTGTAGTGGCGCCTTGGCGCATAAGAACCATGGTTCTCAGAACCATTGTAACATGGCATGCGTCTGTCAGGCTGTGAATAGTATAGACCAAAAAAAAATACCACTACATCCCAAGAAACATTAATTTCATTTTACAAAATATTATATTTTCATAGTTTTTAATAAGATTTGATTCTTAGATCTCTTACAGATCCTTAGAAGAACGAAACAAACTTCAGAAGGATAAAGGAGAGAAGACTTGAGCTGTTTGCTCATGTTTTTCTCCTTCTAGATGGGTCCGATACTGAAGACGAGCTTTTCCCGATCTACCCAAGAGCTGGAGGTCGTCCCGAACTGACACGTCTATCCACCCTAGAGACTGACCGGAAGTCCTTCAACATGAGCATCGACGCTGTCCCAGGCGGCTCAGAACAGGATGACTTGGAGGGAGTTTGTCCATGATGGCACACTACAATGTAGTGAGTGTCACTGGAGGAAGCGACAAACAATTAAAATCTATTGCTTCTATTGTAATGAATCATTGGTTTAGCATTGATGTATACTTTAATTAATTATTTCTTGTGCCTTTCGTATAGTATAGAAGCAGTTGCAGTTTTCTCCCCACTAGCAACTAGGCGAAGGCAGGAATTGAAATCACGATCACCGGGTCGTATCCCACGTCTTAACTATGGCGTTTTAAACATAAAAAACTAGAAGAATAGACCAACTAATTGACTAAAAACTTGCAAAGTAACAACGATTATAATTATGAAACAATAGGACATCGTCTATCGGTCAGCCGAGAGTTCTGAGTCAGTTTTGGTGCATGTGTTATTCTTACCAAAATGAAGAATTTAATCAAATGAAAACAATCAAGATCGCTTCAGTATTTGAACCCAGAAAAACTTATTTATCAATCTTCATGCATAAATAAAAATCTATTCAACTTCCATCATCATCATACCATCAACACCAATCATCATCATCATCATGCTCACTCTTCAAACGAGAAATCATCATCATCACTCAAACTCAGCACCTTCTTTTTCTTCTCCACCCTCCTCCCACCCTTCCCTCCATCCCCACCGGAAGTACTGGGACTTCTTTGTCTTTTATTCTTCATATTGGCACTATTGCTGGGTTTTCCTTTGTTCTGTCTTTGTTCTTTGTTCTCTTTATTGTAATCTTTTTCGAAGTCATCATCATCATCATCCTCCTCCTCCTCTTCCTCCTCCTCCTCCTCCTCCCTTATCTTTTTCACCCGTGATTTTGATGCTTTTTTGTTTCGTTTACCTGCTGGCGGTAACAAAGGTAAAATTAATAATGATAGTAAATAAGCGAGGGATCCAAAAAACAATAGGAAAGACCTACCCTTAAACGCCTTCCCTGGCCTTCAAACCAGCACACACACACATACACACACACACACACACACACACACACACACACACACACACACACACACACACACACACACACACACACACACACACACACACATACACACACCTGCATCACCATTGGCCTTCTTGACACTCCTCGACAACGACGTCCTCTGATTGGACGCCACAAACGTTCCAATCAGAGCCTCTTCCTCATCTTCCACGTCGTCATGATGATGATGCTTGTCGTTGTTGTGGTTGTCATGGCTACCTTTAGTGGCGCGTAGGCGGTCAACTTGCTCATTCAGCCACGTCTCGAAGTCGCCAACGCATGTCTGTGTGTGTGTGTTTGTGTGTGTGTTTGTTTGTGTGTGTGTGTGTGTTTGTGTGTGTGTGTGTGTGTGTGTGTGAAGGTTGATGTAGTGTGTGTGTGTGTGTATGGGTGTTGTGGTAGGTTGTTGCAGTGGGCTAAATTGAAAAGAAAAATTGGACTGACCAGTAAAAATATTCAAGATAATAAAAAGAATTATGTAAAAATATATTTGAAATGTTAAAAAAATAAAAATCACATATGAAAACAAAAAATGACAACAGCAATTGGGGAGCGGGGATGGCTTAGTTGGTAGCGTCGGACTTGCAACTTAAAGGTTGCCAGTTCGAATCCTTGGAAGCAACCGTGAACTATCATATACCTAGTGTATATGATGCGGTGTTTGCGACGTATGCATTGAAAGATGTGTACGTCGTGTGGAGTGGCGCCTTGGCGCATAAGAACCATGGTTCTCAGAACCATTGTAACATGGCATGCGTCTGTCAGGCTGTGAATAGTATAGACCAAAAAAAAAAAAAAAAAAAAAAAAAATAAATAAATAAATGGCAACAGTAACACATGACAACGACAAACAACAACAAACAACAACAAACAACAACAAACAACAACAGCAACAGCAACAACGACAAACAACAAACAACAACAGCAACAGCAACCTTAGAGTCGAGCTTGATGGACTTTTTGGCGTTGGTCACAACCGTCTGGAAACACTGAACCACCACATCGTCTGTCAGCCTGTTGTTGTTGTTGTTGTGGGGGTGTTGTTGTAATAAGTTGCTGAAAAATGTTGTTGAGGGGTGTTTTTTAAGAGTGTGTTGTTTTAAAGGTTTTTTGTTACCACACTCCGCAATATCTGCCATACACTTCCCTGCCATACAATAACCACCCCTCCCAACCCCACAACCACCAAAAAAACTCTGAAACAACCCTCACCCTCCAAATAAACATTCCATCGCCCTCTCCAACACAGCCAGCAAAGCCCCACACCCTCTTCAAATAACCCCAACCTCAACCCCCCCCCCCCCCACACACACGCACACACACACGCACGCACATACACACACACACACACACACATACACGCAAACACACACGCACACACACACACACACCCCCCCCCCCCCCCACACACACATACACCCACACACACACACACAAACAACCACACACACACACCGGTCATAGTAGCACGAAGAGTTCTCCATCAGCTTCTGGATGCACTTTTCGTTGAAGGGCAGCAGGGAGATGCAGTAGCAGAGGTCCTGGCAGTGTTTCTGCTTGCTGGTGGGGGAAAGGGGGTTGGGGAGGAGAGGGGAGGGGTGTGATAGTAGTGATGGAATTAATGATGGGGATGATGATGGAGATGATGGTGATAATGATGAAGATGATGATGATAGGGATACTAGTGATTTTTGATAGTGATGGATGGAAGGAAAGATAGATGGATGGATGGATGTATAGAAGGATAGAAAGATAGACCAAGAGATAGATGTGTAGAAGAATGGATGGGTGGATGAATTGATAGATGGGTAAAAGAATGAATCAATGTATAGAAAAATGGTTTGATTGATGAATAGATGGATGGATGGATGGATGGACGGATGGATGAATATATGGATGAATAGATGGACGGATTGATGAATAGATGGATGGATGGATGAATAGATGGATGGATGGATGAGACTGACTCAGTGGCTCGGATGCGGTGGCAGAACTTCTCAATGAGATTCTCACACTGCTTGTCTTTCTCTATGAATGCTATCAAGAACCTGAAGTGATGATGATGATGACGATGGTGGTAATGATGATGGCGGTGGGGGTAGGGGTGATGATGATGGTAATGATTATGGGGATGACGATGATGATGAGATGACGATAATGATGATTGGGATGGTGATGATGATGATGCACTTCATGATTGGCTTGAAGTGGTCGTGCTCCTGGTTGGTGGTTTCTTCGGAGAGTCGGCTGATGATGTCAGGCAAGACGTTGTAGATCGAGTTCGGCTGTGGAGGTTGTGTGCGTGTGTGTGTATGTGTTTAAAGTTCATTCATCAGCTCACCCTTGCCACCTCCTTTAACTCAACTCCTCCATAAAAACCTCTAATGACCAAGCTCTCCGACCCCCCCCACGCCACCATCTTGATACCTCATAACCAAACCCCACAAAGCCTCAACCGACCCCCCCCCCCATCATACCCCACCCAACAACCCAAAACATCTCACCCCCTCCATTCCAACCCTACCCCCCCCCCCCCTCATCCCACCTTGTTAGAGAACTCCGTGAAGAAGACCTTAGCAGCAGACGCTATTCTGACGTCATCATCCAGAATGCTCAAGGTCAAGTCACTGATTTGACCTTTGACCTTTAATGGGAAGGGTGGGTGGGTGGGTCATGGGAGAGGTCAGAGAAGGTATTAATGTTTTAGTTGCTGGTGAGAAGGGTGAATGGTAAGTACCAACAACTACAATAAAAACAACAACTATAAAGACAACAACAATTACAACAATACCAATAATAACAAACACATCAACAACAAAAACACATCAACAACAAAAACACATCAACAACAAAAACACATCAACAACAAAAACACATAAACAAAAACAATAACAACAACAACACCCACCTTGATCATGTCATTGAGGATCAGCCTGGTGAGGATGAGGACTGCGTTTAGTCGCACCTCTGATGAGTCATCCCTCAGTCTGGAGTGGTGGTGATAATGACGATGAAGAAGATGATAATGGCGATGACAAACCCACCTTCTCCACACTACCCTTTCACAACAAAATATCTTCTCTCACCCTTTCTCCAAAAAGCATCAAACCCGGCTTCTTCACTCTATCCCTCCCTGTACAAACCCCCCCCCCCTATTTGAAACCCACCACACCCCACTCCACTCCACCCTAACCCACCCACCCCCCCATTACAACCTTCGATATATATTGGGCGTCCAGGGCTCGATGAGGTTGGGGAAGCGTTGGACCAGGTCTGCCAGCGAGTTGAGGATGGTGATGCGGACGAGGGGGAAGTTGGAGCGTTCGAGGAGGGTGAAGAGGAGGCGTATGTGGCACTGACAGAACTCAGAGCTGTTTGTTGAATGGGGAGGGAGGGGGAGTGGAAGGGTGAAGGTGTTTGGTGGTGTTTTTTTCTAATTAATAATCCTCTCAAATCACCCCCTATCTACCCAACAATCCATCCATCCATTCACCTAATCTTCCTCTCCCAAGTGATCACACCCATCCACCACCCCCCTCTCTCCCACCTCCCCCTCCCCCCACCTGAGGATCATGAACTTGCAGAGAGCGGAAGTGCTGGCGACACTCAAATCTGGGTCATTGTACTTGACCTGATTAGAACATATAGCCACCACGATTGGCTTGAGACTGGCCAATAAGCTGTCTTGACCTACATTTTGGGGTATTTATAGGAGTGGTTATTGGGTTATTTATCCAGGGCACGAATTTTGCTTGAAACACGATTCACCCTAGAACCCTTTCTATACCACCAACCACATGACCCCTTCACATGTCTTTACCACACACAAACACATACACACCGACACAAACTAACATCCTCCCCCACATACACACCCACAAACACACACATACAGCCCCACACCCACAAACACACACATACAGCCCCACACCCACAAACACACACATACAGCCTCACACCCACAAACACACACATACAGCCCCACACCCACAAACACTCACATACAGCCTCACACCCACAAACACACACATACAGCCCCACACCCACAAACACACACATAAATATCCCCCCCCCCACTCCACTACACTCCACCCCTGACACACACACATAAATATCCCCCCCCCACTCCACTCCACTCCACCCCTAACACACACACATAAATACCCCCCCCCCACTCCACTCCAATCCACCCCTGACACACACACATAAATATCCCCCCCACTCCACTCCACCCCTGACACACACACATAAATATCCCCCCCACTCCACCCCACACACACACACACACACCCACACACACACACACAAACCGCCACATAAACACACAAAAACACACACCATAAAGCAGCTCCTTCTCGGTGACTCTGAAGACGGCTTCAGCTTCAACGTCTTCCGCCCAGTTCTCCTCCTGGTCGCCATGGTTCTCCGAGGCGACCGTTAAGTTGCTCGTTGAGTTCTGGTCGTCCCTCTGTCGGTGCAGGGCTCTTCGATATTTTCTATGCCAGGACCGCAACACGAATAACATAGCCGTAAAAATTATGACACAACTACCGCAACTACCACAACAGCCATGGAACAACTGCACTACCGATGAGCAGCTATAACCATCACCAATACATCCCCCAATACCGCGGGCATTCAGCACCGATAGCACAGACAGGCACCTTGGAGCGACTGGCAGTCTTGACTTTGAAGGCAGACAAGGACTTGCGTTGTTTTGGAGCTGTGCTGCTGTCAGTCTTGCTGTTCAGCCTTTGTGTGTGTGTTTCTTTTTGTTTAAAGACGTTAATGAAGACACACACACACACACACACACACACACACACACACACACACACACACACACACACACACACACAAACACACACACACACACACGCACACACACACACACACACACACCATTTGATCCTCTTCAGTTCATTATAGACGAACAGATCGAGATAGACCAGCTGTTGCAGCGCCACATTGCCCACTGTGTAGAGAAAACGGGTGAGAAGTGGCGCCAAAATGACGTGCTGCGATTGGCTGGCTTGCTGCGTGGACTTTTGTGTGGCCCATAGTTGTTGTGTGCCGCCAATGGTTTGTGTGGCGTCACATAACTGATCCCCATCGTCATCAGCACCATCCACCCCGTTCAATAACTGCTTTATTTCGTCATCATTATCAGCAAAACCTGCTGCCCCCAGAATAACCTTGACCTGTGACCTGATTATCGACTCGCAAATGCGGTCAGGGCCTTGCGCCAGTTTATAAATAGCAACAACCGCTTGGTGACTCATCGGAATCCAGTTCATGTTATCCAGCTGTTGCATGCCTAGTTGGTGGTGATGATGATGTGGAGATGATAATGACCAATCAAAACCACATTAAATATTCATGAAAATAACCAACCAACTAACCCAATTATTAAATTATTAATTAGATTAATATAAACAGTTATATTTCTTAATAGAACATCTCTGTTGTCACCTTCAACCATCATGGTGGTCACCAGACCAAACAACTTGTGGTCGTTGGGCAGCTGGAAGGGGCTTTCTTCATTGCTCTTGCGCTGCACAACAGAAATAAAAATAATCTTTTATTTATTTATACACAATACAATATAATAAAATACTATATATTGTATTGTATTGTAGTGTTATTCATTTAATGAAGTATTACAAATAAATTTTTAAATGATTTAAAAAGTAAATTCAGTTTAAAAGATATAAGTAAATATAAAAAAATTATTCCCTAAATAAATCGCACATCCCTACTCACAATGGTGTCCAGCATAGATAGGGTGACCAGGGCCTCAGCTGCAAGGAGGGGGTCGGAGTGGGAGGGGGGGAGGGCAGTGTCGATAATGATGTCGATGTTGTCGAAGATGATTTCGACCTTTGAACTGTGTGAGGGTAGGAGTGTGCGGGTTGGGGTGTTGTGGGGTAGTGTGAGAGTTGGTTGGGGTGTTGTGGGGTAGTGTGAGAGTGGGTTGGGGTGTTGTGGGGTAGTGTGAGAGTTGGTTGGGGTGTTGTGGGGTAGTGTGAGTGTGGGTTGGGGTGTTGTGGGGTAGTGTGAGAGTGGGTTGGAGCGTTGTGGGGTAGTGTGAGAGTGGGTTGGGGTGTTGTGGGGTAGTGTGAGAGTTGGTTGGGGTGTTGTGGGGTAGTGTGAGAGTGGGTTGAGGGGTAGTGTGAGAGTGGGTTGGGGTGTTGTGGGGTAGTGTGAGAGTGGGTTGAGGGGTAGTGTGAGAGTGGGTTGGGGTGTTGTGGGGTAGTGTGAGAGTGGGTTGAGAGGTAGTGTGAGAGTGGGTTGGGGTGTTGTGGGGTAGTGTGAGAGTGGGTTGAGAGGTAGTGTGAGAGTGGGTTGGAGTGTTGTTGTAGGGAAAAGATTTTACGGATCGGGGGTGGAAAAGTATTGACAGGAGGGTGAGTGGGTGGGAAGTGACGGCAGCAGGATGGAAGATGGAGGACTAGAAAATCAGACGCTTTAGAATTTACGCTTCTACAACCATCCCACTACTACTACTACCACCTGCCCACACCACACTTATACTACTATTACCACTACCCCAACCCCACCTAACACTCTTACTACTACTACTACTACTACTACTACTACTACTACTATTACTACTACTACTACTACTACTACTACTAGCAGCCCCCTCCCCACCACACCTGGCAATGAAGCGGATCAGCATCAGAGCGACTTTCTTCTCCTTGCCTGACGAGCCACTAAATGTGAACTTCTGCCACAACACCTGCAAAAAGGTACCACTAATTGACAAACTAATAACTTAACTATTAAACAACACACTAATAAAATAATTATAAAACTAATAAGTTAATTAATAAACAACACACTAATAAACTAATTATAAAACGAATAACTTATCGCCATAAAAGAGAGGATAAATAAAATGGATTGAATGATAGAAGAATTAAATAAATTTTTCATCAACCTTGATCACTCCATCAGTTATACTGCCACACGTGACAAACTCTTGGATCTGATTGGTAGATGATTTATGCATAAATTATATAAACACTTCTTATTGGTCGAGCAAACACCAATCATGACTCACCAATGCATCGAGGGAGATGAGCTGGCCAAAGGTGTTGCAGGAGAGAGCGAGGACGGTCAGTGATTCGGCGATGGAAACGGAAGTAGGTCTGATTGGTGGAGCGACAGCCAATCACACATTGTCTTATAGTTCAAGCCTCAGTACACAAATATCCTCTTTTAGTCGAACCATCAGTACACACACTTATCCTCTAGTAGTACAACCCTCAATACACACATACAAAAGTGTACAACAAAACACTCCACTCGCATATCAATCTCATGAATATTAATGAGTTAACCGGGCATCGCCATTGGCTGATTTCGGCTCGAGGTATACGCCCTTGTAGGCTTGCACCACTGCCGCCTTGATGTCCTTCTCTTTCGAACACGCCAGAGGCAGCATCTTACGAATGCCAATCATGCACGCTTCCACACCCTCCTGATTTGCATAATTTATGCGTGAATGGGGTTTTTCTTTTGAATAAATGATGAGATTTTTAATCAATATATTAGATTTTTTCATCCATTCATATATGAAATAAATTATCCGACTAAATATCCATAAATTAATATATTTATTTATAAATTCATTCATTTGCATATTCATCTTCCACTCTTCCATTCATTAAAACCTTGTATCCAGTGTAAAAGAAGTTGATGGCTTCGATGACGTCCGAGGATACCTTTGGTGATGATTGTGATACTACTACTACTACTACTACTGCTACTACTACTACTACTACTACTACTACTACTACTACTACTACTACTACTACTACTACTACTACTACTACTACTACTACTACTGCTACTACTACTACTACCACAACCTTGGAGGAGAATAGTTGAGCAATGGTCTGCATACTTTTATCCACCTCTAGCACAAAGTCTCCTGAGCTCTGTTGGTGTGTGCATGGAAAAGGATGGATAGATGGAAGAGGGTGGATGTATGCCAGATAAAGAAGTGTTGAGGGATAAGTGAATTAGAAATAAATTGGTGAGATAGTGAGAAAGAGAGAGAGACCTTGAGAAAGCCCACAAGAGCCTTCTGCTTCACAAAGGCGTCATCCTCTTCATCCTCCTCCTCCTCCTCCCCATCCCCTTGACCAATCGACATCTTGCCTAACATGCTGTTGAACTCATCATTGGTCGATTCTGATGAATGTGAATATGAATGAGGTAAACATGAATATGAGTGAGGTATAAATGAATATGAATGAGGTATAAATGAATATGAATGAGGTATAAATGAATATGAATGAGGTATAAATGAATATGAATGAGGTTTAAATGAATATGAATGAGGAATACATGAATATGAATGACATTAAAATTTAAATGTTTGTATGATGTTGTTCTAGTGGTATTTCAGAAATGTAGGTGGCGGGTGGGGTGAAAAAAAAACTAAAAATTAAAACTTTAAATCAATGAAAAATGGGAGGAGCTAACTTGAAATATACATGAATATGAATGACACATACATGAATATGAATGACACATACATGAATATGAATGACACATACATGAATATGAATGACATATACATGAATATGAATGACATATACATGAATATGAATGACACATACATGAATATGAATGACATACACATGAATATGAATGAGATACACATGATATGAATGAGATAACCATCCACAAACCTTTCCTGCCTTCGATCAATTCATCCAAGACATCCTTCTCTCCACCCCCCTCCCCTTCATCACCTTCCACCCCATTTTCTTCTTTATCTTTATTTCCTTCTTCACTTCTTCTCTTCTCTCGTTCCGCCTTCATCCCTTCCAGCTTTTCCTGCTCTTTCTTGAAGTGTTCGCCGAACTCTTCGGCAGTAAACTGGTGTGGAGTGGGTTGAATTGGTAAGATGGCCGACAATGAAGATGGTTAATAGAATAACTAATTAATTTAAGTAAATCATTTTTTTAAATAAACGCAAAGTAAGCAATCTCTCCTTTATAATCATCTGTTATTATAGAACAGAAAAGAATTATTCTTTTAACTCATCATCGTGCAACCTCATCCTTCACTCACTCCCTCCTCCATCCTTCACTCACTCCCTCCTCCATCCTTCACTCACTCCCTCCTCCATCCTTCACTCCCTCCCTCCTCCATCCTTCACTCACTCCCTCCTCCATCCTTCACTCACTCCCTCCTCCATCCTTCACTCACTCCCTCCTCCATCCTTCACTCACTCCCTCCTCCATCCTTCACTCACTCCCTCCTCCATCCTTCACTCCCTCCCTCCTCCATCCTTCACTCACTCCCTCCTCCATCCTTCACTCACTCCCTCTTCCATCCTTCACTCACTCCCTCCTCCATCCTTCACTCACTCCCTCCTCCATCCTTCACTCACTCCCTCCTCCATCCTTCACTCACTCCCTCCTCCATCCTTCACTCCCTCCCTCCTCCATCCTTCACTCACTCCCTCCTCCATCCTTCACTCATTCCCTCCTCCATCCTTCACTCACTCCCTCCTCCATCCTTCACTCCCTCCCTCCTCCATCCTTCACTCACTCCCTCCTCCATCCTTCACTCATTCCCTCCTCCATCCTTCACTCACTCCCTCCTCCATCCTTCACTCATTCCCTCCTCCATCCTTCACTCCCTCCCTCCTCCATCCTTCACTCACTCCCTCCTCTATCCTTCACTCGGTCCCTCCTCCATCCTTCACTCACTCCCTCCTCCATCCTTCACTCACTCCCTCCTCCATCCTTCACTCACTCCCTCCTCCATCCTTCACTCGGTCCCTCCTCCATCCTTCACTCACTCCCTCCTCCATCCTTCACTCACTCCCTCCTCCATCCTTCACTCACTCCCTCCTCCATCCTTCACTCCCTCCCTCCTCCATCCTTCACTCACTCCCTCCTCCATCCTTCACTCCCTCCCCCCTCCATCCTTCACTCACTCCCCCCTCCATCCTTCACTCACTCCCTCCTCCATCCTTCACTCCCTCCCTCCTCCATCCTTCACTCCCTCCCCCCTCCATCCTTCACTCACTCCCCCTCCATCCTTCACTCACTCCCTCCTCCATCCTTCACTCACTCCCTCCTCCATCCTTCACTCCCTCCCTCCTCCATCCTTCACTCGGCCCTTCCTCTTTCCACCACTCATTGCTTTCTCCCTCCACCACTCATTGTTTTCTCATGCTCCGCCCCAAGCACCTTCGTAGCAATCTTATTGGACATGATCAGACCAATCAGCACTTGAATGGCAGCCTTTCGGACACTGCTCGACCTATCACGAACCCTCTCCGCCACCAGCGCCATCACGTGGTTCAGTGTTAAGAGGGGAACCACCTGGATGGTGATTGGTTGGGTGGTTGGTGTGGTGAGTGGTGATTGGTTGGTTGATGGGTGTGGTGAGTGGTGATTGGTTGCTTGATGGGTGTGGTGATTGGTTGATTGATGGTGTGGTGAGTGGTGATTGGTTGGTCGATGGGTGTGGTGAGTGGTGATTGGTTAGTTGATGGGTGTGGTGAGTGGTGATTGGTTGCTTGATGGGTGTGGTGATTGGTTGATTGATGGTGTGGTGAGTGGTGATTGGTTGGTCGATGGGTGTGGTGAGTGGTGATTGGTTGCTTGATGGGTGTGGTGAGTGGTGATTGGTTAAGGGTGGTTGGTGGGTGGATGGTTGGTAGGTGGGTAGTTGAAGTGAAGAGTGAGTTGAAATTACAAATAAGAACCTAAAAATAAGAATAATCAGCTTAACAATGTTAATATACAATGTTATAACCCACAAATGATAAAAAGATTAGAAATATTAATATAAGAACTATAATAATAATAATATTATTATTATTATTAATAATAATAATAGAAATAACAAGACACCTTCTCAGTGATGAGCATATGCCACACCTGCAGCACCCTACTCCTCACAAATGCGTTCACATCTTGTATGTGTCCCTGTGTGTGTGTGTGTCTCTATGTGTGTGTGTGCCTCTATGAGTGTGTGTGTGTGCCTATATGTGTGTGCGTGTGCCTCTATGTGTGTGTGTGTGCCTATATGTGTGTGCGTGTAGGTTTGTGTGTGTGTTAAGTTTCATTAAGCTAAGGGAGTGATGATGTTGATGGGTGGGGGAGAGGGGGGACAGTGATTATGACGATAGTGGTGTGGACGAGGAAAGTGATAATAATAATAATTATGATAATATAAATGACGAGCATTATTATAGTGGCGTATAACCCAAACGGGCTTCCAGGCCACTTAGGCTGCATATTTTCACTTGCGCCTTTGGGTTACTAGGGCATTGGTTGCACTTGAACCTAGGACCTTTCATTATTGGTCAAGCCGAGAGTGGTTGCCGACTCAGCTACCCGTTCAGCCGTGATGATGATGATGCGAAAGAGGGGAGTGATGGTGATGATGCAAAAGAGGGTAGTATTGATGATGATGATGATGATGATGATGATGTTGATGATGATGATGATGATCACCTCGAGGAGGCTGAAGAAGGAGTGCTTGGTGGTCTTGAGGCGTTGGTCGAGGCCCTGTTTGAGGACGCCCTTCAGCAACTCACCCAGCACCACCACCATGCCGTTCCTCATCGTGTACGACTGGGTGGGGGTCGTGGTGGGGCTTGTGTGTTGTAGTGGGGGTTTTTTTGAGAGGGAGGGGGGGAAGGGGGTTGTGGTGAGGTTTGTGTGTTGTAGTAGGGGTTTTTTTGGGGGGGGGGGGGTGGGGGTTGTTGTGGTGAGAGGGGGTTGTTGTTGTTTGGTGGTGGAGAAAGTTAGTGATTTTTGTGGTAGTAGTAGTAGGAGTGTTAAAACGTCAATGCTATCTACTAAACCACTCATCCATCCTCTATCCAACCACTCATCCATCCTCTATCCAACCAACCATCCATCCTCTATCCAACCACTCACCCATCCTCTATCCAACCAACCATCCATCCTCTATCCAACCACTCATCCATCCTCTATCCAACCAACCCTCCATCCTCTATCCAACCACTCATCCATCCTCTATCCAACCAACCATCCATCCTCTATCCAACCAACCATCCATCCTCTATCCAACCAACCATCCATCCTCTATCCAACCACTCATCCATCCTCTATCCAACCAACCATCCATCCTCTATCCAACCAACCATCCATCCTCTATCCAACCACTCATCCATCCTCTATCCAACCACTCATCCATCCTCTATCCAACCAACCATCCATCCTCTATCCAACCAACCACCCATCCTCTATCCAACCAACCATCCATCCTCTATCCAACCAACCATCCATCCTCTATCCAACCAACCATCCATCCACCCGTGCACACACCTCCTCATCCAGTAATTCAATAACGAGTGAGATGGACTGAAGGAGCGGTAAAGGAGTCAACTTGGACATCTCCACCAGCAGGGCGGCCATATTGCGTGTGTTGATCGTGTCCTGGGCCAGCTCATCACTGTCCAGTCTGCCTATCTCCCTGTGGTAGTGTCATGGGGGGGGGGGGGGTGATGGTGGTAGTTGGTGGAAATGGGTGGATAGAGAAGGAAAAATAGGGGTGGGAAAAGTCTATTCATCCATGCATTATCCCTTACACCCATCAATCCGTCCATCTTCAACACCCATCCATCAATCCCCCCATCCATCCCCATTTATCAATCCACCACCCTTCCACACCATCCATCCATCCTTCCACACCATTCATCCATCCATCCATCCATCCACACCCACCTCATGATCTCTGTCACCACCATGGGGCAGTCGTATTGGTTGCACAAGACAGAGACGATGTACGCCACTGTGGAGACCATCTGCTCCGAGTTCTGCAGCAGTTGCAGCAGCTTCAGAACGCAGCCTGTGGTAGTGGTGGTAGTGGTTGTTGTAGTGAGTGGGGGGGGGGTGATGAAAAGGTAGTAGCGGACTGTTGCTGGGTAAGAGTTCAAAACACCCCTAAGAGAAACAACCACCATCGCGACCACATACTGAAGCTGTGCTTATGGCACTTGACCATGATGCCGATGATGTTGGCGATGTGCTCCTTGCACTGCTTGTACTTCACGCCTGCGATGTTCTCCAGCGTCTTGTAGCATGTGTTCGTCACTAGTCTGTCGTGGTGGTGGTGGATTGTCGTGTTGGTGGTTTGATTGTCGTGTTGGTGGTTTGTCATGTTGGTGGATTGTCGTGTTGGTGGATTGTCGTGTTGGTGGTTTGATTGTCGTGTTGTTGGTTTGTTGTGGTGGTGGTTTGTCGTGTTGTTGGTTTGTCATGTTGGTGGTTTAGTGGGTGGAGAATTGGTGGTTTAGTGTGTGGAGAATTGGTGGGTTCAGTGGATTGCGACATTTGGGCTGTGAGATGAACAGTTGATAGAGTTTTGGAGAAAATATGGAGAAATTATTTTGGAAAATAATTAATTATTAAGATTGAAATGTTTGTATGATGTTTTTCTAGTGGTATTTGAGAAATGTAGGTGGTGGGTGAGTTGAAAAAAAAAACTAAAAATTAAAACTTTAAATTAATTTTTAAAATGGGAGGAGCTAACTTGACAAACTGCTCCTCAACGATTGGCGGGTCCCAGAGGGAGGAGATGTGTAATTGGACGACGGAGAGGAGGGTGTGGAGACCCGTCTCCCTCTCGCACTCCCATTGCTCGACCAGGTTCGAGGATGCTTTCTTCTTGGAAGTCTGGGTGGGATTGAGTGCACCTTGATTCCTCCCCAATGCTGACAAGTTTTTCTCTCGGATATCACAGCTTCCTTTCCCTCCTTCCCCGTCACATACCTCCACTCGACAACTCAAAGGATCATTCCCCTTTCCACCCAGCTGTCCACCAACTACATTCTCCACCTGTCCCATGCCCCTACACCCGACCAATCATGTCCCTTCCCACCCACTCACACCTGCACTACAAGCCATTTCCATCCATGCCTTCCCTACATTCCACCCACCCACATCCCTTCCCACTCACACCCCCACTTACCCAAACCACCCACAACCCACACCTCCGCTACCACCCACCCACGCACGCACGCACACACCTTGGTGGCATTCTGGCTCATGAGAATGACGCTGACACTCAGTTCGTAACTCTCCATCATCTGACACACCACATACACGCTCATCTTCAACATGTTGCCGTAGCGAACCCTCGTGTCCGTCTCGATCGAGTCAGTGTCCAACACCCTCACCAATTCCCCTACTAGACTTTTGGTTACTGGTTGGTTTGTTGGTTAGGGGAGGTTGGGTTTGATTGGGTTTGAATAGAATGGTTTAGGGGGATGGGTTTGGTTGGCGTGGAAATAGAATGGTTTAGTTTAGGGCGTTGAACATAGGATGGTGATTGTGGAAGGATGAGATGGAGTGGATGGTGATGGAGAAAATATGATTAAAGAGATTATGAAGTAATAGAGATTATTTATTTAAGAGCACACGATTGGCAAAATCTGGAATCCCACCATTCATGATGAGTCTCCATGCCGCAAGGCTCACTTCTGTGTCTAATGTCTTGAAGTGTCTGTTGTGGAGACGTGCATTAATGCATCAAAAAAATATTTTTTATATAATACTCGTTAATATTATATTTTGGTGTTATTAAAAACAACTGTGATGTATCAATATAATCTTTAATAAATATTTAATTATTGGTTAATAATTATGTAGGCTTTAATTAGATAGCGGCAGACGAACTCAATGACGCTGTAAAAGTAGTCGAAGTTGGAGAGGATGACAGAAGTTCCTTGTGCTCTGTACTCATTGGTGACGTCTGCATGGAAAAGGAATGAAGATCATGACTGAATGAATAGACTGAACCAAGCCATTGAATTTAAACGAATCAATTTAAGATAATTTTATAATTAAATAAAATGTTAAAAGGATTTATAAATATTTGAAGAACAAAATACGTTTGAGTTTTGTTGGTAGAAGCTTTGCAAACAAAACATCTGCGACAGCATAATCGTTGGCATTCTGCTTTTCCAAAAGCTGTTCTTTTGACAAGGGAATTACAAATTCAAAGTCAGACATTTCTTGGAAATATTATATTTCCTCAATTCAAAAACGCGCCAATCATATCCATTTAGATGATTTGAGTAAGTTTAAACTATCAAAAATAAAAAAAGTAATTTTTTAACTATCTTTTGTAATTTCATTAAAATTACATTTTTTGGGTTTAATAATAATTTTTTTCCAATAAAATTTAAATACACTTTTGAAAAGTTTTATAATAGCTACAAATGCATCTTTTTAGTAAGAAGAAAATTTTTATATATTTTAAATCTTGTTTAAACCTTAATTTTTTGCATTTATAAATAATATTAGTAATGTAAATAATTTGTATTTAACGATTTTATCGTTAAGCTAACCTATTAATCGTTTCTTGTAGCATTTCCGTTACTTATTAACTTCGTTTCAATTCCGTTAACTGAGTAATTAAATCTGACAATTATAAAATATAATTAAATCTTTTCATTTTAACTAATTATCAATAAAAAATGGAGTTCAAAAGGGATCAAACTTATGAAGTTGGGGATCAGGTTCTGGAGTCTCTCCCAGAAGATGAAGCATCTCAGAATCCATGGCCGCATCTAAGCAATTATTTTTCCTACGTCTCCAGTGACAATGACAAGTACATCTTCAGCTGCAGACTCTGTCTTCCTAAACGAGTGGTTGCCAAGGCACACAGAAGGACTGTCAGCAACCTTAAGCAACATGTCACCAGGGTGCATCCTGAACACCTGAGAAACTTCGAGAACTGCCTCAAATTAAGATCTTTCAAATTATTGAACAACTCTTCTACTCTCTCCCCTATATCAACACCCATCCTCTCTTCTGCCTCCGTCAAGGAGGAAGCAGTCACACCACCACAGCAGGAAAACTCCTTCTACCCATGGCCACACCTCAATGACTTTTTCCTGTTTGTCTCGCGGGATGGTGATCGCTTTGTGTTCAACTGCAAGGTTTGTCTGCCGAAGCACGTTCTCATCAACGGCCATCGCAGCAGCCTAAACAATCTGAAACAGCACATAAGCCGCGCCCACCCCACCTTCTTTGCTGCTTTCCTCGAGAAGGTGAAGGAGGGCTCATGCAGGGGCAGGGGAAAGAAGAGGCTGAGTTTGTCTCTGAAGGAGGAAGAGAGAGAAAAAACGATAAGATATAACTTCCCTGATGACAACTCCAAAATGAAACCTAAAGATAGAAAATTGCAAGACTCAATCACACAAACTGAAATGAACTACGAAGTCTCTCTCGACTCAACCACGCCAACCACACCAATGCCTGTCAAAAGATCCATCGACAGCCTCGCACCTTACGACCCGAGTGACAACCCCTGGCCTCGGCTTGGTGAGTTCTTCTCACTGAACTCGCGAGAGGGCGACAAGTTCATCTTCAACTGCAAGATTTGCACCTCCAAGAACTCACTCGTCAAGGCACACCGCTCTTCTCTCAGCAACCTCAAGCAGCACATCCGACGATGCCACGCCTCCATATTCAGTCACTTCCTGAACAGCATCAAGAAAGGTCTCAAGCAAAAGAAGAAGAAGACCTACTCCGACTCTGACAGTGAAGCTGGCACCCTCGAGTCCTCCCCATCCCCTCCGTGCCCCACACTGCACCATCCAAGCACCAAACCGTGCGGCAGTGACGTTTCTCAAGCATTGGTCGAACAGCGCATCGTCGACTTCTTCGTCTCGAACCTCCTGCCTCACAGCGCAGTCGAGTCGGAGACGTTTGAACGACTCATCCGCACCCTCAACCCCACCAAGCACTCCATCTCCAGACGCACCCTCGGCAGACGCATCAGCAACCGACAACACGACAGCCTCAAGGAACACCTCATCAACGTGTTAGTTTTCTTTTTTAATAGCAGTATTTTTGATGGTAGAAAAAGAAGCAAGTTGTTTTGATGCTTTTCAGTTCATTATCGATGATGATTGTCTCTACAGTTCTTTCTCAAATTATAGTCATCTTTTATTCATTACTTGAATTCAAATATTTGCCACATCACCCCTACACCAACCTCTCTACCACAGCCACCACCTCCACAGAATCTTACCGACAGTCAGGTGGGTCTCGGTGGCAGTCGACTGTTTCTATGCGCACAAGAAGGGTTATCTGGGAATGGCTGTTCATTGGTTGGATCCCACTACCAGGTGTGGTAGTAGTAGTGGTAGTGGTAGTAGTAGTAGTAGTAGTAGTAGTAGTAGTAGTAGTAGTAGTAGTAGTAGTAGTAGTAGTAGTAGTAGTAGTAGTAGTAGTAGTAGTAGTAGTAGTAGTAGTTGTAGTTGTAGTTGTAGTAGTAGTAGTAGATTTTAAAATTTTCATAACTTTTCCACTCCACTCAATGACACTTTTCAAATAAACTAAAAAATTTCCATCCACATTTAACCACTCAATCCTTTCATCCACCATCCAACCCATCCAACCTCCTCAACCACTCCATTCACCCCACCTCCAACAATCCACCTTCTCCAGGGAGATGCAGTCAGCAGTGCTTGCTTGCATCCACTTCTCGCGACAACAGACCCCTTCGGAACTGCACCAATCAATCGCAGGCGTCCTCAAGGAGTTTGCCATTGAAGAAAAAGTCACCAGGTTGGCGGGAAGGGATGGGCGTGTTTTTTTGAGGGGGTGTGATTTATTTTGAGAGATGGTGATGATAGTTGTAGTAGGAGTGGTGGTGTTATCTCTAAAGATGCTGATGGTAGATGAGGGGTTTCAGTTTTAGAGATAGTGATATTAGAGAGTTTTTGTGAAAAGAAAACTTGTGAATCTAGACCATGTCTGATGATGGTGACGAAGATGATGATGATGATGACCAATGATCAGCCATGAAATCATAATCCTAAAGTCCACTTTCCCTTTCAGAACAACCGTTGGTGAGAACTTCATAAAAAGCAACTTCGCCTCAGAGACGAACTCAGGCATACAAGCAGACACACACGCAAGCTCACAAGGCATGATGTCCAACTGCGTGGATGCCTCTGTGACCGCCTTGTTGTCTGGTTGCGTGGACGACCAACAACTGCAGTACATCAGTCTTGCATCGACCAGCAATGCGTTGAATGAGTTGAATCTGCAGGCACAACTACCCGCCCAGAACAACTACCCCCACAACAACAATAACTGCAACAACAACAATCATTTGTTGATGACCTTCCCTCCCTCTGAACAACTTATCTGTATCAACCCACCTTCCATCCAAACCACCACCACCACCAACAACAATGCCAACCATCTCAACTACACCAACCACAACATAAACACAAACAACCACATTCTTTCAACCACCAACTCCACCACCAACATCAACACCAACAACACCACCACAAACCTCACGCACAAACACATCACTTGCGCCGCTCACATTCTGAACACCGTAGCGAGCGAAGACGCCGAAAATTGCCTCCAATTCAACGGTGTTTACCAGACAGCGATCGCCAAGGCTCGTTCGTTATGGTCTTTACAAGAATCCAGCCTCGTCGCCGCCGATAGTGTGCTGGCTGAGGTCGGTGAAAGGTTGCTTTCACCGGAGTGCAACCGCTGGACGTCCGCTCACGAGAGTGTGGTGGCGTTGAATGGCGTGTTGGAGAGTGGCAAGAGGGCTTCTTTGCAGCAGGTGATGCTGCAGATGAAGCTGCCGGTGTTCGATGACCAGGACGTGTACTTTCTCAAGGAGTATGCCATGGTGCGTGGTGGTTGTGGGGGGTAGTGGATTGTGGGTGGTGGGTAGTGGATGGTGGATGGTGCCTTCACCAACACACAAGCAAATCACACAAACACTCTCAACCACAAAAACCAACAACAAGCATTCAGCGCACCCAACTGCATTAACCACCACCACAGCAGCAACCACCACCACAACAGCAACCACCACCACCACAGCAGCAACCACCACCACTACAGCAGCAACCACCACCACTTCCTCCCAGGTGATGACACCAGTGGCAAAGGCGCTGGAAAAGCTGCAGAGAGACGAACACGCGCACCTGGGCACTCTCCTTCCCACCGTGGCTGCCACCATCTTCCGCTTGAACGACCTCAAGTCACAGGACCTCGTCTACTGCGCCTCGTTGGTTGACGCACTGTTGGTCGGCATCTACAAGCGTTTTGAAGGCCTTCTCGACGATCAAGAGTGTCAGTTAGCCGCAGCCTTCCACCCCAGGTTTCGTCTGATCTGGTTGGAGAGGTTCAACAGCACCAAAGTGCCCCAGGTTCGGAGGCTGATGGAGCAGGAGGTGAACGAGGCGATGCGGGAACAACCGCTCAGCATCGGTGGCTGCCAGGCCGACGACGACTTCTTCAGCGTCGTGACGCACCCGCACGAGAACACCAACACGGCGCATAACCTGGTCAAGACGTGGCTCGAGACGGCCTCTAGCGACCTCCTCACCGACGCTGCCTTCTTGGGAGAGGGCTCGTTGCTGCACTGCTTTTGCCGCTACAACACTGCGGTACCCACCTGCTCGAGTGTCGACCGCTTGTTCTCGAAGGGCACTGACATCCTCCAGAAAAAGTCGTCGCTCTCCGATGAGAAGTTTGACATGCTGCTCTTCATGAAGGGGAACATGCATCTGATGGAAAAGCTGGAGAGTGCTGGAAGTAAGACTGCTGCTGCTGCTGCTACAGGGAGGAAAGGGTCTTTGTGATGGATGGATGGGTGGGCGGGTGATTGGTTGACCGATTGGTTGGTTAGTTGGTGGTTGTTTTTGTTTTTGTGGTGTTTTTTTTATAGTTTTAATTTTCGTTGTTTATTATTTATTGTGTGGTTGTTGTGTTGTGTTGATCATGAACTGGTTGGTTGTGCAGTTGATTCCTATTTTGGCTTGTACAAATTAACCTTTCAGTCACTATGACATCTTTAATCTTACCGATAATAATAATAATTATTAGTAATAATATTTTCTTATTATTATTGTAATTAATATAGTAATAAGATTAATATAGCATTATTATAGTGGCGTATAACCCGAAAGGTCTTCTAGGCCACTTATGCTTCAACCCTTGCAACCGATGTCCTAGTAGCCCATAGACGCGAATCGAAAACTTTTCAACCCAAGTGGTCTGAGAGCTCGTTCGGGTTACACGCCACTATAATAATACTCGTTAATATTTATTTATTTAAAAGAAAAAAATTAAGGAGCAGCAAGGGGTGCCTATTTATTCTGCAATATGTTACGCTTCCTAGCGACCTCTACCTTCATAAACTCTCCATTTCAATATTCTCATGATGGCATATGCAGTCAAGAATTATCACTGTTCACTTTCCATTGGAAAGAATGGCATGTGTTCAGTGTTCACGATTCTATCGAACAAGTTAGTTATTTAATTTAATATCGTTTACTTAAATAAATAGATAATTCGTCGTTTTGATATGGCTCCCAGGCTTACCTTACCTCACCTCCATTCGCATGGTCCTGCTTCTGTAATTCTATCATTATTAGTGACTCAAATCCCTTTTAATCTCTCCCATCACCATCATCGAGTGGTCGCAGCTGGGAGGTTAATAGGCTCTTCTCCGCGGCAGGAGGAAGTGACTGTTTTCTGTTCGCTGCCCATGATTTGAAGTTCACATTTTGAACTGTTCGAATATTTGTTTCTACGGAAATATATGGAAAAGTAAGAATTCTAATATAATTATTTATAATAAATAAAAATGCTCTTAAAATGTACAATAAAATGGCTTAATAGAGTTGTGTCTGTTAATCGGGGTTATAAGCCCATCATCGTTGAGAGTTCGCCTATATTTATAGGTATTTTTAAGGATAGTATGTATTTATATATGTTTTAATTTGTTGTGGGTTAAGCCACAAACGAAAACAAAAATGCTTGTTTTACTGAACCAAAAAATATAAATAAATAAAAATAATGTTTTCTTTTAAATTATCGCAACCTCTCGGATACACTCGAGCTTGTTTATATCTGAGTTCCCGACCTTTTCCGAAACCAAGAGTGCATCTAAGTATATTTTATTAAAATGTGTTTTTTCTAAAAAAAATACTTTATAACATGATATTCAAAGAATACTAAATAATTTTAATACAAATTGATAACTAATTTTTTTGTAATCAAAAATTTTTATTTCGTATCAAACTAGAGTTTTGCAGATATTCAATAAAAAATGACGATCTTGACACGAAAGCGTGTCACATGGTGAAAAAGCTTTTAGATCCTTTTCCCTTTTTTTCAATACATGACAAGTCTCTTAATTTTTCATGAAAAAAATAATTTTTTAGTTAGTTCTTTCAATTTGTTTTTTATTTTATGTAAAAATACATTATATTTTTTATTTACTTACAAAGGAAAGGTGATAATAAAAACAAACTTCACGCATCTTCAAAAAAATATTTGATAAAATAATGAAAAGAAAAATAATTAATAAAGATATAAATTATAAAATGAAGTTATTAGGTTGTTAACATTAAAGTGGTTTTTTAAATATCTCAATGAAAATACTTTGAAAATATAATATCGGAAAAATAGAAAAAATCTAGAAAAAGTTAATTTCAAATAAAAATACTATATAAAAAAACCGAAACTTCAATGAATGCTTTTTAAAAGTGGCAAGAGGCCTACGTGACCAGCTAAAAAAATATTTTTTTAATTAAAAAAAAATAATTAGACAAAAAACTTAATCTTTTCGAAGAAGAAGTAATAATAGAAGCAAAAAATATCAAAATTTAAAAACATCTTTTAAGTTTTAAGACACCATACTTTTTTTCAAAAGAATTGTTTTTTTAGATCTTTATATTGGACATTCTTTTTAACCGTCTATTCAAAAACGCGAATGTCTTTGACGACCAATATTAATAATAATAATAATAAATAATAATACTTATTTATTTTAACATTAAAAAAATAACTCTTAACAAATGTCCAAGGGATTTGGTATTTTAGGGTAGTTATGTTAGTACTATTATTAGATGTACTACTTGAAGTAATAAAACTTCTACTAATAAAAAAGTCTTTTAGTTTTCACACTGCTAGGAAGCCATAATTAAATATTTTACACTCGATTGTTGATTAAAAGAACCATCTAGGTGCGCATAAAAGTTTTGGAAATTGGAAAATTATTAACTTATTGGTTTTAGACTATTTTATTTTTAAAATTACAGTAAAAGCTAAATTTCAAGCTTTTAATAAAAATATAACTTTGAAAATGAATTTAAAGGTTTTGAGTACACCTTAAGGATGCGAAGTTCAGCCGGAAAACCATTAAAAACCAATTTAAAGTAAACTTAAGCAAACAACTTGACAACCAATACATTTCCTTTCGTTAATTCAAAATTAATTTTTTTTAAACATATAGAACCTATGAATAACTCAATTTATATTTCAAATTAAATTTTCGTCAATCGTGTTTAACAAAATCTTCAAATCCATGCGACGTTTCAAAGTTATTTCCGTCGGCACACACTCAGACGAAACCTATTTGCGTCCAGACTACTCTCGACAACTCTTTCAACGCGTCGGTCGCCTCTAATGGCGTGTTTACAGGCGAGTTTAAGCGGCCACTTCGGACTCACTCCGTTCCCCATCCTTCGTTTTAGACACTCCGGTGTTCTGAGAGCCGCTGCCACCGCAAAGATAAGTCTCATTATAAATTCAAGGCACCGCTCTCATACATATGAATGATAGCGTGCTCATTAATAATTCAACGTCAACAACACTCTTTATTCTATTTTATTGCATTTAATAGTATCACATATCCCTATTTTGTACTACACTTTGCTTATTTCACTGTACTTAGCTGTACTACATTTTCCCATTTTATTGTGCTTAAACGCACCTTCAGACTGCGTGGATTCGTCAATGGCGTTTGAAAAATTAAAAAATCGGCGGATTAAGTCACGCGACTTCAATAAAAGAACGACACATCAAGAGTGTCCGTGCGGCTCAGTGCTGATGGAGTTGCAACTGTTGCAAGCAGACGGAAGGCCTTAAAGCAGTTCTGTATTAATATTTTATTTTTTGAGCTTCCATTTTATTTTTTAATTATATTTTAATCCGCTACATTAACATTTAAGTCGGAATGAGTAGAAGATTTAAATTCGTGAAAATAATTCAAATTAACTTGAAGCAATATAAAATGTGTGCATTTTAAAGATCTATAAGTATTGAAACATTAGAAGGAAATATGAAATTCCGCTCGTTCTGGCTTGACTCCCACGAAAATCACAAGACAACTGTGCAGGCAGTTTGAAGCCTTAATGCCTGAAGCACGGAAGAACATCCGGATAAGACGGAAGAGAAGATTGATGCGAGGAGGAGGGCTTTGAGCCAATGTTGACTCAGTCGGTGAATGGAAAAATGAGTTATAACGAAAATATTTGATTTTTCAAAAGTGTTCATTATATAAAAAAGTTTTAATAAATAAAGAAAATATTTGAAATTAAAATGCTTAGGCGAGTAGACAAAGAATGACATTTCGCAAAGGACATTTTGACATTGACAAACTGATGTTGTCCTAATGAAATAATAAAGAGGTTTGATGTTTCGAGCATTTTACGTCACAATTTTACAATTTGTATCTTTATGTAAATATGTTGATGTAAGGAAGAAGGAATTAAGTATATGACTTGAAAAACAAATTTTTAAAGTTGAAAATAACATGTCAAAGTTTGATGGATTCTTTCATATAAAAAGAATGAATATAGCAAATTGTTATCAGTATTGTTAAAAATCACCAACAAACACAATTGGTTTTTTTCATGGTCTGTATTATTCACAGCCTGAAAGACGCAGGTCATGTTACAATGGTTCGGAGAACCATGGTTCTTATGCGCCAAGGCGCCACTCCACACGACGTACACATCTTTCAATGCATACGTCGCAAACACCGCATTATATACACTAGGTATATGATAGTTCACGGTTGCTTGTCAAGGATTCGAACAGACAACCTTCAAGTTGCAAGTCCGACGTCTACCATCTAAGCCATCCCCGCTCCTAAATTTTTATTTGCATTTATACCTAATATGCATAAATGCAAACTAAAATGGCATTTGTTAAAAAAAACAATAGTGATGAATTTATCATTCTCTATTATTTTCATATAAACATTCATCAAATCTTCCTTTAATAAACAAACTTTTTTTTCAAATTGCATGTAAAATTAAATTTGTATTTGTATAAATCTATATGAAACTAAAATTATGTTTGTAGATAGAACTTTTGTTATCAATTTGATTTTGTTTTGTGTTTTTTGAATAAAAATTAAACTAGTGATGGTATGTTCTGAAAATGTATTTCGGAAGTCATATACTTAGTGTACAAGATGCTCTTGATGATGATGCTAAAAGTGAAAGCACTAGTGGTTGTGTATTTTTGCATCTTCTGTGATGTTTTTTTTCATTTTGATGTTATTACTCTGGAGAAGAAGAATAATATCCTAATTTATGGCATACTCAAATAGATTTTATTGTGGAGCATTCCACAAATAAGGACTCTTTCGAACTAAAAAGATGATTTTCAGGTAAACAAAAAAAATTTTATTCTTAAAATAAATTTTACTTTTTTAAATTTCAAAATCATTAAAAATTTTTTTCGATATTTTCTTCTAAATGATTTTTTTCCATCGATTGCTTTTTTAGTTGAATCATTTTTCCATTTTCTACGGATCTTTTTTCTGAGAGCTCTGGGGCTAAATCCTGATATATGCTGCTTCATTGAATTATGCATGCAAGAAGTAATTCGGGAAATTCTATCTAGGATATTTTAAGATTTCTTTTAAATGTACAAAGAATACTACTACTACTACTGCTGTTGCAACTACTACTAATAATACTACTACTACTACTACTGATAATAAAATAATGACAATGACGATAATAATAATAAGAAGAATTCTACTCCAATCCTTGCATCTAGTGCAGAATAGTTTTGGATGAAGCATCTTGCAGAGGAAGAACGTTGATGCAGGAGACGCTTGTGTGGTGTGTAGAGGTCGGACATGGACGATTTTTCATTCCCGGTCCCGTCCCGTTCCCGAAATTTGTTTTCCCGTCCCGTCCCGTTCCCGATGGGACATCAGAATTTTGATTCCCGTCTCGTCCCGTTCCCGAAATTTTTTTCCCCTCCCGTCCCGTTCCCGATGGACCATCAGAATTTTGATTCCCGTCCCGTCTAATTCTAAAATTTCTTAAAATCTATTATTTGAAAGTCAGAGAATATTTCTTTTATTGAAATAAAAAAACACGATTTAAATTTCAATATTTATTGAAATGAAAGTATTGTTTTTGAGTAATTCAATCAAGTCTTTATTGCTTTTCACACGGGTTAAACCGTTAAGAGTTTCAACTTTCAAATGAGATGATTTTGGGTCTGAAGTTAAACGACCACATATTGAAAAATTCTGTTCACAGCGAATATAACATGCAGATATACTAAACAAAATTTTGGCTACTTCTTGTACTATTTTAAAACTGCTCATTTTACTCCAATAAAATAAAACATCTTTATAATTTTCATTTTTTTTTGGGACGTAATTGTGAATATTTGTTCAATTCATCCTCTTCTGAATTTTTTTCTTTGTTCATTATTATTTACTTTTCAACAATGTTAGAAATATGTTTTTTGACAACATTCTTATTCTCCACAACTGCAAATATAAAATCATTCGTATAATTTGATAGTATAATAATTTTATTATAATTTTTAAGTTATAAAAACAAACATAATAGGTCTAAATAACCATCATTTGTTTTTTTTTCTCAACGGCACTGCAGCTTGGTCTGGCTGTACAAAATAGAATTAAATTTTTTCAAATGAAAGTCTTGGTATTTATTTCTTTTCTATCCCAAACTTTTTTCCTATTATTCTTTCATACTGGGGATGCAACAGACATGCTGTCATATAAATAAGATCAATGGCATCTTTTTTTTGTCGAAATGATCAACTGAGCAATCATTTGGAAATTAATCATTCAAATTCAAAGTATTAATTTATAAAATTAAAATAATATAAGTTCACATTTTGATTCCATCTGAAAAGTTTTCATCATCACCCATTTGTTCTAATCTCCCTAATCTTTGTACTCATCATAACAACTTCAAATGTTGTGTTGGAGGTTTAGATATTGGCAATAGTGGCTTCGTTATACATTTCCATTGCATTTAATACTTATTTTAAGTACGGAGTATCGATAAAATAAAGATTTCCATACTTAGAAGTTTGCTGAAAAATCATTGTTAAAGAATCCAATCCCAATAACTGTTATTCCCGTTTTTCCCGTTCCCGATTTAAAAGTTGATTCCCGTTCCCGTCTTTTCCCGTTCCCGATTTGAATGTTGATTCCCGTTCCCGTCCCAAAAACTTATTCCCGGTTCCCGACTTTTCCCGTCCCGAAATTAATTTTCATTCCCGTTCCCGCGGGTACCTGGTCAGATCGGGTACCCGGTCCGACCTCTAGTGGTGTGGTGATTCTGCTGCAGTCACTAGATGTATTTGTGATGAGAAGCAGGCAGTGCACGAAATAAAAAGAGTCCTATTGTAAGCATAATATCGTAATACATATCAATAGTAGTAATAATAATAATAATAATGATAAAAAGTGCTGGTATTTTTGGTGCTTCAGCTGAAAAACAGGTTTAGATGGCAAACAGAAAAATGCTCTCGTCTATTTATTTATTGAATAGATTATCACTCCAGTTCGGTCTTTTAGGTTTTTAGCTTAAATACAACCCACACATCTGTATCCATAAAAAAAACCTACAAACAAGTATACATAAACACACAGGCATTTAGAAATAATCAGCGATTTTTCCTGATGGGCGGCGATTCTGGGGGGGTCCTGGGGTCCAGATACTCCACTTTTTAGTTGTGCGGGTTCTGCCTTAATGTGAACCCCCCCCCCTCACTTTTTTCAATAAAAACATTTTTAAACTCTTGTTTTGATGCGAAAATAATCGTCAAACATAGCATTAAACTGAATTTTTACATATTAAAACATTGTGAGTATCTGAAGTTATAGTTGTAGCTGTCAAAACTAAAACTTTTTAATGCTTACATAAATATTCGTATAAAAACAGAAGTTAAACAATGTTTTTTAAGTGAGGAGAAGAGGATCCGGACCCAAGGACCCCCCAGGATCGTCCATGCTGGCTAGGACCCTCCAAGATTTGCAAAAGATCGCCGCCCTTGCATTGTGGTTATTATTAATCACCCTTGCGTGTAGCCAGACGATTTCAAGTCTACTGAGATAATTAAAATGTAATTTTTATTTTATTTTAGTATCATTTATACTGCATAGATATATGAGCTTTTAACAATAGGTCGGATAAAAAATAGTATATTATTAATTGAGTGAAAAATTTATAAGTTTAAAATTCAAATCCGAGAATTAACCGAGTACCCAGGAAAAGTCATTAAGTGCGAATTTTAAAGCGTCCAAGGTATTCTCCAAATACAAAATGTTTCTTTAAACAAAATATATTGTGAACCATATACCTATAGTATATATGTTGTGAACTTTTGATTTTATAGTTTATTTAATATAAAACAGTTGTTCTTATTATATCTTTGAGTTGGAGAAAGAATTTCCAAAACCCCGTCAAAAAATCAATAAAAAAATTAATCAATAATTTTTTTACAATTTTAATTTCAAGATAATACAATATTTGATGATTGAAGGTGATTGATGACTGGGGGCTGGAATAACTTAGGAATAAAGCGCTTGGCACTCGATTCACTAGCGTGGATTCAATTCGTATTGTCGCCTAAATGCGTCCTTGCTTCAGAGAGGCCCTGCGCTTTATGGGAAGAAGAAGAAAAGGATGATGATGATTACTTATTTGAAACAATTAATTATAAATGTTTATAAATAATTAATGTATTTATAAATATTTAAAAAAAGAATTTATATTTGGAAAGATGTGTGTAGGTTCTACACTGTAGAAGCACGAGGGAAGAAGATGTCAAGAGAGGAATAGAAGCTCTGAAGGATCACCTTCACGTGTGTGGAGTGGTTTGTGTGATATGAAGTGGGATGTGATGGATGGATGAAAAGATAAAAAGTTAGATGGATTGATAGATGGATGGATCAATGGAAAAATGGATAGATAGATAGATGGATAAACTGATGGATGAGTGACTGAACTTGTTTGGTCACGGCATACAAATATTTTTTCAATCGATACGAGTTTTAGAAAGTAAAAGAAAGATACACATGCTTGAATTCAAATGAATTAAATAAAATAATCAATTGTACAAATAATAATAATAAATTAATAAGTTATATGAATAAAAATAATGAAATAAAAAATTATGCAAATACATATAATAAATTGTGTGAATCCAATAATAAAAACGAATAAATTATACGAGAGAAAAAAATAATAAGCTAATAAATGATGGCAATAAAAAAAACTAATAAAGCATGTGAATAAAAATGAAAAACTTTGAGAAAAAAAAAATGTTTCAATTAGTTATATATGAAAACTGTATGCCAAAAACATCACTAATAAAATAATTGGACCTGTTTTATATGTCCTCACCAAATTTAAAAACTCATTTTATGTAATATTAATAAAAACTAAACTTCATGTACATTTTAAAATTCAATTTTTATTTTTCTAATCAAACTAATATATTTAATTAAAATTAAACTAAACCTTAAACCCTAAGCCAAAAAACAATTTTGTAAATAATAACTTATGATTTATCATTTATTTTTTCAATTAACTTTTGCAGCTCCAAGATATCAAGGGTTGTTTGGTAGGACGATGTTGAACAGATCAGAATAATTAAGTTAATGCTTTTCTAATAAAGTGAAATATTTGAAAAAAAAGAATAATTTGGTAAATTATTGAAAGTTACCGCTACAAAGAAAAAGAAGTTCTGTTCGGGTTATACGCCACCATAAAAATGCTTGTTATTATTATTTTATTATATAATTATTCAAATTTTTATTCGTAGGAAGTATTGGGGGGGCTAGAAAGGGGGTTTCTTTGAATCTATCATGTTTTACATATAAAAATGTGATTTCAGTGTATTAGGGAAGTCTACAAACATTAAATAAGATATTTTAAAATGAATTTACAATTAAATTCCTGGAAATTAGCTAAATAATTTTTTTTTATCGAATTCTTTTAAATGAAATCTTTCACCAGAATTAGTTTTAAAAGCAAATTTATCATTAATTCACAGTTTTTAAATCCTCTAGCCCGTTGAAAAAATTTAGTTTTTAATTTTTTCGATTCAATTTCTTTTGCTTAAATATTGTTCCCATATTGAACAAATTATTTTTTAAAGTTGAAAATCTGTAAAAATTATTTCCTTGTTTTGTCGTTGTAAAATTATCCATTTAGTTATTTACTTTAAATACCTACTAATTTATTCATGCAAGCTTCTGTCTCACTCGTGTGTCATAGGAAAAACAAAAAACTAAAGAATTATTGATTTTTATTTAACACAAAGCACATGATTAATATTCATAGTTTTAAAAATAAGTTGTATGACATTCAGTTAAACTTTAAATCTGTTTATAAAAGTTTTCAAATGATAAATTGGGATTAAAAATATATAAACATGTGTTTTTATTATAAAATATATTTTTAAAAAATTCATATTCTAAAATAGTAATAAAAATTATTTTTTGTAAATATATAAAATATAGAAGAAATAGTTTTTTAATTATAAAATATATAATTTCCTTTAAACGTCACGACGTCACCAACACATTTGAGGGTCCAACGCGCCTGGAAAGACAATCACAGGAAAAAAAAAATTTGTCTCTGTTTTTTATGAAAAAATATTTTGAAAATATAATATTGAAAAAGAAAAAAATTAATATTTAAAAAAATATTTATTGTATATTTATTATATTAAGTAATACAATATGAAAATTCATTCTTAAAATAGAGAAGAAGTAAATGAAAACAATATACATACAAAAATAATAAATTTTTATATACTGGCATTAAAAAGGAGGCTTGGCGGGATTCAATACTCTGCTAAAACAAATGATTAGTCTGTAAATTAATAATTTTCCAAAAACATTTTTTCATTTTTATTCTGAAACAAATCAATGCACCCTTCCACCGTACCTCCAATGTATTTTTCTTCTAATCAAAAAATGTACGCCTCTTTACTCACCAGTGTATGCTTTTGTACACACCTGTACCCACTCCATCATATCACCAGGTTTCAATAAACAAATATCTTTTTCACGGCAATTGAGTTATTTCATTGTTATGTACCTCTGTCATTCCACACAACGAGGTTTACATATTTTCACGTTGAGTACAAATGATACAACGTGTATCCGTTGATTAGATATAAGAAAGGCATAAATACTGTACAATATATTTATTAACACAATACAATGTTTTCATAAATACAATATTATAAATACAATACAATGTTTTCATAAATACAATATTATAAATACAATACAATGTTTTCATAAATACAATATTATAAATACAATATTATAAATTCAATATTATAAATACAATATTATAAATACAATATTATAAATACAATATTATAAATACAATATTAGAAATACAATATTATAAATACAATATTATAAATACAATATTATAAATACAATATTATAAATACAATATTATAAATACAATATTATAAATACAATATTATAAATACAATATTATAAATACAATATTATAAATACAATATTATAAATACAATGTTATAAATACAATATTATAAATACAATATTATAAATACAATATTATAAATACAATATTATAAATACAATATTATAAATACAATATTATAAATACAATATTATAAATACAATATTATAAATACAATATTATAAATACAATATTATAAATACAATATTATATATACAATATTATAAATACAATATTATAAATACAATATTATAAATACAATATTATAAATACAATATTATATATACAATATTATAAATACAATATTATAAATACAATATTATAAATACAATATTATAAATACAATATTATAAATACAATGTTATAAATACAATATTATAAATAAAATATTATAAATACAATATTATAAATACAATATTATAAATACAATATTATAAATACAATATTATAAATACAATATTATAAATACAATATTATAAATACAATATTATAAATACAATATTATAAATACAATATTATAAATACAATATTATAAATACAATATTATAAATACAATATTATAAATACAATATTATAAATACAATATTATATATACAATATTATAAATACAATATTATAAATACAATATTATAAATACAATATTATAAATACAATATTATAAATACAATATTATAAATACAATATTATAAATACAATATTATAAATACAATATTATAAATACAATATTATAAATACAATATTATAAATACAATATTATAAATACAATATTATAAATACAATATTATAAATACAATATTATAAATACAATATTATAAATACAATATTATAAATACAATATTATAAATACAATATTATAAATACAATATTATAAATACAATATTATAAATACAATATTATAAATACAATATTATAAATACAATATTATAAATACAATATTATAAATACAATATTATAAATACAATATTATAAATACAATATTATAAATACAATATTATAAATACAATAGAATACATTCATATTTACATATACTATTAAAACACTAGTTTATAAAATTCAATTAAATTATACGAAATTATCACAGGTGGGCACACTTAATTAACAAGTTAACTTCGCTAACTGTTAATTCGCTAACCAGTTAATTTTTAATATAATTTAGCGGAAGTTATCGTTAAGCGTGAAAACATTAATTTTGATTATTTAAACAAAAATATTTATGGAAAAAAAGGTTACAAATAGGATTAAGTTAAAAACACTAATACTATTATAGTATTATCTTCAGTATTATCAAAACAAAAAATATTTGTTCAAATTTCAAATGACTAGAAAAATTGTAAAAATTAAAAACACAATGTATACCTAATTAAATATATTTTCTTAATCTTCCTCCACTTTGTCCAAAGAATGCATGTTTTCTTAATAAAAAGTAGCAGCTTGAAGTTTCATCTGACCGAAATGATCTCTTGGCAGGTAAGATGTCTTTGCCAACTGAAAATAAAGGTTCTACTGCAGCACTTGAGAGATGTGTTGAACTTGGTGAACAAGTCCACCAAGAACTTTTAGCCAAAAAAGCAGCATCTGTCAAAGAGTTCTTGGATCGGTTTCCCGCCAAGCCTTGACCAAGTTTTGGTTTGACCTGTGGCTTCTTCTGCTTTCCTTTGGCTGTGTCACATCACTAAAGAAGTTTATGTCACTTGCTGCTTCCACCTCCGCTCTTGCTGCTCACTCCTTCATCTTTTTCACTTGTCCTCTCGTGGCCTTCTCGGCCTTCCATTATTTTTCTCAACTTCAGCAGCCTTGGTGTTGTCATCTTCATCTAACCAGTAGAAGCGAAACTTTGGGAGGAAGGCTAACATTCCTCATCCGACATGCCGGTCTTAAACCTTTTGTTAAGGCCTCCCCAAAGGTTGCTGGACAGATTACCGTGAGTATGATGTAACGGAAGTAAATTAATTTTTAAGTTAACTTAAAAGTTAAATCTTAAACAAAAATACTAGCTTCGTTTAATAACGTTTCAGCGGATTAACGATTTAGTGCCCAGATATGAAATGTATATAAAAATAAATCATATAGAATGATGCGGAGGGAGGGGGGTGTATGGGATATAAAAGTGTTTTTCATGCAAAAATAAAAATGGTGGAAGATGGAAACGGAAAGAATCGAGATGATGGAGAAGGGGTACACCGGGTTTTGTACACTGGATCACACATACACGATAAAGATGTATTCAAAGGAATATAATGGTGGTGGTGATGATGAAGGTGAAGATGATGTAGGTGAGGATGATGAAGGTGAGGATGATGAAACTGGTTGTGATGAAGGTGAAGATGATGAAAGTGATGATGAAGGTGGTGATGATGAAGTTGAGGATAGTGAAAGTGGTGATGATGAATGATATTGAAAGTGATACGTTTTGTTGATGGTTTTAGTAAAGATGCTGTTGATGACGGTGATGATGAAAAATCATCCATAAGGATGTAAAACCCACAAATAAAACAAAGTTACGTCACGTGGCTAATGCAAAAGCCAATCAAACGTACTTCCTTCTTTTCTTGTATACAATACAAACGAGAGAGACGTATTAGTGTTAGAGAGTTGGAAAGCACCAGTAAATCGAATGATGGTGGTTGAGAAAGGGTTTTGGAACGCGGTGGTGAACAACGGGCCTCAAAAAGTTCAAGATTTCTTTCCCGACTCTTCAGTACTTTACTTGCAATAAGCTTCCCGTTTCAATAATTAAAAAAATCATTTTTAAAATAAGAAAATAAAAATTAAAATCTTGCGAAAAATTGAATAAAAAAAGTTTTTTTTGCTTTTTCTAAATAGCATCTTCACTAACTATCGCGTGAGGGTTTTTATTGATTGAATTGATGATTTCATGCGTCTAAATTTCATTTTATGCTGGTTTGCTTGTTGCTGTACTGGTGTTGTCAAGGCAGATGTGGTCGATTTTGGAATTGTATACATTATTTTCACTCTCTTCTAGTCTGATCTTTTGGTAGGCTTCTCTCGAAATCTGAGAGCAAACACTCAATCATTCTTATTTGCAGTATCCACTAATTATCCATCACAACCAATACTTTCAGATAAAAACCTTTTAAAGATGCAAAATTTCAGTGCTTCCAATCCATCTTCATTCCAGCCTTCACCACCCTGTTAATCCTTCCACCACCTTTCATCACTTTCCCTCTTCACCCATTTTCCAACCTTTTTCTAATCACGTCTCTTCCGGTCCCTTTTCGATTTTAAAAAAACCACACGAAAAACAACTTTCAAGTCTTTTCCAGTCATTGTTCAGATTAGCAAAAAAACATATTTTTTTGGCACCATAGAATCTCACATTTTGTTTTGTTTTTTTGCTTCTTGAACGGCGACAACGCGTCTCATGCAAACTCAAGGTGTTTGTAGGCAAACTTTCATCTTGTCCTTCCTGTTTACCCTCCTTCGTTCTTCCAATCACTTTTATTATTAAAATAGAAAGTAATTTCTCTAAATATTATGTTTAACACTTGTTAATATAATTATTTATTTTTCATCTATTTAGTTTATATTATTAATTCCACATTTATTATTTATAGCGTCTTCAAATACTTTTTCTCCAGTTTGATTAATCGTATTTACGATGCTATTTAAATTATCTTTGAAGTTATCATTGTTATCATCACCAGCATCATTTCCCTCTCTATCACCATCATCATTTCCATCCTCATCACCACTATCACCATTATTAACCTCATCATCATCATCACCACCACTATCATCAAAACCCCCATCATCATCATCCTGAACAAGGTTTATGACTTCTTCAGCATCGCTAAAAAGTCCATCACGACCACTCAAGATTTGCATAACTCCTCCACTTTTTTGTATCCCTTCTTTATTGTCATCACCACCCTCACCCCCAGCATCATCATCATCACCACCATCTCGAACATCCACATCATAACCAGCACCAACAAGCTTCTTACCACCATCATCATTACTATCACTTCTACCTCCCCTACCACCCACATCGTTTTTGTTTTCCTCATCATTAAGTTCACTTTTCTCTCGCATCAATGTCTGACTGATTGTTACGGAAGCGCATTTCTTCTCATTACTTCTCTTCTCCGCGCCAGATTCGACGGCACTGACTTCAGACGAAAAAGTTTCTTGGACTGCCTTCTTGCAATCTGCCCCCGTCGTCGATGGTGATAATCTTTTGGTGTGTCTGGTGTGTTGGCGGTCAGAGCGGATCAGGGGATCACTGCGGTGGGAAGAGGCGTTTCCACTCTTGAAGTTTCTAGCGGAGTTCTCAAAAACGCCCTTGTCGCAAGGCGGGGTGGGGAAGTCAACATGGTTGCCACAGGGGATGGGACCGTTGTTGTTGTTGTTGTTGTTGGTGTTGGTGGTGGAAGGGAGGCTGCAAACAAACCTACCTCGAATACAAACAATCCCGTGTCTGCAGCAGTGGAGAAGGCAACAGGAACAGGCGCGAAGGCATGCGTAGATGCGTGGAGGAGTGGACGAACAGGCACGGAGACGAGCGCTGACGAGGCGTTTTAGTGCGACGAGGAAGCGTTGGTTGAAGAAGCAGTAGAGGAAGAAGTTGAGACTGGTGTTGCAGTAGACGAGGAGGTTGGTGATGCACTTGAGGATGCGGTACGAGTCAGTCGTGGTGAACTGCTTCAGGTCCATCGACTTGTTGGCAAAGAGGAGGTAGGCGACAGGCCGGTTCGAGATGGCGGAAGGAACGATGCAGACGAGGAAGAGACAGATGATGCTGATGCAGGTGATCGTCATGCGCATCTGCTCGCTCGAGAAGTTGGCCGTCGATCGAGCCTGCCTGGTGCCGAAGCGGGAGTTGATGGTGTTGCAGCTGGTGACGCTGTGTGAACGAGATGCTTTAGGGATTGGGTCGAGGGGAAGCTTGGTTCCTTGGTCAAATGAATGCTTAGAAACAGAAACGAACGGGTTTGGTGAAGGCGGAGAGTCGTGGTGGGTGGTGTTCTTGGGAGGTTTGCAGGCACCAAAGATGTGCAGCTTGAAGCGTTCTGAAGAGCTTTTCTGAGACTCATTCATCAAAAATTCATTCTTTTTAAATGTCTCAATGTGATTTTTGTTGAAGACGAAATGAGTCTTGCTACCATCGCTTTCGGGTGAGGTGTGTGGCACGAATGTTTGTCGCTTGTAGAGTTTGGAAGGATTGGGCTGGTAGAGGGTGGAGTAGTTGGTTGGTGTCTTTGAGAAGTTGCCTTGCTTGAGTTGTCGAGTCAGTAGTACAGGGTGGTTGCTGCGGAACAAGCCTATGCGTTTGAATGTGTTGTTGTTGATGTTGTTGTTGTTGGTCGTAATCTTATTTGTCATTTCATTGTATTTGTAGTCATCTTTGCTGTTATATTTATCATTTTCACGGTTATTGTTGTAGTTATCTTTTCTGTAGTTGCTGTTGTGGTTGTTGTTGAGCAGATAGCTGAACCGGGGAAGAGGGCGTTCTAGGTTCTCCTTGTTTCTCTGTATGAATATGTGTCTCTTTGTGTGGTTGCATGTATGCGTCTTTATGCATGTGGTCACGTGCAAGCGTTGTCGGTTCTTATTGGCTCTGATGACGAGACTGTTGTGGGAGTGAGGGAAGAGGGAGTTTGAGAGAGGGATGGAAATGGGGTGGAGAGAAGATGAAATGAGGGAGAAAAGTAGATTGGAGGGGTAAAAAACAGTTGGAAGAAGTGAGTTGGAAGGTTTTACTCAAGGCAGATAAAACTGTGACTCTAAGAAATGAAAAAATAGTGGATGAAAGGAGTCATAGTGCAATGGAAAGAATTGGAGCAGTTAGGAAAAGAACTGCAAGTTAAAAAATTAAGTAACCAGATAATTTGATCCGCTAAACAACTTGTAAAAAAATAATTTTGGGCTGATTTTGCAAGGTTTGATCGGCGTTGTTAGGCGGAGTGTATGTGAGGATGGAATAAAAACGAATGACGTCGTGGAAAGAATTTGTTCGGAGATCTTTGTTTGCGATGTGATGTACTTTGATAGGAATTATAAATCTTTGAAAATCACATTCAATGTAAAATAATTTAACTTATTTAATATAAAAAATGTAATCACAAACAACGATAAGAATATCACCAAAGCGTCTATCAACATCTCATCAATACTTTACATTTTCAATATAAATATTGTAAATAATACAACTAATAATATTAGACTGTTTAAAATAATACAACTGATAATATTAGACTGTTTAAAATAATACAACTGATAATATTAGACTGTTTAAAATAATACAACTGATAATGTTAGACTGTTTAAAATAATACAACTGATAATGTTAGACTGATTAAAATGATACAATTGATAATATTAGAATGTTAACAAATAGTACAACTGATAATTCTATCATTTTATAGTTAATTAAACGGTATTTAGCAGACACAGCTATTTCTCCCTTGTTAGACTAAGTTTTCATTGAGGCATAGATCGGTAGTTGCGTCGGAAGGGGATTAATGTCTCTTATCTCAGCCCACGTCTCTGGGGCGTGCAACATTGCGCCTTTGATGTCTTTGCAGCAAACAAGAGGTGAAGAAGATGAATGAGGATACCGTTGAATGAGGGAAAAAATAAAATCTAAGTAAGACATACATAAATAATTAACTTAGACTGACTGAAGAGTCAAAAACCCCAAAAAAAATAAACCAGCATCAACTAAACACCAAAAAAAAGAACAAAAATAAAAACACAAAAACACAAAAACGAAATGACAACAGCCATATTCCACACGGAAGAGCACCTGATGAGGCCAGCGTTCAAGTAGGCGAGGAGCATGCAAGGCACACACTGCAGCACCACCAGGTGCACCCACGTCACCACCTCGTTCAGGCGTGAAGCTTCGAACTTTGAGGAAGTTTTCTCGCATTTTTTGTCCTTCACGACGACTTCATAACCGAAGAAACGAGTGGTGTTGAAGAGACTGAAGAAGATTAGAACGAAGGCTAGCGTCCGATGCGCCAGTCGCTTCGTACACCACTCCTTTGCTTTGAGGGGGTATTTCACTGAGACGTATCTGGTTATGGTGGTTTGAGGGTGTGTTGTTGGATGTGGTGGCTTAAGGGTGGTGGTAATGCTGGTGGTATTGTTAGCGGCTTGAGGCGTGTTAAAGGTATTTAGTTAGTTTTATTGTATTTTGTGAATGCTCTTGAAGGGCGGGAGTGCATGAAGGGGGATTCATTGTAGTGAATTGAATGGAAGTTTGAAGGGTAGAATAGCTCCTTGATAATAACAGGGGTTTCGAAACAATGTAGAAGAAAGATTCTTAGAAATATCTTGATGCTATCGAGACTTGAATGAATTCTTAAAAGCAGTGCTTGATTGATAGTGACTAACTAGATTTTAAACGATGTTCATTTTAAAACTCATAAAGGCATGAGTCACAAAACTTCTGACCGATTTATCATCCCCAAATCAATAGTCGCTCTGCAAAGGCATCACTATTACTTCTCGAAGCAATCTCCTGGCCGTAGACGGAAAATGGATTTTGAGAGAAATATCAACAATAATTTATTTCGTTTTATATGTATTTTTGAAAATATTTTTATTCGCACCTATAATTTAACGTTCTAAGTGTAGTTATTTTTCAGAAAAAGTTTTTTTCCATAAGCCCCAAAATAAAATACTTTTAACGGATGACACCTTCTACTCATCAAGTCATCCACTCGATCAACCAGTTTGAAAACGTTATTTGGCTTTCTATAGAGTTTTTGAATCGTTAAAAGTCCCAAGGCAACCAACCATCTGTCTTTTAAATAGACACTAATCAAACTCACACAAACACACACACAGGACACACAGGACACACACACAAACACACAAACACACACACACACACACACACACACACACACACACACACACACACACACACACACACACACACACACACACACACACACACACACACACACACACACACACACACACACACACACACACACACACACACACACACACACACACACACACACACACACACACACACACACACACACACACACACACTCACACACACACAAACACACACACACATGAGACACACAAAAACACACACAAACACACACACACACACAAACACACACACACACACGCACACACGTACAACCTCTCAACAGTCAGAAGGACAGTGATCCACACGGAGGAATACGAGAAGATGTTAGAGACGGGGTAGTGCACGAAGGCGTTGTAGTAGCTGGTGATGCAGGCATTGGGCAGGAGGAGCGAGAGGATGGAGTTGAGGAGGGAGAGTGACAGGACCACCAGGTCAGTGGTGGCTAGTGCAAGCAAGTAAGTGTAGGGAGAGGTCCGTCGCATGGACTTTTTGGTGAGGATGGTGAGGTTGATGGTGTTGCCGATGACTCCGAAGAGACACACCGATGGGATGATGTACTTGTTGAAGAGCGTTTCGAGGTGGTTGTGGCCGTGAGGGAGCGTGGTGGTGGTTGATTCTGCGGACGCAGTGTAGTTGAAGTTGTCGAATAAGAAGCTGCTGTAGCCGCCTTGTAGCGCGGTGCGGTTGTGGTAGTCAATGAAGTTTTGGTAGTTGCGTCTTATAAGGAATTCTGAAGGGGCCGAGGTGCTCTTGTGGATGTTGGCATGTTCATTCATCTTCTTTGCAATGTAGACCAGCGTTCTGGCTGTCTTGATGGAGAGGGGGATGGGTGGGATATTAATGGAAATGGAGAGAATTTGTGGATTAATAATAATAATAATAATAAAATAATAATAATAATAACGAGCATTATTATAGTGGCGTATAACCCGAACGGGCTTCCAGGCCACGTAGGCTGCATATTTTCATTTGCGCCTTTGGGTTACTAGGGCATTGGTTGCACTTGAACCTAAGACCTTTCATTATTGGTCAAGCCGAGAGTCGTTACCGACTCGGCTTGACTCGATTAATAGACTACTAATAAAAGTAGTTGGAAGAGAAGGAGCAGAGATACTTTTTGAGTTGGTGGCTGTGAGGCTAGGTGTAAAAATTACAAAACCCCGTTAGGTTGGTGGAGTGATTCGTGAATAAAGGATGGGCTAATTGATGGTCTGGTGGATTGGTTGGTGGATGGGATTGAAAATCGGATATGTGGCTGATTGGTTAATGGGTGGAGATTGTCTTGGAAGCTTTTAGACAAAAAGAAGTTTAACCTCGATTTTACAATGGCTTCGAAACATTTTCTAGAAAACTGCAACAAACGGGAAAAAAGTTTGTTTCTGTCTTGGTGATATTTTTCACTTTAAACTAAAAAATAATTATTAAAAAAATTCATTTAATCAGTTTGAAGTTAATTTTAATTAGATTTTTTGATGAAGATAAGTTTTTCTCAAAATTGAAAATGCTATATGAAAGAATAATTCATTATGATGTTTAAACCGTTCAAAACAAGTGTCTTCTATAAGTTTATAACTATTATTTTTCTCCCAACTATTTAAATAAAATATTTTAACGATTTAAAAAACTGTAAAAATCTTTTAAACTTTTTAATGAATTTTTTTAAGATATGAAACGCTTCAATAAAGATCCTAATGGATCGTTTTATCCACTTTAGTTTTCCGGCAAAACAAAAGAAAAATATGAAAGATTTTAATCTTATAAAAACAAAACAAATTATAATTATTTTCCATTTTAAAGAATTTTAACATGCTTTGAAGTTTTTTGCAATGTTTTGAAGTTTTATGTTTTTCAAAAAATATTTAAAAGATTCTTAAAAACATTATCTACCACGAACACTCATCACTTCCCACACATACGAACATATCACTGCCGTTTTTTTTCATCGCTAATTACTTGAAAAAGATTAGAAAGACCAGAAGATACTTTATTTCCTCGCTCTGGCTTTTGATCTTTTCATGAGGCAACCAGTTTCAAGTTACAACAACTTGTAATTAATGCTTTGAAAAGTTTGTAGTCCAAATTCTTTTGGGTCAAAACTACTAAAATGATTTTTCTCATTACAATAGTTACTGAAAACTGAATTGCATCTCAGATAGATTTTAGGAATTAATTAATGGGAATGCAAAAACTGGTTGCGCATTATATATGGTACTTTATGACATGTGTTTAGGCCTGGAAAACAAATGATTTTTGCAATTTTAAATAGTTTTGTTGTTTTATATTTTTTAACTTGGAGGTTTGGACAGGTGTTTATAAATGAAGTTTTTGCGAACAATAGCGACTGATTTATTGACTTAAAAGTCACGAGTGAAAACTGAATCATTAAGATTTATTGAGTTAAGTTTTAAAATAGGAATTAAGTCATCAATCAACTTAAAATGTTGAAATTTTTTTTCCTTTTTTAGATCTTTCTTTTCTGTCCCTCATCAAGCCATCAACTTACACCTTTTCCTCCACGAAACATCAAAGAGGAATTTCTTATCCAAAAACAAACAACCTTTTTGGTTTGCAGGACTAGTTGCTAAACTTCTCAATTTGATAAATTGTTTCTAATTAACAGTGTGTGAGCATACAACCTCATTCCACGCAGCACTCAAGAAGTATTCTATGAAAAGATGAAATGTTTTAACAACCTTTTTCAAGTTTTTTTTTCTAATTATATTCGAAAAATTGTAAAATTAATTTTTTGCTTAGTGTTTTTCTTAGTGAAAACAATCAATCGCTTAAAGTCAAACAACATTTTTTCAACGATTGTACTAGAGGAAATATTTTTGTTGTTTATTATGTGGGACTGAATGAATTTTGTTGTTTACGAGACGGGTTTATTCATGCAAGAATGAATGCATAAGTGGGTAGAATGGTGGAATGTATCAAAATTAGTTAGAATGGTGGAATGTATCAAAATTAGTTAGAATGGTGGGATGTTGTAAAGGTTGTTAGAATGGTTGGATGTTGTAAAGGCTGTTAAAATGGTGGGAGAAGAAATATTGGGAGGATATTTGAATGGTTGTGAAAAGATTAATCATAAAATGATTATTAAAGTGTTAATATTTCGGTCAAAAGAGTCAGGTAAGGAGGGTTGATGGATTCCTCAAAGGGAAAAGTGGATCGTAAGTAGTTTAAAGGAGAGCCACGCTTTATGGGAGCAGGTAATGAAAGCATATGAAACAATAAAGTAGGAAAAAAAGTAATATTCATAAAAAAAATAGATGAAATGTCATAAAAAACATATGATAGAATCCGTTTTCTGATAAATCAACTTGATATCTACGCTTGCATCGGGAACGGCAAAAGAAAATGAAAAATTCATACAATAAGTCTTGTTTGGTCGTTAAATCGAGTTTTTCAAAATATTTCATAACAATGTTTCATAAAACTGAAAAAATTATTTTTGTTAATATTTTTTTAGTTTTCCTTTTTTTTCTTTTTTCGGATAGTAGATCGATACGCCAGAACTGTAGAGCTATAATCGAACCATAAAGAAATGCAGAACCATCATTTGTTTGTGCAGTAGATATCAGCGAAAGGCATCATCATCATCATCATCATTATTATTATCATCATCATCAAAACCACTATCATCACCACCATCATCATTATCATCATCATCACAATCACCAACATCATCACCATCATCGCCATCACCATCATCCTCATCATAATAAGTTTTTTTATGCCTGTGTCTTCAAGATGGTAGCTTGTAGTTTTATGTTTGGCATGCACGCTCTGTTTGAGTGCCTCGGCTCTGTAGACTATTGGCGAGCGGGTTGGCTTAGATAGTAAAGTCGTTGGACCTGCAACTTAAAGGTCGCAAGTTCGAATCCCTGTTCTGCCAACCGTGAGCTATCATATACCTAGTGTATGTGATGCGGTGTTTCACGACTTATGTCGTGTGAGTGGCGCCTCAGTTGCGTGCCTTGGCGCATTATAAATAGGCATTATTGGACTAATCGTGGGTCCATTCGAGGCAGCATTGGGCAACTGTGCTATTTGCGGATCGTTGGGTTGTTATTAAGTCGAATCGGTGTTTGGGCCCTCGTGGAGGTAAACTAAAATATGTTTTTGAAAATGAATTGTTTTTCAAATCAAATCACATTTTTGGAAATAAACGTCCTTTCAAATCAAAGTCATCTTAAACATCCTGCCAAATTCTTCCTCATCAAAATTTTTCTTTACGCAATTTATAAAAGCCGCCATTATTTTATGTGCTTGAGGAACAAACATGGTTTCAAGCAAAAAATAATATTTAAAGCTTTTGAACAATTTGCTTATTTTTTAACGGTGAAAAGTCAGTTTCTTTAAACTTTAAGTATTTTAATTTGATTTATGTTTCCTATTCCATTCATATTTTCGTCTTCAGTTTGCAATTCAAAAAATAAACATTGTAGATGGTGGAGAGCGTGGAAAAGAACAAAAGGTCTCGACTCTCGTTGCCATTGATGCATCCCACACAGTGCTACGCTGAGACAACCCCCACTTTGTTTTGTTGCTGCTGTTGTAGTTTTTGTGGTTGTTGTTGTTGTTGTGGTTAGCAATGGTTATTGAATTTTATTGAAAGTTGTCTTTTTTCCAATGGTGCTGTTGACTACAAGTTTTTGTTTTTAACATTTGTTTTTTTTATGTATTTTTAACCTCATTTTTATCTAAGTGTGTAGGATTTTATTAATGTTTTAGTTTCTCAATTTATTTTTGCCATTTTAAAATTTATTTTTTAAATGAAAATATTTTCAATAAAATATGAAGCAAAAAAAAACCAACAAAACTACTTAAAACCAAAAATGAAGCTGTTTTGAAAACGACTTTACTTTGATGTCATTGATCTTAATTCTCAAAAACTAATTGCATCAAATCCCAAAAAAACATTTTGCTAATTATTTCTTCCCGACTTTTCAAAAAGAGAAATTATTTTTTAATGAAATTTTAAAACTGTCTGAGATCTGTACAATGAGATCACTGCCATAAAAACTGAATTTTTAAAATTCGTTCAACATTGTATCAGAAAAATTTTAGCAAAAGGTATCAAAATTGCATTATAAATATAATTCTTTAGAAATCTATTAAAATCAAATTACCAATAATTAAAACAGGCAAAGAGCTCTGGTAACGTATTGGTAAAGACGCCATTCGTCAGCCTGAGTGTCTACTCATGTAAGAGCCTACGTTGACGTTCTAATAGCACTGAGATATGCCGGAGAAAGAAATGTAAGCTTTAAAAATAGTAAAAAATAATAGTTAATAAAAAACCATCTCTCATCCGCATCGTATTTCTCATCTTAATCGATGTTATCACCATCATCCATATCATGACTATTTTCATCACCATCATCATCACTATCTTCATCATCACCATCATCTTCATCATCATCATCACCATCATCATCATCACCATCATCATCACCATCATCATCTTCCATAACACCATCACCATCACCACAGAATCTCAAAATATCAATTCAACCCAGCTTTGAAAGTTATATACCCCTCTTAAAAGCTTCCAAGCTTTTCCGGAAGCTGTTAAGTGATGCGGAAGCAGGAACAAGAAAACAACAACAACACGTGAGTGAAAAAATCGACCAGAAAAGTAATCAGCAAACTTTCACTAAATTGTCGAGTGCTTATGGAGGATAAAGTACTCCTCGTTACCTGTCGATCGACGGGTGCTGAAATGGTGGCGTCTAATAGAGATCTAGGAGGAATACGATGACGTTTATGCTGGAGCAAATCAGTGAGGAATGCACGAGTTTGGTGGTATTGGTTACACACGTATTGGTTACACACATATTGGTTACACACGTATTGGTTACAAACACATTAAACTGTTGGGTGTGGTTCGTTACCTTAAAGGTATCAGTGGAGGAAAACACTTTGGGTTTCAGAGAGTAAAGGAGCGGTGCGATTATAACTTCGGTGAGGGATTTGAGTGGATTCACAGGGGAAATTGATCTGCATGAGATAAGAGAAGAAGTGAAACCGAGAAGTCCAAGAAGAGGAGTTTATCTTCTTGAAACGAGAATTGGGCAATGCGTTGTATGCGGAGGCTCAAAGACCTTATTTGAAAGAGGAAAAAAAGAAAATAAAAAAACGAAGTTTTTAGTCCATGGAAAAGTGGCGTTTTGCGCCACAAAAGTGGTCAATAAAATATGTTGAATACTTTTATAACATTTTTTCCAACAGATATTTTCTCCAGCTGTTATTTTTCCCTGTTGCTCCAAATGTTTCTATTATTTAAATACTTCATAAATAACCTTTAAGACCATTAACCGAGATATCGACAGGGCATTAGTGAAGAATATATTTGTAGGCCGTTGCGACTCGATAAGAAGAAAGTCATGATGGCGATCGGATGAAATTAATTAGAGGCCTATCTGGGTGGTCTACATGTTGCTGCGGAGGCTTGCTATTTCGAAAAGGATCATTTTTGATACTTTTTTAAAATTTAATTTATTAGTTGTTTTAATTGCTTAATCTTTGTAACATACATTGTATGTTTTTTTTCAAATTTATTTTTAATTGGTTTTTATTTATGTTATTATAATTTTTTGTGAAAATTGTTTTTGACTGATTAATTTTTTTGGGTTGATTAATTTAATTATAATTTTTATTTTTGCCTTTCCATATAGGCTTTTATCAAGACCAAGATGCGATAAAAAATGAAGGTAAAAAGCAAGGAATGAAATATTTAGATGTAAATTTAGATGAATATTTAAAGATTAATCTGCGCTGAATAAATAACACTCTTATCGACGGCTCAAACTTCTAGATGCAACTTCAGCATCTTATTATGCGTGTAACGAGGCAGCCATTAGATTGAATTACGTCTGCCTGCATCCTTTACAACTCCCATGGATCCATCTTAGATTGATAAACTCAGCAGAAGTAGTAGTTCCTTAGTTTTTCTTTTTTATCTATCTATCAGTTCCTTCAATTTTCTCGTTGATTCATTCATCGCTGTATTCCAACAATTTTCGATTTTTAATAGACTCATTTATCACGGCAATTACTCGTCGATCCATTTAACTTTTGATTGATTCGTCGTTTATCTGCAATTACCATTTTTTTATAAACTCAGTTTTTATTGATGCATTTATCGGCCTACAAATCCATCCATCTACCGTTCATTCATCCATCGAAAATCATTTTCTTATCCATCTAACCACCCATCTTAGCCTTCCTCAACCAATCGATCTACCTTTTGTAAACGTCTTGAAAAAATTACATTGCTTTTCATCCTACCGCCAAAAAGTAACTAATTCTACTCTTTAAGATACATGTTCTATTTCAATGTGGTTTATATAATAATTCAGATGATTACATTTAACTATTCATAATATTTATTCTCAGAGCTGTACAAATACATGAGTTTACTATTCGGCCAAATATGAATAGAATTACTTTTTTTAAATTTAATTAAATTATTTGTTTTTATTGGTTAATGTATGTAACATACATTGTACGCTATTACTTTTTTCAAAATCGTTTTTAAATGATTAATTACTTTTTTTATTCTATTTTTTTTCTCGTTGGAATGATAATTGAAAATAGAATACTGTGTATTAAATAACATTCAAAACTTAAACAAATATTGACTTTAAGCACAATTTTCACTTCAGAAAAAGCGCTTAAAAACTTTAAACATTTACACAATAGAAGCGAGTATTATTAAATGGAAAATAGTTTTATTAAATGGAAAAGAATTTCAAAATGAAAAACTAAGTTAATGTTACTTCTATTTTAACCGAATGTACGTGACGACAACTTACATTCGATCTGACCGTTATTATTTGGTACAGCAAGAAATATTTTAAATCTTTATTGAATTTATTAATAATTATAATTATCATTAATTAGTATTATTTATATTATCCAGTTCAATTATAGTTTTTATTATTGAAAATATCTACAAATCTAAGGTTTACAACGAGAGGTTAGGTTCACACCACTCGAAAGTTACTAGCCTTACATCTTCTTAGCTCTTATCACACTTGGCACTCACTCCACACTGCCACGTCCCTTTTTTATCACTCCTGTTTATGCTTTCTTATCATTTATGTATTATCCCTATTTTTAAATTATCATCATTATTATTTAATCATTATTCCGTCATCATCATCATCATGGCTTTTGAAGTATTAATTCCAAGATTAATGATCCTTCAAGGTGGCTTCTGGCTAAATCATTAAGACTTTTTCTCAACTCCAAACGTTTTTGATTCCTGAACTATTGATTCCGAAACCAATCCAATCTATTAAAACCACTCCTCTTCTCTTTTTTGAAATTTTCTAAAGCGGTGATTTTTCATTTATTTATACGGTCAATCCAGTCAGAATTACGTTCTAAAAGTATAAATAATCTGATTTTCCCTCTCTGCCTATTTCACACATTCCACAAGTTGTAGCGTATGCGATTGCAGGAGAACCAGTGAATTTTCAGAGGCGTGCAGGGGATTGTATGCGTGACAGAGGGGAGGAGGAGGTGTTTAAACAACACCTTTACAATCACCTCATCAGATAGCTTTTCACCAAGGTAGAAAGCCCTAAAATACTCTAGCTAGTCTTTTCCAACCTTTGTTTAATTTATCCTCTAGCGTTAGTCGGGTGTGTAGTGTCTAAACAGTGAGAACCTTGTAAACCTGGTTCAGAAATGAAAATTTATACGATTTTTATACAAATCTTAAAATTTAATTACTGCCAATTTTAGTGAAGCAGACAGCACATGAACACTTTCTTTAAATCTGATTTAAAATACATAAAAGATCTTTTCTTGTCTCCATGTTGATTCTTAACTTAATTGGTATAGCTTTAGCCTCTAAAAATGCCAGTGAGAAACTCAATAGATAAGCTCTTGAACACGAGGTTGAATGTTAATAAACTATATTTAAAAAAACTTTTTTGTAAGTTAACTCCCGCTTCAAAGTCGTCGCTATCGCGTTTCCTGCAACCCTCCCTCAACTCCTCTGCAGAGGCTTGCGTGACGGCGTTTAAAGAATTCATTTGATGACTCTTTCAAGAACAAGTTAAGGTTGCTTAAAAATTCATCTGCTTGGCGGTATGACTTTACGCGTAGCTGAAAGGCGGCTTAAATGGTTTGTAAACACGTAATACTTTTACTGGATGTGGCAAATGAAGAAGGTGGCATTCTCATTTCCATGATTTTAAATAGAATAAAATTAAATTAACAAATTGTATTGCGTCAATGGTGATTAAAATTCAACAAATATTATTTCTAACTCTTCGAGCGAACGGCGATGGTGTAATGCTTAAGACGCTGGCTCCAAACGTCGTGAGTTCGATTCCTGCCATTGCTTTGTTGCTAACGAGAAGAGGACTGTGGAACTCAAAACCAAGGTCCTCAAAAAGACGAATGTTAACAAACTATAAAAGCAAAACTAGCGTAAGAACCTAGGTCGACGGCCTAATTACACTAAGATACGGGGAAAAACAACTGCTCGATAATAGCTTTTGAGTTGGTTGGACAAATTTCCTGTTTCTCAAGAGCCTTCGTATTTACAGCGTGTGCAGCTGATTTATTACAAACTGATTTATCCATCACACGTCAGTTTCCTCCACTAGTTTTTTGTAGAAAAACCACACTCTTGCTTTGCTGTGTGTAGCAGTCGATTCGACTGACCTTCACTAAATTAAATTGCCTCATTTGAACAGTCTTTCGAAATTACATCAATTCACAGTGAAAATCTTATGGACTTTTGATGTCAGTTTTAAACATCTTGACGTTGATCAAAAACTTTCTTTTTAATTGGGAATGAATGTAACATTTAAAAAATTCATAAAAAGAGTCTTTGTTGCAATGCGTCTTTCTCGCGTGGAAAAATATAAATTTGAAATTTGACACATGATATTTCAAATGTCAAATTGGACACTCTCTTCCTGGAAGCTCAGCTGTAAAAAGTCAATCTGCATCGTTAATGCGCCCCACTGGAAAGAACGCCACCTTTTGGAACTTCTTGAACCAGAAGTTTACAACAACCTGCTTGATTCATACTGCAAAGATCACAAAACAATCATGGCCCCGATTCTCCCATACACACATGCACATACAACATCCTAAAAGTCGAAAGTTCTTCGAGAAGAGATCGACGTCACTATGAACAACTTAGTCCCCGGAAAAAAAAACAAAAAACAAAAATTGTAATGCTTTTCACATGCCTTCCCGGTCAAGGCAAATTTTAATTATTTTTTCGTGTAACAACACAGGGAACTAAGGATGTAATTTGGCCATCATATGTTCCAAACAAGCACTACATCGGAACTAATTGTGCTCTTTTGTATTATTTTTTATAAAACATAATTAGATATATATACGTGTGTGTGTGTGTGCACGCGTGTGTGTGTGCACGCTTGTCTTATCATACTTTCTATTCTCAAAACGCATTACATTCTTTGACTATTGCATCGAATGTAGCTCAGCCTTCTTTGATTTCATGCAATAATTCATTCCTGTTCTGGGCTGCACGTAATGGCATTGGTAAATTCACCATCAGACCACTGCTGCACTCTCAACGAACTAAAAAACTCTTTTTGATCATGATTACTATCATCATCATCATTATCATCATCATCATGAACAGCATCAAAACCCTCACCAATATGATTACAAACCAGTTTTGAAATTATTTTGTTTTTTTTGCACTTGAAATGCCCAAATTCGATCTACTCTAATTCCACTGTGTGTGCTCTAATAGATAATCGCAAGCTTTTTTAATGCTCAAAAGCCTAACTGATCATCAAAAGTAAAAATAATTTTAAATAAATATTTTTTTAATTTGACAAACTAATAATATTTATGCTTTTTGAAACATTTAAAATTATTTTCCGAATAAAAACCTCGTTTAAAATCTAGATTGCAAAAAACCAACCTTTTGAAAATTCATCTCCAAATAGACAACACTCCCAGAGCACCTTTGAAACTTTCCATCTTAAACTTCAAAAAAACTGTCTCAGCAAAAAACTTTTTCATTACGAAATATTCGCTTGTTTTCACGTTTTATATTTTCATGAGTGTGTATGTGTGTGTGTGTGAGTTTGTGTGTATGTATGTATGTGTGTGTATGTGTGTGTGTGTGTGTATGTGTTTGTGTGCGTGCGTGAGTAGTTGTATCTATGTTTACGCAATGAAGCTTCTCACAGAGAAAAAACTTCGATGTTGGAGACGGGAGGTTCGAAGTTCTTTCCGCTGCAGACACTCCATGTCCATCCCTCTCCTGGTCTAGTCTGCTTGGAGACCTAACGGTATTTAAATGTCAATTTTGGAGATTCAACTAGGAAGTGGTCATAAGGGATATTGGGAGGGTAGTAAAGGACTGCACGTATATGCAATCATATTCGTTCGAGAGGTGATCAACAATTTACAAAAACAAGTTTAATGTTTAAATATTTATAAAATTATGAAAACTACAAAATTTAAAGAAAGTGCAGTATGTTTGAAGAATTCTACGATTTATGTATTAATAAAGATTGAAGTATGAAAAAGTTTGCATCGGCCGGGAATCGAACCCGGGCCGCCCGCGTGGCAGGCGAGCATTCTACCACTGAACCACCGATGCTTGCATTATAAGTTGAATAGATAACTAAGTAATCAAGATGTAAACAGATCATGGGCTTTTCGTATCAATCAATCAATCACAGGCATTTATATAGCGCTTTTTACTAATTCAAAAGCGCTTTTCAAATAAATTTGTTAGATAAAACGGGTTTTAGACCACTACCAATATATGTATATATATCAATTTAAATATAAAAAAACAAAAAAAACAATCAACCTCAATAATCCAACTTCATCCACATCACCATGACAATCACCGCCAAAAAAATCCCTATCACCACCAATAAAAAATTAAATCATCACCACAGTACCAACACTCATACCATATCACAATCATCACCACATCATCCTCAAAACCACAAAACAAAATTATCAAATTTCTTCCCAAATTTCTGTCTTGCCACTTGTGCCGGAACTGAGGGTGAAGGAAAAGTCCTTGCCAACACTGGAACTGCTGCTGCTATGGAAGAATTTCTCCTTTATGTCGCAGCTCACTTGATTCCCTGCGGCCATTCCTTGTCAGATTCAAAACAACCAACATTCGCACAAAAAACATTCAAATTTATTAAATTTTATTTTTATTTAGACTTAAGAATCTAACATTTTAATATATTATAGCCAAAACCGTTTATTCCACAAATTTATTTGAGCGGCTGCCAAAATGGCAGCCGCTAACCAAAGATGCAAACGTAAAAGTAAATTGTAGTCTGATGGTTAATCCAATAGTTAAAGGGAAATTTTTTTTCTCCATAGATATAGTATATACTACTTGTTTGTAGGATATCTATGGTTATTTCACTTTCATCAACACAATTATCCAGCTGCGATTGCATAAATGTTGATGTCTCAGATATGGTGATTGCTTTTTCTTCAAGAAATCGGTAGACATATTTAAATTTGTGCAAAGCGGGAAAAAAAGATTTTGTTTAAAAAAATCCATTTCGGCTTATTTGAAGATCTATTTTTATTATTTCTATAACGTTTTCGTTTCATAGAAAACAATAATTTCTATTTAAGTTTCAGTAAAACTGGATGCAAATGTTTTAGTTTCAGTTTCAGTTACTGGAATATCAGTGCTTTGGCACGTCGGCGTAGGTTTTCATGTGAAACCATTAAAGACAAGAATTTTACTTTTTGTTCACTTAGTAAAGGGCGCTATAAAAATTATAAGTGATTGATTGAATGATTTTTGTATAATCTTCGTAACTACATTTTTTAAAGTTTTGCTACAAATATAAGCAATTAAATAAACAATTTAGTTTAGGGAAACATTCAGAAGAACATCATAACACAAGCGCAACAACACTATCTTATTCCACTAATCCATTTTCACAGCGAAACACAAGACTTTAAGTATGTTTTTGTAAATTTATCATTTTACTTTTTTTTAAATTGTGTTATTTAAAAAATATATATCTTAAATGGTCATTTAGAAGATTTAAATTTTAAAACAGCCTTTCAAATAATCCTAAAGTGCAAGCGCGAAAAAACAGCACCGGAAATTTCAAGTTGCATTTAAGTCTATTAATTTAATTCAATTCATATAAATGAAAATTAAATTTAAAGTTAATATTTAACATTTGAAGTTGAAATCAAATTTTAAACTCTTTCGACTTCTGTTCATGATAAAAAAAAGCTTTCCAATAACGCAAATTAATAGATTTATAATTTCAAATAGGTAGACTTTACTAATCTAACTTGGTGATTTCAATTTTAAAAATCTTATTTTCTTTCTTTTGGCATCGAAAAACAGGTGCGTCTTATACATGGTGTTTGACGGTAATTTTGTGAGTTCGTTTAGAAGAAAAAAACAATGTTTTTTAAAATAAATAATGTTGGTCTCGTATATCACTTTTGCGTTCTTCAAAAATTAAAATTCTGAGTTTTTTTATTTTTCGGTTCATAATAATTTTGTGTCGTGGGCATACATTAAAGCACGTTCTTATCTGATAAACAATTTTTTGTTACATAATTTTAAAAATAGCAAGCGTATATTTTCAGAGAAAATTAACATGAGAAAGAACACAATCTTGTTCTTTGAAAACTATTGCATTTCGTGGGTAGCTTTTTTATAGTGTTTGGCAAACAAAAAATCTCAAAATAAGAAAAAAATTCAAAAAATGAAATTGAGTTTTCCAAGAATGTGATTGTCTTATTTTTTAATCCTTATAACTATTTTTAATCTTTCAAGAGCTTTGGGGGAGAAAATGTATTTCAAATAAATAAATAAAAGTGATTATGCGGTGCAAAGTTTTAAAAAGGCACGAAAACACATTCAAATTAAACCTATAAACAACAAATATGAGCATATAAAGAATTCTTAGGTCTCGTTTTCCACAATAATCTCACCCTTTTCAGAGAGTTCTTTCATTAGAAAAGTTTTTAACGGCTATTACATAAATACTGTTTTAATAACATTAAAGTTACCGCGCAAATTAACTGAGTGAGTAAAGTTAATTAGTCCGTTAATGAGTTTCAAAGTTAACTTTGAAGTGAAAGCAATTAAAAAACTTGTAACTTCAACGTTTTAACGGAATAACGCTTTGGTGCCCAGCTTTGGAATTTGATGCCATTTAAAATAAAGAGGCTAGTAGACGATATGACATATGAGCAAAAAGACATCATAGCGACAGTTGAGAAAAAAACATTTTATGTTTTTTTAGACAAAAAATATTATTAGCAGTTTTTCAACCAATGGCCAATGCATCGAATAAAAAAATCATTGTAGTACAATTTTTACTAAGTTTATTTTTCTGATTTTGCTAGAAATTGCTTCAATAATTGAATTTAAACTTAATATTTCAACTTTTTTCGTATTGGCAAATCGTTGAGACATCTTATGCCATCATGCTAAAGTTTTAAATGATCCTTTATCGGAATTATGGCTAATCTTTTCCTGAACAACTATTTAAAACAGAAAAATAAATCTTTTTTATTGTTATAAATCAGTTTTTTCCGATTAAAGGATAAATACTGTTTCAAAGATTTTTCACATTTATTATTATTCGTTTATATATTATCCGTGATTTCATGAACAACTTGTTTTCCCTTCCAATCTATTGACTTTCCGTATCAGAGAATCTCTGTTTATGACTTTGAAAAATGATAAATTAGATTCGAAACAATTCTTCCAAAAAAAATAAAACACAAATATTTTGTTTTCAACATTTTTTGGTCTTTTAATGGCACTTTTGTTATTCTATCAAAAATAAATCTTTTTTTTATGAATTGTAAATATTTATCTTATCCAACAAAACTTAGTGGTTATGTTGAATCAAAACTTCACTATGAAGTCATTTGTGTGTGTGTGTGTGTGTGTTTGTGTGTATGTGTGCGTGTGTATGTATGTATGTGTGTGTGTGTGTGTGTGTGTGTGTGTGTGTGTGTGTGTGTGTGTGTGTGTGTGTGTGTGTGTGTGTGTGTGTGTGTGTGTGTGTGTGTGTGTGTGTGTGTGTGTGTGTGTGTGTGTGTGTGTGTGTGTGTGTGTGTGTGTGTGTGTGTGTGTGTGTGTGTGTGTGTGTGTGTGTGTGTGTGTGCGTGTGTGTGTGGGCATGTGTGTGTGTGTGTTTATTAACAAATAAATGGCGGAGATCTTCATGATCAATAAAAACAACAATTTGAAAGACGGCCTTAAAACCCTTTCTGAGCAATGCTTCTGTTGTTATTTTGTTCAACTGAAGACTCAGGTTTCAAAGACAACCTGAAAAGCAGTGAAACCCTCACCATCTCCAAACAGAGGCTTTCTCTTGTCAACGGCTGCTCTGAACGCAGCCACCAAGCCTCCACAAACATCTCGTTCTCCTGACACTTTTCAGATGTCTTGCATTATTTCTTCAAATAAATAATTTTTCAGTGGCACCTTCACACCTTGACGGATCACTTTTGAAAACACTTCAACACCCGCCCACGCTTGCATTTAGGTTGTGAAATCTAAATTGGCTTTTCAGAATGAGACAGAAACTTGATATGAGACAAGCTTCATTCTCTAGAACTCGACACTTTATTAGAATTATAATTTTATTAAAACGTATTTCGCCAAATAATTTGTAATTAAATACTAATAATGATTTAACGCGTATATGGTTGACAAATCTCTCTTGAGGACACTTATTTACTCGGTAAGAAAACAAAAATTTAACAAATCGACTTTTATTCACACAACAAGCATTGTTTTGAAAATCAAATAAAAAATTTTTAAAATATTTTCAACCCCCCAAGCTTCATCCTTCATGCTTCAGTGAAGCGAGTTCTAGAAAGTTTCATTTCAGTTTGAATTTGGCTTAAAAACGTGATTATGAAATTTGAATGCATTCAAATTATTTCGTTTTAAAAATGGCTGAAACTTTAGCCTTAGCTCAAAAAACTGAATTTATTTATGAATAGTTTTAATATTTAAACACTAGATGAAGTATTTTTCAAGGCGCGATCACGAAATTTCGTTTCAGTGAAAAAATTGCGAAAACCTTTTTGAATTGAACGTCGCAAAAAGTTGTCGCTTTGAAAATGAATGTATCTTCTGTGAAAGGGGTGAGTGAGAGGATGAAGAATTGAACTAGTGACTGATGGATAAGTGTATGGATGGATGGATGGATGGATGGATGGATGGATGGATGGATGGATGGATGGATGGATGGATGGATGAATGGATGGATGGATGGATAGCAGTAAAGATGGAAAAATTGATGGATGGTTAGAGAAATAAAATATAGATGGTAAACATGATAAAAACATGAATAGCAGAAAAACATTGAGTTAGTTTCTACGGCAAATTTATGAAAATATAAATAAATGAATTCTTCTAAGAAATGGACAAGTGGAAATGGAAGGAATAAAAAGAAAATTCGGTAAATAAATAAATAATTTTATGGTAATGGTAATTATATTTTTCTTACATTCTTTTTTACATTTTAAAATAAAATGAACAATGGTACGTTGCTATGTTACGGATGGAATAAAAAAGGCTCAAGTCGTTTGGAAATTTGTACAGACAATTTATAAGAGAGTTTGCTTTTTAATTTCTTTTTCAGTTTCGGTATTTGAAGAGCGGCTTGTCAAACTTACTTTCGCAATCTCAAAAACAAATTTGTTTGTCATGTTTAAATGCCGGCATTCAATTTTATGAATTCTCTTAAAGTTTAAGACTTAAACCTAAAAACAAATTTTACAAAATCTTTTTTAAATACGTTCATTGAGAACATTAATGTTTAGATTCTCGTGGCATAATATTCAGATCGACTTTGCCAGTCTGGAAAGATGGTAACAGGTGGTAATCATTTGTTCAAATGCGAGACGATTAAACGCTTGTTTTCAATCTGCTTCCTTGGTGCATCACACGGGCGTCACATTTATGCCACATTGGAGAGTAAGCCAAGACTAATCAGAGACCAGTTTTACAATAATGCTGCCACGACTAGCTAATTACGCGACTTTTACAAATTAATTTTGAAGATATGTAAATAGAATTAAATTCTTTACCAAGCAATATATTCTTTCATTTCTTGATTGCACGTCAGTGGATATTAGATGATTACTCAACACGGCGTCAGCATTGTTTCCAGAATAGATTCGAGGTCGGCGTACTCTTATTTAAAAATTGTTTGTAATCATGAAGACGTAGAAAGACAACAAGAATTCGTTTTAATTTTGAAATTTCACTTTTCAAGAGAGTTAAACTCAATTTTCAAACTTGAAGAGAAGCGAATTGTACACGAAAAATGAATAGAAAAAGCCTTTAAAGAACAAAAAAGTATGCAATAAAACCTGGGAAACAAAACTAATTTCCAAATAGCAAAAAAGTGTAATCTTAAATTTTTTACAGATTTACTAAGAGCTAAGCGGAAAAGCGCCTTGCAAAAGTATAAAAAAAAGATATGTGAAAAGAAAATGGAAAAAAAACGTTTGGATTAAATTTTCAAATGAAAAAGTACAGAGTTAGTTTCTTTAACCATCATCATCATCACCACCACCATCATCATCATTTTCTTCTTCTATTTCATCATCGACATCATGCCGTGACTGAATTAGTCATTGGGGTGAAATGAAAGAAGAAGAGGCAGCTATAATCTGCCATTCAGTCCTGTTGTTAGCAGCGTTGAGAAGAGTGTTCAAGCGAAGATACGTCCACTCGTTCACATTTTCTATCCAGTTTCTTACATACTATTTTGAAAAGCCAAAACTTTGAGAAGTTTTTTTCATTGACAAAAACCTCATTAAAGCATCGAAAGTATTATTTTGAAACCTAATCTATATCATTCATCATTCAAAACGTAAATATCCGCCTATTTTGATTAAGTATTGGATTGCATTGGTCTGGAAGGTTCACGTTCAGCATAAATTTGCTTATTAAAGTTTTTTAATTTTTTAAATAAAGCGCGTTATTTAGAATGTATTTGTGAAAATAGAATTTTTCAATGGTTTCGGAAGCTGACCCACAGGAGTTTTGAGAGTCTTAAATGTCCTTCAAAACTATTGATAAATGTAAAGATGAAAAAAGATGCTGATGGTATATAATAAGAAGGAAAAATAATTTTGCACAAATAATTTTTTGAAACGTAGATGCCGTTTGCCATAGAGATTTAGAAAGATAGAATTTCATCGAATCTCTTCATCCTCCTCCCTACCATTAATCGCACGCAAATAGATTTTAATTATGATTTAAATATGCCTGAAACCTAAAAATAACTTAATAAAGTTTTAAATAATTTTAAAATTGAAATGTCTTCAAGATTCAAGCAGTCGGTGCGATAACAATAAAGAATATCTTTAGAGCTTCATGACGCGGTTATTACCGGAAATTTTAAAAGAAAAAATATTTATAAACCCAAAAAATCATTTTCAATGAATTCTGCGCCTAAAACCACGCATTTCCTCAGCTGAAAAGTAACTTCTGCTTGCAAATAATGAAACTTCCTTCCAAGAATTGTTTTAAAAATTCTTCAATAATAGAAATGCTTCTTCGAGTGTGCTTTACCGTAGTGACATTTTTTGAAAATTCAAGGCTCCGCAGCACATTCCATGCTAATTAGGCACTAAAAATGTTTTTAAATGAATATTTTATTTATTACTCAAATTTTCTTTTTTGAAACGCAATACTTTCATGTCGTGTCGAAAAATTTGAGTTTTAAAAGACTAAAATAACGATAATTTAATTTAAAATGTTTAATCCCCAAAATGAGCCCACGATCAACTGCCAACTTGAAGCATGGTCCAATTAGAGAATAAAAACTAACAAATTGCTAATAATTCGTCATTTTAAGTTTGTAAATAAAATCTTTGCTCCGTGATTGAGCCCCCTCATTTCGTTCAATAATCCTAAATTATTTTTAAAACGGAAAAAATATTTTTGAGCTTAAAATAGTCGCAAATTTTCAATTTCAGAAAGATCTTAGATATGCGATCTATGAGAGAAAGATAATAATTTCTCGAGCGGAAATACGAAAGTTGTTAAAAGTTTTAATAATTAAAAGCAAATTCGCAAAGTTATTCCTGTTTGTGAATGCAAGATATAAAGCTTTTAGAATTTTTTTGTCAGGTGAAAATCCAGTGGGGGGGGGGGGCATTAGGGTCATGTTGCCCCCTTCCCAGTAGCTGAGATTTGTCGATCTTTTGTAAAATGCAAATGGCCAAATGTCATGAAACTTTTGATTTTTGAAAGAAGTGCCCTTCAAAAATAATTTTTTTAAATATTGACTTCTTGTAATACATTATTTATTAGAGTTAAATGAGAGTTTAAAACCACATAACAGCAAGAGGCAGATGCAGAAAGTAAAAAAAGCGCTTATTTCTAACTGCGCCAAATTCTTACTCTTATAAAAGTGTTGCCTCTACCCTACTAGACCCTCCTATTTGCCGTTAAAATTTTCATGATTTTGAAAGTAGGTTCTATTGAAGGTTAAAACAAGTCACAAAAAACGAATTGTTTGAAACGACCCAAGTTAGATTAAAGTGCATTAAAGCATAAACATGCTTAAAAATTATCTGAATTATTGACGCCTCGTCTGGTGGCTACGACCCATGAATGCATTTGCAAATCACTTTACACTTTTTAAAACTATTCAAACTTATTTTTCTTTTCCGCCATTTGAAACCTCCTCAACTTCTCCTGCCCTCACTCGAACATCCATCCCACCTGCTTCTCCCAGTTCTCATCCCATCCCCACCCTTCCCTCCTTCCCTCCACCTCCCTCCTCATCCTCTGTAGCTTTCCTCCATCTGCTGGAAAACCCGCCAATAACTCCTTTGGATGGAAAGAAGAAACTTTGAAATGTCATGAAGGAAGGAGTGAATAAAAGAGTGTTTGGAGGGAAAGAATGCAAACTTTGAGATGCTTTTGGAGATGGAAAAAGTTCTCAAACAAGACTCCATTAACGCCATCTTCTACCAACTCCCCTATGCTGGTGTAGGGATGATGATGATGATGATGATGATGATGATGATGATGACGATGATGATGATGATGATGATGATGATGATGATGATGATGAAAGCAGAAATAAATATTATATCGAATACGTTTCAAACTATTCGATACCAAATCGAATTTCGGCACGTCTCTAACAGCAACCCATGTCAGTAGTGCCTTCCGTACGACCGTTTCCGAACGTCGAGGGCCGCTCCATGAAGTATAATTGTACGAACACTCAATGTGTTCGCTACCAGAAGATATAAAACAAGCAAGATGCATAGGCACAGAATTTTTAAATCGAAAAAGGGTTTGAAACTTTTGAGCCGATTTCATTATTGCCTTATTTGTTCAGAGACAGCGAACTTAGTGAAAAAATTGCCCGAGCCCCTGTGAGCAGAGAAGAAAAACAAGAGCGAGTGAGACAGGCCAACCCTTGGGATGAGACTTATTTAGGACTCCGTAATGTGAACCAAGATGAAGAAAAAGATGAAGATGAAGATGAAGATGATAATGATAAAAAATATTCAAAATCAAATTTGAAATTTATTATAATTCTTTTTTCAATACTTCGTCACATTTACACCCATCTTCACCCCCACCCAACACTTCACTCCACCCCAACTTCCCGCCTCCATCCTCCTTCCCCACCTGGGATACTTCACAGAGCAAACCGGGAGACCGCAACCAAACATGTCAACCACCTGCAAAGAAATCGATAAAAATATAAAATAAAAATAATCGATAAGTTATCCACCGTGAATCCCTTGAAAAACTATTCGACAGACTTCGCTAGCCATTCGGGTGAGTGCCACACTAATAATTGCCATTGAATAATAAATATTATTTTAAAATATAATCAACTAATAATAATAAGTCAATCAAAATTTTCTAAATGAACCCTCTAGACAACACCCCATTTTTCCCTCATCCAAAACTTCTAACCTTCACTTATCATCCACCTCTACCCAAAACCCATGGTCACTTCAACCCACCCCCTCCTTTCCCTCATCACCCCAACCAAACCCCATGATAACTCCCGCCCCCTTCTACACCCTAACCACCCTCCCCCCGGTGACCTTCATGGGAAGGTCAAGACCACTGGAGGACCAATGAAGGCTCACCCCGAGGTCACACGCCCCCACCACGCTAGGGTACGCCCCGGCAGGAAGCCAAGCTGTCTGTACCCGCACCTGATTGGTTGGTTGGTGAATGGGTGTGGTTGTTGCTAATTATAAGGTTTTTTAAATCAACATAAATTATCTCGATTCTTAATACAAATACTATTAGTAACGATGAATACTATTAAAATTATTCCATAATTGTTATAATTAATATATTCTCTAGTATTAGTATTGTTTTTATTATTTAAAAAAATTGTTTTTATACCTTGGACCACTTCTTATTGGCAATCATTTCTTCATAGTGCGTCTTTAAGGGTCCTTTGCCTGATGATGATGATGATGATAATGGTGATGATGATGATGATGATGGTGATGATGATGATGGTGATGATGATGATGATGATGATGATGATTATGGTGATGATGATGATGATGGTGATGATGATGATGGTGATGATGATGATGATGGTGATGATGCATGATGATGCTGATGATGAAGATGGTGCTAGATGATGACGATAATAAAGATGATGATGGTGATGATGACAACGGAGTGGTAATGAATTATTAATATCACCAGCATCATCATCAAAGTCTTGAAACTCAGAAAGGGAAAATGAGGCATGCCTAAAATACTTATTCATATACTTTAACAGTTAAAATTTTTATAGCGAAATTGTAATAAAAACTCTAATTTAGTTTCATTATTTTTTTAATTCATCCAATTAAAACCTGTGACGATGCACACGATTTCTGGTAGGTTGCTGTGCGCCTCAAGAGCAGACGTGTTGTAACCTGGCGGGAAAAATAAAAAAATTCTCAAAATTTAATATTTATTTATAATCAAATAGCGCCGAGTTAGATACTTTATTTCGAAATCATTGTTCACTTTTATTCACAGATTGTTTTTGAATTTGAATGCACTTTTAAGTGTTAAATGCCTCACCATCCAATGCCTTGAATAACACTCCAAAGTCTTCATCAGCTAGGAGGTTTTGTGATGAAAATAATAATAATTATTATTATTATTATAGTGTTAATAAGATTAATAATAATGTTCATAATAATAATTAAAAAAACCACAATAGCATCATATTAAGTGATGAAAAAAATAATAACAACAATAATGATGATGAAGATGATTTAAAATATTTATGACCGCCATTACTCACTATGATTTTCTCATAATCATATAAATCATTATCTTTATTATAATGACCAAGTATCTATAATAATCATCACCATCATCATCAGGACCACCCACTCACGGGTCCAGCTGGTGCTGCTAATCAACAGCGCGGGTCTTTTTGCATTGAATTCCAAATTACCTTTCCCGTCAAAGCTCGTTATTGGTGTGTCTCCCTCCGGGTTGCTGTGTGTGTGTGTGTGTGTGTTTGTGTGTGTGTGTGTGTGTGCGTGTGTGTGTGTGTGTGTGTGTGTGTGTGTGTGTGTGTGTGTGTGTGTGTGTGTGTGTGTGTGTGTGTGTGTGTGTGTGTGTGTGTGTGTGTGTGCTTGTGTGGGCGTGCGTATCTTCATCAAAATAAAAAATTATTTCCAAAGTTTTAAGATAAAAATATCTATTTAACTTCATTATAATCATCATCAGCATCATCATCACGATCATAATCAGCACGAACAATAGAGATGGGAAATCAGTGAAGACTTGATGCTTTTGGTGGATGTTCAGTGGGCGGAAGGTGGAGCCAGGCCTGTCGTGTAGGGTGCTCGCCCTGGGGGAGAGAGGGTGGTGGGTAGGTGGGTAAGTAGATGGTGGGTAGGTGAGTGGATAATGTGTTGGTGAGCTACCAAGTATTCAATTGAGTGCCAAAAATTTAAATATATAAAAAACTTTTCAATAAATTATTTAGTAACTCTCCAGTGAATGGTGACAAAGATAAATAAACAAATATTTACATTCATTTTCTCGATAAATAGAACATAATGTAAACGGTAAAGATCAAGTAAAAGAAGTGAGCAAGAGTTGCAACAAATGGAAACCGACTTGATGTGATACTTCTGCTGCAGATCCTCCCTCAAGGCAGCAGTGACACACATGTTGAAGTCTGCCAGTCTGCCTATCGTCACTTCAAACCTGTGTGTGTGTGTGTGTGTGTGTGTGTGTGTGTGTGTGTGTGTGTGTGTGTGTGTGTGTGTGTGTGTGTGTGTGTGTGTGTGTGTGTGTGTATGTGTGTGTGTGTGTGTGTGTGTGTGTGTGTGTGTGTGTGTGTGTGACAAGTGTGGGATGGGAGATGAAAAGGGTGGGATGGAGGGTTCTGGGATTGATGGGTTGATGGAGGATAGATGGATGATGCATGAATAAATGATTGGATGTGAAACTAATTATGCAATATGAAATTAAGCAGATAGTGGAATTTTATTAATGAAAAACTTCTTAGTGATTTCTACTTAAAATAACTTCAAAAAAGAAAAATGCCGCGAAAATTAATTTAATTTACACCTCAAATATCTTTATTCATACCTCACCCACCTCAACACTTCACCCACCCACCACTTGTACACCCTGACGACCAGTGAAGTGGGAGGAACACTGAGTGCCATGATGGTGTGGCCATAGTTGTGCCAGTCTACTACCACACACGCCCCCCTCACCACCCCCACCACTACGGCTACCATCATTGAGGGAATAGAAGGGGGATTCTGGTGGAGTGTTCATGGGTTAAATGGTGGGTTTTTAGTGTGTTTTTTTTTACTATGAATTTTAGATTTTTATAGAGATTTATTCTCTCAATATCATCTGTTTTAATTCATGTTTATTCACTCGTTCGCTAACTCCCTCTTTCCCTCCATCCTTCCCTCACCTGGATGAGAAGATGGGAGGGTCGTGGAAAGATTAGCAGTTTCAGCAACAGAGCAATGCCTAGCCATGCAAACTTCAAAAGCAAAAGAATTGGTTTTGGAAGACCTAAAATTGATAATTGAAAACAATTTGTATTTAGTATTTAAAAAAATACATTAAAAAGATTGTTTTAATAGAAACTTAAAAAAATATTTTGTCTGTTTCAGTAGTTAAAATTGATGCATGATAAATTCTAATTTGACATTGAAAAGAATGGGATGACTTTTGAAGACGTCTGGATGTTGTGAAACGTGCACGATGGTGATGGATGAGTTGTGTAAAATGTTCTCATGGGGGTCTGAGCCTGCAAGCATAGAAGTGGGATTTAAAAGATTTTTTTTATTTTTTGCATAAAGTTTTTTTTTCTTATTCAAACAATTTTATAAATGAATGATGGTTAAAAATTAAACTAAGTTAAACAGGTGCTTAAAAAGTGAAGATAAAAATAAATAAAAAATTATTGAGAGCAGTGCAACCACATTACACCATTAAAACTTAACTAGCCTGCATATCCAAAGAGGTAGACTCTGTAGCCATGTTTGGCAAGTGACAAAGTGTGGTACTGCATTCTGGGAGACCTTCCCACGTCACCAAGAACCACCACGTAGGCTACTTTTTGATTATTTTCGAACCTCAGTTTGTAAATTATGAATGATATAATAATAATCAGTGTGATTATTAGTATAATTGTGAACATTTTTGCGTTTGTGATTTAATTTAAAAGGGGATTTAATTATTTAAATAGGTGGAAAAACTAAAAGTGACACTTTTATATGTTTTGAATTAAAATAACTTTTTGATGAAAGTTTTATTTATTAATTGTTACTTTCAATTTGAAATAAATCTTTTTATAAATTTTTTTCAAAAAAATACTTTTCATAAATGTTTTCACCTGTTCACCATGGTAACATCCACATCGAATGCACCAGGAAATAAAACTGTGTTTCCTAAATTTAAAGTTGATTAGTATAATCAAAACTAACGTAACTGATATGTTTAAAAGTGTTTTTTATTAGTTATTTAGCTGATCGTTGCATGTTGTCAGGTTCAAAATGAACCCATTGATAATGGCTACATCTCGCAAACGCGTGCTTTCAGGCACGAATAGAAGAGCGAGGAACGCAAATTTGAACTCAAACTTGAATAAAAGATCTGCTTCTGCATTAGGCGGTGTTAGGGACAGCATGCCTATTCCGTTGGCCACGAACAGTGACTATATGAAGAAAACAGGCTTCGTAGAATTTCTGAAAAGCAACTATGAAAATAACACCAAGAAAAAGTTAGCGAAGAATGTTGCTTCAACTTACAAAAGTGTCGAGGACTACCACGAAGAATTGATCGTTCTCAAAGCAAAACTGCAAGACTTGAGTGTTGAGAATGGCATCTTGAAGATGAAGATGCGGAAGGCGGATGATGATTTGGTGAAGAGACAGAAGACTCTCGATGAGTTCATGAGCAGGCCTTCCAGATGCAGTTCCTCGCTTGCCCTCGTCCCCAACGGAAGCAACCTTGATCACTCAGCAATCATCAACAACCTCCAAATCAAGTTATTCAAGGTTCTATTGGTGCTTGAGAGTTAATCAATTAGGCTTGCTATCTCCTAAATTGGTTGCTTGAGTGAGTTAATTGCTTAATAAAACATCGTTAGTTTTTAATCGTATTATAATGAAATGACTTTTTTCTTGAAGAATTCCTTTATCACCTAGGTTGAAGCAAAGTTTCATGAGAAAGACAAGCAGCTGCAGGAGCTCAACAAGCAGCTGAAGACGACCAGGATGAAGGAGATGAAGGTAGCCATGGAAACTCTGAAAAAGGAGCTGGCGAGGCAGAAAAGTTTAAATGAGAATCGAGATAATAAAGATAGTAAAGATGGAGAGAAGGATGGAGACTTGAAGAAAAAGATGAAGGAGTTGACGACGACGATAGTGAGGATGAGTGAGGAGAAGACGAAGTTGCTGTTGGAGAACCAGTCGATGAGGGCTGAGATGTTAAGGTTGTTGGAGATGAGGAGTAAAAGTAAACGCCAGTTGGAAGAGATGATGAAAGAGAAGGAAAATGTGGAAAAGAGAGGATTAAGTGAGATAGGAGGGGTGAGTGGAGAGGATTTAAAGAGAGAATTGAATGTGTTGATGATGAAAGTGCGAGAAAAAGAAGGCGCTATAGAAGAGATGGTGGTAAATGAACGAAAATTGAAAGCGGAAAACGATAAATTATCTCGAAATGTGAGTGAACTAAAAAGAGAAAACGAAACGGTTAACAAACAGTACGAGAACCTAAAAAGAACACATAAGGAACTTCAAGATAAGCAGCATTCACACAAAGGTAGAAGCGACGATGACACAGACTCAGATAACGACGCACTTGGAAAACGTCGTCTTTCTTCATCGCGAAGAGCGTCCATCGTCCGGTCAAGCTCGCTCAAAATGGGTTCGAGCGAGAAGAAGGTTGCCGAGTGGCCAGGAAGTCATGAGGAAGCTGTGGAGTTTGTTCAGGCGGTGGTCAGAAACCACAATGAGAAGATAAGGGGGTTGTATGGAGTAGATAGGAAGGAGGAGAGAGGTGGTGATTATGACGATGATGATGATGCTGACAGTATGGTTGAGGCAATAGAAATGGTCCAGGAATTGGTGAGGTTTCAGATGTATGGCAGTAGTTTTCAAAAGAAAAGAGTGAAGCATTGAAAATAGCTGGTGACTGATCAATTGAAATTATTTTTTATCATTTTTTCTCTCGTGTATGTTTGTACGTCCTCAACCACGTGTGTATTCAATTGAAACACTATAGAACTTTTTATTACATATCTCAGTGCTGTTCCGAAACAAATAAATATTTTCTGTGAGTCAATTAAATCCTGTAGCTATGAATCGAATTAATATTGAAAAAAAAGTTTGAAAATAAATTAAAAGACAAAACAATAAAGAATTATATACAATTATTCAATAATTACTCAAATATTAAACAATTTTTATTTTTCAAAGATACATTTTGTATCCACGATGGTTCAGTCACCAAGTAGAAGCTAGTTCGACACCAAATCAAACAACCATATCAATTATATATGATCACACCTCTGACAACCCCTTTTTTTGCACCTCCCCCTGCACAAACTAAAACTCACCTAAACCCCTTGAAACTCCACCACACTCACCCAAACTCCTTGAAAATCCAAATGTCTACCATCCTCACTTGAAGAGCCTGGTGAACATTTCATTGAAGGTTTTTCTGGTGTCCTTGGCAGGCGTTTTGCTGACTCCCCTGGTGAAGAAGTCCTTCAGAGCAGGCGGTGCCCTGAGCAAATCCTCTATCCTCGCCTCCGTCGCTGACTTCCCTGACGTACTTGCTTTCGAGACATTGTCTTTGGGGTTATTGTTGGTTATGTCGTTATCGTTGTTGTTGTTGTATAGGTTGTCGAATGTGTCATTGTTGTTATTGTTGTTGGGGTGGTAAAGCGAATCATTTTGGTTGTATTTGTTGTTGATCAAGTCGTTGAAGATACTCAACTTGTCAACAAAACCACTGTCATTAAATGCTTTTCCGTTATAGTCATTTCCGCTATAGCTCTCATTGTTAACTTCATCATCTTCATTATAACAAGAGTTCGTATCATTTTGCTTATTAGAGATCTCTGTAGTTTTAGGAAAGTAAGTTTGTCCACCAAGCTTATTTCTCTTATTTCTGCCAATTTTAATGTCTTTATTTACATGATTGTAGTTGAATGCAAACATATTGTTATATTTATTCAAAATGGCCTCCCTTTCCGCGTTGACGCCCTCACAAGAACTTCTCTTTGCGAGCCTGCAATCATAATTCAGACCATGATTTGGCTCAACGTTATTAGCCAATCCATTATTAATGTTGTTATTTCGGTGATTTGTTAAATACTTGTCATTGCTCTTGTGGGGAAGCTTACCATTGCGAAAAGATGCACTCTTGATAGAGTTCAAGTCAGGGCTGTGAGCAACATCTTTTTCCTTAAACTCTCCTGTCAGATCTCCCGATCTAACAGAGTCTGAAAGGCACTTACCACCTTCATGAAATCTTACATTCTTTACAGCATCACTACTAGTAGTATCCTTCTTCTCATCCTCCTCCTCCTTCTCATCACCATCATCATCATCCTTCTGGAGGGCTTGGTTATCAAAGAATGACACGTCATCGAGTGGATCGTAACCATGGAACTCACAGTTCTTTGGTACGACTAACAATCCATCTCCAATCACACTATAGGCTTCGTCTTTATTTAACAAAGCTCTATTATTATTATTAGTTATGCTTTTATTATTTTTTTCATTTAAAAGGTAACTCCCTTCATCACCAATGGTTTGATCATCATACATGCTACTATCGTTATCACATCTGTTATCTTCCTTATCATCACCATCATCATCGCCAAAGCTGTTATCCAGTTCAGCACACACATCACCACAAACGTCAAAGACTTCTTTATCGTTCAATATCTCCTCTATGAACTCATCCATCTCATACTCACCCATCAAAGCATCATCATCATCATCATCACCATTTTCTATATAACTATTAATTGTTTTATTACTTGTAGTATTGATATTCATACTACCTTTTATATAATTTTTATGATTATTGTTGATGATACTATTGTCATTGTTATTTTTTTTATTATTGCCTTTAAATGGTGGTAAAGGCATTAAGGCTGGTTTTTTGAAAACAGCTTCTGAATTATTATTCTTTGCATTAAGATTAAAAGGTTGATTATTTATATTATCATCATTAACTTTCGAATAACTTATTTTATTATTACTAACCCTATTATTATTATTATTATTATTAACCTTATTATTATTATCATTATTATTTGGAGTAGAGGCAGCTCCATATGCAAGGATTGATTCAAGTTTCTGCAATGTAGTCTGGTGACCCCCCTCCATGCAGCCATTATTCTTTCTATTTGTCATGTTATTTATATTATTTTTTTGAATATTTTTATTCAAGTCTTTAGAATTGAAATTGTCTTCATTTCCATTAAGTTGAGTAATATCGCTGATTTCTTTTAATGTTTCCCTTCTAATGCTGCCTCGTATTGGTGCTGACATTGTCTTGAATTTAAATTCTTTACTTGTATTATTGTTATTTCCATTATTACAATTCAAACTATTAGAATGATTATTTGTATTATCATTATTACATTTTATATTATTAGATTGATTATTCTTATTAATTAGCTTACTGTTATTACTGGTATTGTTAGAACCATAATTTAAAGTATTATTAAAGCCCATACTTGCTCCATGATCACCAGTACCACCATTACTACTACCAGCAGTGGTACTTGGCTTAAACTGAAGCGTATTCTTGCTGTACTGGAATCGATTCAAGCCTGGAGTGGCTAGTGCTTGCAGGGTGGATGAGTGATGGAGGGATGCAGGTGATGGATGGACGGATCGAGTGTTGGATGAGTTCTTAAACCGTTCAAATGACACTCCACACATTTCCTTCTTCTCCTTGATCTCACTAAGACAGCGCTGGTACTCATTCCTGGCTCCACGGACTGCCCCCTTGGTGCCCTTTGGAGTGGCACACTTGGCAGGAAGCTCCATCATGCGTTTCCTCCTCGCTTCGGGAACGTCAAAGACCGCCTTCATCGTCTCGACCACGTCCAAGCCAACCCAATCCTGACTCACCAAATGGGCAGTCACTTCTCCATTCTCTACAGCCGCATCATCCTTTCCTTTCATGCCTTCTCCTCCTTCTTCACTCATTTTATCAGGGTACCATTTAACTACGAAGCGACTGCTCCACGAATGGTCAGAACACTCGTACAATTGAGAGTCCTTGATTCTCGCCTTGCACAGCACCCTGTTGTGCCAGTCTCCCACCAGCAGGGTGCACATGTGTTTCTTGCCGCATGTGGCGTGCTCCTCAATCTCCTCGGCATTCGTCATCACCACCCTCACCAGCACCTCATTCGTCTTTGAGTTCCTGCCTACACTCTGCTGGGTGAGGGTGAGTTGGTACTTGGGTAGGTACTTGACTGCCTCGATCAGACTGTTACCGAAGGGTGGTTGTCGGTTGATGATCAACTCCAGATTACGCGGGTTCGTCTTGAGGATGTCATCGAACGACGTAATGCCTGACGTCACCATCGAGGTTGCCATCACGACGCCGATGCCGGAGAGTTGCTTGGAGACGAACTTCGAGTTCTCCCAGAGTCGTGCTTTGAGGCACTTGGCGAGGAGGAGGGTGCTGTGGAGGAGTCTGAAGTGAGGCTTCTGCCACAGCAGGTCGACCAGACAGCGTCCAATGCGGAGAGCGTTTCGGAAGATCTTGTTGAGATCCTGCTGCAGCGCGAAGTCGTGGATGGGCAAGGAGCCGAGTTGCGCCTGCACCAACACACTCACCTTCATGACGGTCGTCTTGATGCGCTCCTTGATGGGGAAGCGGATGGTGAGTTTGTCCTTGTGTTTGTTCATCTCGTTCAGAGCCCTCTTCTCGTTCACCCGCAACGTGATGTCCTTGAACTCCTCGCACGAACAGAAGACGTCCAGCAGCTCTTGCAGCGACTCGCTTCCGGTCAGTTTGAAGAAGTTCTTGATCGACTCGAAGGCCACGCAGTAACGGGCCATCAGCCTGCCTGTCTCGGTCGAGGCGAGAGAAAAGCAATCCTCGTCCATGTCGACGAGTTTGAAGGTGGAGAGGTTGTGCAGGTTGCTGAGACACAACTCCTGCAGCTTCTTCTCGACCGATGTGTCGCTCGAGATGCCGTAGTGCCTAGGGTTCTTGTTGATGCGGATGAAGAGGAAGGACGACTTGATCCACTCCAGAGCGACCGAGACATCAGTGATGGTTTTGAGGACGATTTCGACGTTCAGGTGCTCGATTAAGTGCAGATGCAAGGTGCTCTCGACCATCTGAGTGCCATTCAGAATGCTCTCGTACTTGTGTTTCGTGCTGTTCTGCGTCATGATGACGGCGGTGGCTGAGGTGTCGAACTGCGGTCGTCCAGCGCGTCCGATCATCTGCTGCACCTGCGACTCGGTGTACTCCTGGAACTCGCCCATGACGTAGTGCTGCGTCGACTTGATGATCACCAGGTGTGCAGGCAGGTTCACCCCCATGGCTAAGGTGCTCGTCGCAAACAGCACTGCCAGTTGACCTGCCGTGAAGAGCTCTTCCACCAGCTTGCGGTCGTTCATGTCGAGTCCAGCGTGGTGGAAGGCGATGCCGCTGCTGACCAGCTCCCTGAGTTTTGAGTCTCTCAACTGGCAAGAACGCTGTTTGAGATGCTGCACTTGGAAGTTGCGGAAGAGGAAGTTGGTTTCCTTGGCGATGGTGCATGCGGCCTGCACGGTGCCCTTACGCGTGGAGCAGAAGACGATGGTCGGCTTCATTTCGGAGAATGTTTCCAGAATGTTTGGTAGTTTGTAGTTGAGCGTCAAGTCAAACTTGAAAGCCGATGCTGATGGCGCTTTGTTGAATCCTAAAACGACCTTTTTGAGGGGCACAGGCCGTTGACTGTTGTCCATTTTGTGGCACACGGCAGGCTTGCCATCCCTTCCCAGCCACTCCGCCAAGTCCTCCAGGTTGGGAATGGTGGCTGAGACCGCCACAAACCTCAACTTTTGGGACTTTTCATTCTCTCGCTGATGCACTGGGTGGGCACAGATCGTCTTCATGCGGTTGACGACCGCTTCCAGAGTGGCGCCTCTGACGTCATCGGAGATGGTGTGCACTTCGTCGATGAAAAAGAGGCACACCAGCCTCACCAACGCCTTGTTGTCCTGCCACCTGCGAGTCATAAAGTCCCACTTCTCAGGCGTGGTGAGGATGATCTGCTTGTTATGCAGTTCACTGTAGTCGTCGATGTCAGTGTCACCTGTCAACTCGAAGCACTGAAGTCCCAGTGGAGCAAACTTGACCTTCCAGTCTTCGAAACGCTCACTCACCAAGGCCTTTATAGGCGCCATGTAAACGACTTTAAAGTTGGAAATCATGAATGCATCCTTGAGCATCAAGAGACGGATGATGGTCAGCTCGAAGATCACCGTCTTGCCAGCGCCAGTGGGAGCACTGATCACGAGGTTCTCGTCGGAGTAGAGGGCATCTTTCATGGAGATTGACTGGATGAAGTTAAAGTGCGAAAAGTTGAAAAAGTGTCTAAACTTTTTTGGAACTTCTTCGATTGGAATGAGTTGATTAGAAGGGTTGATGTGGGGAGGTGGTGATGGATTGGTTCGTGGAAGGTAGGAAGAAAGTTGGTATTGAGAAGACGAATCATTGTTAATGTTTGATGATGATTCTTTGAATTTAGATTCTTGTTTTATTTCATTATAAATTTTTTTCAATTCTGAATTTTTTGAGTTACTGTAAGTTTGATTTGATGGCTTAAAGTCTTTTTTGCAAGCTTGATTATATTTATCTGAAATATTTTTAAATACTTCTGTCTTAGATTTTTTGTTATTTATATTAGATTTGTTATTTATTTTCCTCTTGCATAAATAATTATTTTCGTTGAAGTTACCAAAAGAAAAAGCTGGCTCTTCCTCGTTTGTTTGTTCTTCATCTTCACCTTCAGATTCATAAGACAAGGGTTTAGTACCTAAACTTTCTTTTTTTAATGCATTATAGTCAGAATATTTATTCGTTGTAGTTGAAAACTGATTTGATAATGAATTTTTCTTTTGAAAGGGAGTTGCTTGATTTTCTATTTCGTTGAATATTTGAGTCAAACGTAAATCACTTGGAACTTCTGCAACGTGATTTGAAGAAAATTTATTATCTGAAAACTTGTTGAAATAGTCAAGAAAACTCATCTTTGACCAACTGCAGATGACTAGTCTAACCAAAAACTATATTTATTAGTTGTTAATAAATACATTAAAAAAAATAATACAAAAAGTTTAGAAATCATACTAAAATTATAAAATATCATATTTTTAAATATTTATTTTCAAAACTGTGATTTACTTTTAAATTTATTTAAAATTTATTTAAATAGTCAAAATGCTTGCGGTTTATTCTGAAGGAATAGACTGCTTTAATCATTTGACTGTTCTCAAAGATAAGTCTAATGTGAGAAATTATACGTTCAATAAGTTTTAAAATAATAACCTATTCAGCTTTCCAATCAAACCTTCCAAGGAAGAGCATTTCCTTCAAATACGAACGAAAATTGCCCAGAAATTGATAAATCCTCATATAACCTGTGATATCAGATTGAAATTTTTATTGAAATGTCATATCAAAAAAGTGAAAAAGGTATCAAATAATTTTTGGAGTTAAATTGTGGATATAAATTTAAATTTTAAGTTTTTAGAATATAAATTATAATAATTTTCTAATAAATACTTTAAAGAAGTTGAAAAAGACGAAATCAGTCAAAGAATTTATAAATGAAATTCAAGAAATCTTGGTTATTTTTTTATATAAATAATTCATCTTTCAAATTATTCCAATAATTAATCATAGAATTTATCATTACTTCATCAACCGAAAGAGTGGAGAACAGAAAGACGTTTTCTTGCCTGGAAATGAAAATTTTATTGAGAATAAATCAAATACTCAGCTAAAGACTAAAAGTAATGAGGTTTCTCACTGGAGGGTGCTCATAAGTCAACTGAGTGACATAGGCTTTCACAAGTGATTTGAGACTTCATTTATATGGAAAATCACTAATAGAATTTACATAGATTAACACACATACACACACACACACACACTTACACACATATAAATTACGAGATTATATTTGTTTTTTTATTGTTAAAGTAATGGCAGTAATGATAGTATTAAAATGTATACTGTCAATCTTAGTATACTTTTTTTGGTGTTTTTTTATAGTATAATAAATCATTATCACAACAACAGTTTGGTGAGTGTTGATGATGATCTTTCGAGAGTGGTGTTGAGGCATTGGGACAGTCAGCAGAGACTTCACCACATCACCATAGCCGTCAATTCAATTGTTAGTCATGATCATGATCCAGAATTGTTAGTCATGATCATGATCTTCAATTTTTAGTCATGATGATGATGATCAATTATTAGTCATGATGGTGATGATCCTCAAAAAGGTTTCCATGTAGTGCATGTTGTGTTGATGATGGAGTGGATGATGATGATGAGGATGATAATGATGATGATGGTGGTGGTAATGATTTATGATGATGATGGTGATTATATTCCTGACTAGGCGCCACATGAGCTCACTGTCCAAGAGTGTGACCTGCCCGGGAAGCCACTCTTTGATCCTAGCACGCCCTCTCATCACGTAGTTGTTAGAATAATCATCATAATCATAATCATATTAATAAGGATAATAATAATTATTATTACTATTTATGTTATTATCATCATCACGTTTATTTTAATAATAATAATCATCATCATCATAATTAAAATAACAGCATTAGAAAACACATTATTGAAGATTAGAAAACACATTATTGAGAATTAAAAAAACTCTATTGATAATTAATATTAATAAATCAATAGCATCAAATCCACTCTTTCCATCACTCCCTCACGCACCTCAGCACAGCATTCAGCTCGCCTACAACGCCTTCCAACAACGCGTAGCCTCTCTGCAGTTGCCATGGAAACTGCTCCAGCAACTAGACGAGCACGTGACTGTGCTGCCTGAGCCGTCATCATTATCAGCAGCATCATTATTACCGTCATCATCATCAGCAGCAGCATCATCATCATCACCATCGTTTTGTAAAAAGCTGCATCGTAGAGTGGCTGTAGGTTTGTGAATAATTTCACATCGCCATCATCATTATCATCATCGCCATCATCATCGCCATCATCATTATCATCATCGCCATCATCATCATCATTATCATCGCCATTATCATCATCATCATCATCATCATCCAGGGAGAGGAGTCTCAGTAACAGTGACAGTGGACGCTGATGATGCAATGAAAATGCCCTCACTCACATTCCATGGGAAAAAACAGGGTTAGGCGATGATACAACCTCTAAAACAAATCGTTTATTTAATTAATTTTACTTTAATTTCTCAATTAATCAGCCTAAGTATAATTACTAATAATAGTATTATTTTGATTATTTATATTTTGCTAATTAGTTAATTGAGAGGATTTTCTACAGTGCGAGAAGAGCTTGAAGCCAATGTGCAAAGGAATAGAAACTTTTGGTTGGTAATCATCACTATCATAATCACCACCATCATCATTATCATCATCATTACTGTTCAACCATCAATGTCGTCACTACTATTATGTGTAGTAGTTTTACTTGTAGTAGTATGAATATTAGTAGTAGTATTAGTAGTATTAATTTGTAGTAGAAGTAGTAATTTTTATTACTATTAAAATTGTAAAAGGATCCTAATTTTCATAACTGATTGACTGCTCGCGACAAACACCAACAACAACAACAACGCCTAATCAACAGGGACAACTATAATAGAATTGATGATGATCATTACTTTGGTACTGATGATGATGATGTCGAGGGAAGTGCTGATGATGATGATGTGAACTTTGTGGCTAAACTCAGCTGGCTGTTAGGAGTGGATCTCAGTGATGAAGCTATCAAGAAGCTTCAGGTGATGATGATGGTGATGATGATGATGATGATGGTGGTGATGATGATGATGATGATAATGATGATGATGATGATGATGATGATGATGATGACTACAACAACCACCAGACAAACAAAGAGAACGACAATGATGAAGACGAAGAAGAAGGGGATGAATGCGGTTTGTGTCTGCTACATGAGTTGGAGGAAGAAAAGCCAGACGTGCACTGTGTCTGTCACTCTACTTCCCCGTCTGTCTGTCCCTTTGTCTACCATCGCACCTGCGTCATTGAGGTTGTGGTTGGTGGATGCATGGATGGATGCATGGATGCATGGATGCATGGATGGATGGATAGAGGGATGGGATTGGTTTTTAACGAGGGTTAAGTTAAATGGGTTAAGTTTAATAATGGGGCAAGGAGGTTTTAATTGATGGATTTTAATTAGTCATTTAATTAAGAATTTTAATTCTTTTGAGAATATTTTTTTAATTCATTTTTTTATAACCAATAATAATGATAATAATTGTTATTATAAAAAAATGTGGTTATGATGATGATTGCAAAGTGGTTGAGGTACCAGGCGACCACGCGGCAGAGCTATGGCGTCATATTTGGCCCTTGTCCCAACTGCAAACAGGTTTTATTATGGCTCTTTTTTTCTTTTTTTTTAAAGATGTTTACAAAAATATTATTTTATTTTCTTGGAGTAATTTGTTGAATAAAGTTTTCATTTACATAAATTGTATGTTTTCTAAGTGAAAAATTAATTAATTTTAATTTTAAAAACTTGAAAAGTTTGAATATTATTTATATTCATTGAATATGCATGAAGAAAATCGCAGTTATTTATTTAAATAAATATCATGTATTTTAATTGCAGGACATTTCAACAACCCTTTAAACGGAAGATTCTTGGTTTTATTACCTGGTTTTTTATATATTTTTTCAATATTCAATAAAAATTATTTATTAAAAACACTGATTAATTACAATAATTTTGTGCCTATATTGAATATTCAACATCTGCATGCCTATAAAGAATTTTTAATTTTGGTTAATTCATTATTCCATAAACGAATGTCGACTCATGAATAGGGAATTGATTCATTAAGGGAATAAAAACTCCGAGGAAACTTTAAAAAGGCTTACGACCATGCTATTGTTGCTTTGGCATTGTTCGTTCTTACGTTATCTTTGAAATACCTTGCATGCGCACACGATGCATACTTACACACAAGAAAGTAGACTAATTAAACCATTTGACTTTATATGGTTCATTACTGTTTTAATTTTATTAGAGTATCTTGCTCTTCAGATAATTGCGCCTCTTCTGCAGCCACATTCTACTTGGGATCATCGGATGAATCACATTTGTTAAATCAGGGATTTGCAAAAAAGTTATAAAACAAAATCGTAAACCCAACTCAGCATCAAACCCTTTCATTAATGCCTGCAAAACTACCCATCTCTTTCAACTCCACTCCAACACCCTTCCTTCCTTCACCACCCACTAGAGACCCACTCCACCTCCAATGAATGCCGCTCAAGCCACCGCATAGAAGTGCACGGAGATTGAATGGCACATCGGCGCACACAATGGCCTCGCATGATCCAAGGTCCTCAATTAGTTCCAACCCGACAGACTGTAGCGTGTCTCGAGGAAATCATGTCAAATGGAGATAAATGTCTTGATTCTTCGGAACAATTTTCATTTAATCTTTTATTTACTTTATTTATCATATTCTTTCTAACAATTTTTTCTTTATATATTTGTCATACATTCTCACTCATCTATCTATTTGTGTTAGCTATTCCAATAACCCATCCCATTCTCTTATGAATCCGCAACCTTTCATCCCAACCATCCACGTTTCTGAAAGGCACACAATGCTCCGCGTAAAGAATAATTGCTGAAGAATCACCAAATCTCGTGTGACTGACAATCAAGAATGAATGCAACGTGACTTGTATTGTAGAGACGCCGTAAAATAGAAACGTTTACAGTCCCTTTTGTATTTTTGATTTGTAAACGGGTTGGCGTCTGATTGTAGATTTGGAATTTTTGTATATTTTAAACATTTTATAGTATATAAGTTAAGTTTTATGGGAATTAAATTTATACATAAAGTATTTAGTTTTCTATTTCTTCAACTCTGTGATTAAAAAAGTTTTTCAAAGCAATTAAAAACAAAATCTAACATCTAATTAATCGCTTTTATTAACAGGTGACTTGAAAAAAGTAATAAAGTAAACTGAATTTGAAGAATTAATTCACTTAAAGTTATTGGAAATGTTAACGAGAGAACTATTAATCGTTTTTGTTGGCCTTCTTACAAGGCGGGTTTATTCTAACTTAGTAGAATACACGGTAGGCTTTTATATTTGGAATATATTATTGTTAAACTAGCCTATTCTATTTAAAATTACATCACCTATTGTAAGAATATAAAAACGCTTATAAAAATTTGAAATAATCGAAGCTCCGATTCGTCTTTGGAAACTTTTCTCAGTTAAATTTTCAAAATACTACAATCTCCATTTCCTGTTCTGGATTTCTTTTTGTTTTACCATTTTTTTTCGTAAAAAATTTCTCTTTGTATTCTCTCTTTTTTCGTCTACAACTTTTTTCTTTGTATTCTTTTTTCTTCATTCGAACTTTTTCTAGTCTTTCACCCTAATTCATTAATTTCCTTTTTCCTTCTCACTCACAACTCCCAATTTTCACTTTCTTTTTCCACTCAAACTTTTTCTCTTTTAGCCTTTTTATAATTTTTCAAAATCTTCTCACTCTACTCTCCTCCCACTCCAACAGAGCTCCCTCTACAGAGACGCAACAGGCGTACCGAGATGCACGTTTGAGCAAGCCTCCTCCGCTGCACCAGCGACGACGGCTCGGTCAGCGCTCGAGTGTGCCTCGTTGTGCAGGCACTGGTCCGAGTGCCGGAGTTTCTCCTTCAAAGAGCACTCGTGTCGTCTTTCCTCCGTCGACCCTGACCCCTCGCTCTACAGCACCGCCTGTCGAACTTATAGTGTGCGTTTTGCTGCTGCTCTTGGTGGATGTTTGTCTGTCTGTTTGTCTGTTTGTTTGTCTGTTTGTTTTTCTGTTTGTTTGTCTGTTTGTTTGTCTGTTTGGAGAGAGGTTTTTTGTTTGTTGAGAGCAAATTTAAAGGTTTAAAATTGTTTTTTCGAAGTTTTATTGTTATATGATAGTTTTGCGTTTATTTTGGAATAAAATATAATATATTAATTTTTAATTTGGGGATATGATCTTATTTTGAATAAAATAATTCAAAAAGGTTTTAACGTTTTCAAAGTAATCGGGTCAAAAAATCATTTTTACAGAAAAGCTGTCCCGCACCTGGAGGTAGTTTGATGTTAAAACTCATCGAGTTAAACGCATCAAAACACACGTAACGACGTTAAACTCAGTTAATCAACTACATTCTCTTCATTTACCAACTCACTAAGTAACCAGTCTCTCGTCAAGCCACTTAACCACTCACCCATCCAACTTCAAACCCCATTTTCAATCTCACTCCCCCCCTGCCCCTCCCAAAGGAGCCGACCCTCAAGTCGACTGCGAAATTCCCTTCACCCACGAAGGCAACCTCTACTACCAGTGCTGGCCTCTCCTGGGCGACAGGTGCACTAGCGAATGCTACAACCAAGTCTGGGCCATCATCACTTGCAACAAAAGCAACAGTTTGTTTCATTTGTTATTTATTTTGCATTTGAGTCGTCGACAGAATTTAAGTTAAATAATTGTACACTCATAAAATAGAAAAATCGTAAAATATTACGTTTTTTTCCTTTTTCTCATTTTTCCCACTTTTAAAGCTTCACATTCAGTTTATAATTATATTTTTCCACTCCCCTTCCAGCTTACAAATCGAGTGACACTATGGCATCTTTTCCAAGCCTCTCCTCTTCTTCCCTGCAAGTGAACAACGGGTGGATCGTCATTTCAGCCAGACCAGAGGGGTCAAGCTTTGACTTTTCATTATCAGCATACGTTAATGGATTCAGAATAAGCGGTGAGTGCTGGTTGTGGAGGTTGAGAATGTGGTAGGTTGTGTTCGTGGTGATGGAGAAGGATAGTATTGTAGCTATTAGATCAACAAATTTTTTTTTCAAGTTTTTTGGTAGTTTAAAAAAAATGAATGTTATAAAACAACTATAATGACAAATTGAAGACAGCGCTTACTGGGTGGGGTTGTCGAAGCTGAACACTTTCACGACTGGCAACAACTGCCGTCTCAGGTGGCCTTCTCGTCATCCCATCGTCGCCACTGTCGCCTCCATCAACGCCACTGTCGCCTCCACACTCACCAAATAGAGAAACTTTAAATAAATTATTTCAGCCAGTGAATTGAAATATTGCACACCAAACCAAACAAAACACACCATCAGCCCAGTATCTTAACCCCACACCAACCACGAATCACTTTGTCGAAACCACACACAAAAACACACTTTCACACAAACTGGAAAACTACTTCAATAAACCCATACACCTCAACAAACATAAAATCACACAAAAAACACCAACATACTAACTCACACAAGAACACACCTACATGATACAAACTCACACAAGAACACACCTACATGATACAAACTCACACAAGAACACACCTACATGATACAAACTCACACAAGAACACACCTACATGGAACAAACTCACATATAAACACACTAAAACACACAAAGCCACACACGACAGAATCGAGCTGCAGTCGCAGGCGTCAAAGTGGTACTCAGCCGAGTACGACAGCTTCAGTGTCGGAGCAGCAGCCACTGGATACGCCTTAGGTCTCGGAAACTATTACGGCGACGCGACAGACGCTTTCCGATACAAAGCAGCCACCAATCCAGGTTTTACAATCGTTGGTTCGTCCTTCCACACCAAGGATAATCCTAAAACTGGATGCGAATACTTGACGACTGATGGAGGTTTGTGGAGGTTTGGAAAGGCTTGTGGAGGAATTATTAAGAGTGAATTGTTGAAGCTTTTACAGTGTTTGATGTTATTTCTAAAACAACACTCCCTTCTTATTTGTTTTCTCAACTAACGACAACTTGTCTTTCCCAGGCTGGTGGATGAACAGCTGCTTAGCGGTGCATCTGAACTCCAACGCCCCAGCGTGGTACAAGCTACCAGATGGCACTACTGCTGTTAAAGCCTCCAGGATGATGATGAGAATCATTTGATGGGTGCACGATGATGATGATGATGGTGATGATGATGATGATGTGATGATGATGATGATGATGATGGTGGTGGTGGTGGTGAAGATGATGATGATGGGTGCATGATGGGTGCATGATGATAATGATGATGAGGATAATTTTATGGGTAGAGGATGATGCTGATGATGAATGAGTGAGGGGTGGGTAGGTGTGAGTGAAGGGTGAGTTGAAAAAGTAGGCAATTAAGAGTAGGGAGGGGTGGAGAAGTTAGGTGGAAAATTGAGAAATATTGAGAAGTTGATAAATGATAGTGGAAAGACGCAAAAGAAATTGTGACTGGAAAAAAGTGAAAAGATATTGGGAAGGTAAGAATATAACCAATCAATGAAAGAGGAAAACGTGCGATAACTAGATGTAATTATGAAAAGCTATTCTTTCAATTTCATATTTTGCTACAACAATGAACATCTACTCTTCAATTGATACACACCCTCCTTTGAATCTTGCACTTTTTTCCTTTAAAAAAAATTCTGATCAATTCTAAAATACATGAAATGAGAGTAAAACAATTTAAAAATTATTATTTCAAACGGATATTATTGAAAAAAGATTAGCTTTCAAGGACAATTCTTTTATACCGTTAAACACCATGTACAAGACGGACATTTTTATATTTTCCAACATTCTCCAAGAACCTGAATTTATCGACTTTGCAAAAGTAAAATAACGTAACTTACTGATCTAACTCATTAGCGTTTTCCCATTTAGCATTGAGAACATGGTGTTTTTAGGGTAACTGAAACAGTGGAACAAATTGAATATTAACAATTTTATCATTTATTTAAATTGACGGATATATTTTTTCTTTGCTAATACACGCAAGAATTTTAATTTTTCACGGTTTATGCATTTTTTTCTTTTCCTACACAGTTTTAATTGCTTCTCACGCATATTTCTTCAGAATGCAAGACAATCTTTTCTATTAAAGTTTTTTCATTACTTTGACTATGAAGAATTGTTCATTCAACAAGTTTTAATAATCTTTTTGTTTCAATACTTCAGACCTCATGACTCTCTTCATCATCCTTTTTCTCATCCCATCCATCATCATCATCACCTGCATCATTCTCATAATCATCATCATCATCCTTCTTCCCATCCCATCCGTCATCATCACCACCTGCATCATTCTCATAATCATCATCATCATCCTTCTTCCCATCCCATCCGTCATCATCACCACCTGCATCATTCTCATAATCATCATCATCATCCTTCTTCCCATCCCATCCGTCATCATCACCACCTGCATCATTCTCATAATCATCATCATCATCCTTCTTCCCATCCCATCCGTCATCATCACCACCTGCATCATTCTCATAATCATCATCATCATCCTTCTTCCCATCCCATCCGTCATCATCACCACCTGCATCATTCTCATAATCATCATCATCATCCTTCTTCCCATCCCATCCGTCATCATCACCACCTGCATCATTCTCATAATCATCATCATCATCCTTCTTCCCATCCCATCCGTCATCATCACCACCTGCATCATTCTCATAATCATCATCATCATCCTTCTTCCCATCCCATCCGTCATCATCACCACCTGCATCATTCTCATAATCATCATCATCATCCTTCTTCTCATCCCATCCGTCATCATCATCACCTGCATCATTCTCATAATCATCATCATCATCATCCTTCTCATCCCATCCGTCATCATCATCACCTGCATCATTCTCATAATCATCATCATCATCATCCTTCTTCTCATCCCATCCATCATCATCATCACCTGCATCATTCTCATAATCATCATCATCATCCTTCTTCTCATCCCATCCATCATCATCACCACCTGCATCATTCTCATAATCATCATCATCATCATCCTTCATCTCATCCCATCCATCATCATCATCACCTGCATCATTCTCATAATCATCATCATCATCATCCTTCTTCTCATCCCATCCATCATCATCATCACCTGCATCATTCTCATAATCATCATCATCATCCTTCTTCCCATCCCATCCGTCATCATCACCACCTGCATCATTCTCATAATCATCATCATCATCCTTCTTCCCATCCCATCCATCATCATCATCACCTGCATCATTCTCATAATCATCATCATCATCCTTCTTCCCATCCCATCCGTCATCATCATCACCTGCATCATTCTCATAATCATCATCATCATCATCCTTCTTCTCATCCCATCCATCATCATCACCACCTGCATCATTCTCATAATCATCATCATCATCCTTCTTCCCATCCCATCCGTCATCATCACCACCTGCATCATTCTCATAATCATTATCATCATCATCCTTCTTCTCATCCCATCCATCATCATCATCACCTGCATCATTCTCATAATCATTATCATCATCCTTCTTCTCATCCCATCCATCATCATCATCACCTGCATCATTCTCATAATCATCATCATCATCCTTCTTCTCATCCCATCCATCGTCATCATCACCTGCATCATTCTCATAATCATTATCATCATCCTTCTTCTCATCCCATCCATCATCATCATCACCTGCATCATTCTCATAATCATCATCATCATCCTTCTTCTCATCCCATCCATCGTCATCATCACCTGCATCATTCTCATAATCATCATCATCATCCTTCTTCTCATCCCATCCATCGTCATCACCACCTGCATCATTCTCATAATCATCATCATCATCCTTCTTCTCATCCCATCCGTCATCATCACCACCTGCATCATTCTCATAATCATCATCATCATCCTTCTTCTCATCCCATCCGTCATCATCACCACCTGCATCATTCTCATAATCATCATCATCATCCTTCTTCTCATCCCATCCATCATCATCACCACCTGCATCATTCTCATAATCATCATCATCATCCTTCTTCTCATCCCATCCATCGTCATCATCACCTGCATCATTCTCATAATCATCATCATCATCCTTCTTCTCATCCCATCCGTCATCATCACCACCTGCATCATTCTCATAATCATCATCATCATCCTTCTTCCCATCCCATCCATCATCATCATCACCTGCATCATTCTCATAATCATTATCATCATCCTTCTTCTCATCCCATCCATCATCATCATCACCTGCATCATTCTCATAATCATCATCATCATCATCCTTCATCTCATCCGATCCATCATCTTCGTTATCATTATATTCTTTCTTAGACCACAAATTTCACCATAATCACAACCATCAGCCTCATCATCATCATTATCATTATCATCACCACCATAATCATCATCATCACCACCACCACCACCATAATATTCATCATCACCACCACCACCATCATCATCATCACCACCACCACCACCATAATCATCATTATCACCACACAACCACCACCATCTTCATCATCATCACCACCACCGAAGTGGCGCAGTCGTTACATTGTTAACACCACCACATTCATCTCGTACCGGAACAGAAGTTTAGTGTGGAAAACAATAACAAGTCTAGTCGGCTTTTTGCATACATTATTTTGTATATATAACTTCGACGTATACAGTTTCGAAAACACGAATTGTTACTTAGTCTACTTTAAGCCATTCCAAGGCAGGTCTCAAGGCTGTTGTACTTAAAGTTAAACTTCAAATGAAAAACATTTAAAAATTCATTTTTTATCGTTAAAGCATCATGCTTAACTAAACTTGTAACGAGAAAATGAACAAAATTAATGATATTTTTCATTAAAACGAAATAATTTAAATTTTAAAAAATTGAAGAAAAAAACCAAACATGTGGTCTGACTATGTCGCACGATTGTTTTCAGTGGAGTTTTTTGCGTATATAAGAAGCCGATAGTCGAAGATTTGGAAGATTTGATTTGAACTATTCATACAAGGTAGAACTGTAACCAAGTTAGATGTTTGGCTTTTAAAATAAACTTTTCATATCAAAGTTTTACATTCTTTACAAATTCAAAAATTTTAACAAAATAAACTTTTTTCCTTAATAATTTTAAATCCATAATAAAAAATGTCAGGTTAACAAGATAAAAGCAACAGCGCGGAAAATGGAGTCATCTTTGAAAAACTTATCCCTCCTCTTCCTCCTCCTCCTCCTCCTCCACTTCCAAGCATCCAAAACGTTAAAACTCTTGGTTTGCATGATTCAAAAATCCTATCTTGAAAGCTATTTAACAATTTAAAGTAAATAACACGACACTTTAGAACACAAAAAACCACACAGACAACCACACACACACAGACAACCACACACACACAGACAACCACACACACACAAACAACCACACACACACAGACAACCACACACACACAAACAACCACACAGAGAACTAACTGATGCAGAACGTGAGGCAAACAAACAAGCTTTTATGGACACCCTGGGAATCAAAAGAGAGCCCGACACAAGCTATCTGAGTCAAGAGAACAGAAATGAAATCATCAGAAAGTTCGTCGTTTGGGAAAGCGGGGAAATGTGTCTCGAAAATAAATTTTTAAAAATTATTTTTTAAACAAAAGACTTATAAACAAAAAAGTGTCTTTTTCTCATTTAAAATTAAATGCAAAAACTATTGAATGATTGAGAAGATATGTAGTTGGGTTCAAATGTCATTCTTCAGAGTGGAGTCTTGCCTTTTCAACTGTGTCGTGGCTTTCCCGTACAGTGAGAGATTTGCTTTTCATTTTCTCTTAATCGTAATCAGGCATTGCATGCTTACTGAGCCTTTTTAGTGACTTTCAGAAAGAGATTAGTTGTTCGAAAAATACTTTTTTTCTTAGTCTTGAATAACTTTTGTGTTTTTCTACGTTTAAAACTATTTTTTTATCGAAAAAAGTATAGTTTGTGATGCCTAAACTCATGTTTACCTTTTTATTTTAAAAAATATTTTTTAAACACTTTTTTAGATTTTGAAAATTAACACAATTTTGATCAAAACTGCAGGTTTCGACGTATTAGACAGTCCTGCTTCGATGGGATTCAACTTCTCGCTTCTTGTAACATTATGTTATTTTATATTATTATGTTATTTTATATTATTATGTTATTTTATATTATTATGTTATTTTATATTATTATGTTATTTTATATTATTATGTTATTTTATATTATTATGTTATTTTATATTATTATGTTATTTTATATTATTATGTTATTTTATATTATTATGTTATTTTATATTATTATGTTATTTTATATTATTATGTTATTTTATATTATTATGTTATTTTATATTATTATGTTATTTTATATTATTATGTTATTTTATATTATTATGTTATTTTATATAAATTATGTTATTTTATATTATTATGTTATTTTATATTATTATGTTATTTTATATTATTATGTTATTTTATATTATTATGTTATTTTATATTATTATGTTATTTTATATTATTATGTTATTTTATATTATTATGGTATTTTATATTATTATGTTATTTTATATTATTATGTTATTTTATATTATTATTTTATTTTATATTATTATGTTATTTTATATTATTATGTTATTTTATATTTTTATGTTATTTTATATTATTATGTTATTTTATATTATTATTTTATTTTATATTATTATGTTATTTTATATTATTATGTTATTTTATATTTTTATGTTATTTTATATTCTTATGTTATTTTATATTATTATGTTATTTTCAACTAAATACCACCACTAAACAAAATGTTATTGATAATAGTTTAGCTTAAATTGGTCTATGTTTATTTTGTTCAATATCTTTTTTAGAACTTCCGGTTCATAAAACAATGAAACAACCAAACCAAAGCACAAAGACTTTAAAAAATCTGCACACCACGTCTAACTACACTACACACCACACCACACCATGCCACATAACACACCATGCCACATAACACACCACACCACATAACACACCACACCACATAACACACCATGCCACATAACACACCACACCCAACCACACTACACACAACCACACTAAACACAGGTTTTCAATAGACGAGCTCTCTCAAGACCAAGATACACTGCGACTTTCGAGCTGATTCTCCTGAAGCCTATCCTGGTTGAAGACAGCCAGTACCCTTTGGAGGTGACTGTAAGCAGCGAGCAAAGTAAGCTTTTGTCGAGAATTCCATGATGTAATCAGTGAAAAATACGAAATTGCCATAAAATCCATAAAAAGTTTTTGGACATTTTTACAGATCGTTATTTTCAATTTTATACTTTAAACTATATTACCATTATTATTAAAAATGATGTGTACAATTATTTTCCAATCAGACGATTCAGCCATTCATTCGTTTGACAAATATGAAGTTGAGGAGGATGCAAGATTGATGGTGATTTACAATGACTCCAATTTATTTATTCATCAAAATATTTAGTTATCTTAGAATAATAAAACATAAATCAGCTTTTTAAAACTTCTCCAACCACAGATCGACGTTAGGGTCATAGTGAAAAGGTGGCTAGAGAATTCCACCGCTGTGAAAGAGTTGGTGGTGACGGTGAGAGACAGCAAGCGAGTGATTGTCGATGCACGCCAAGTCATCAAGCCGAACCTGAACACGTGTGAGTGGCGGAAGGCTGCGTGCTTGGTGCTTTAATGTAACGTAACAGATTTTTCGAAGACCCGTAATGTTCGAATATCACATTTTCCACAAAAAGAACTTATTTATGGACCTTTTGTTCAGACAAAAATACTTTTTAATACACAATTTATGAAAAGTTAAATAATTCCATGAATGTTCATTGATTAAAACCATCATCATTGCCTTCAGTTGATGCTCCAGACTTCAGCAACCACTGTCTCTTCTCTGACCACGAACCCAATGAAGATGAAGTAGATGGAGTAAAATAAATTTATGATTATTGATTACATTTATCTTGAATATTTAGTAGACAAAATCTGAAAATTAATTTTACATTTTTACTCTCTTTATGACGCTCATCTAATAGAGTGTATTATTTTTGATTGTAATATACAAAAAGCACATGATCGGACATACCACAGAAATGACACGATTTTTTCCTACATAATTCCCTTTCTAATTCTGAATTCAAAATAAAACTTTGAAAAAGTTTGAAACGAAACAAAATAAACAACACAACAATGACAAAAACAAAATAAAAACAAAACGGCTATATGGTCCCGCTTTAATGGAGGGTCTTGGAGGCAAAAAGAGAACCACAATGGGCCACCTTCAAACCCCCACGAGCTGTGCTTGAAAACTTGCAGATTATAAAATATGCTACTAAGTCCTCAAAGCTTAATTCATGCCAAAAGGTCTGGCGTTGTGAGAAACAAAATTTGGTCACTATTCAAGTCCAGGCCGCAACTGCACCAAAGATGTCGGTATCTCGAGGTTATCATAAAAATACCCACTTAAACTTTTTTATTCCGATTAATCAATGCTTGCATGATTTTAGTAGTAAGGAGGTGTGTGGGAAAAGTAATTAATCAGCCCTTGTTTAAACAAAGTGAGTAAGACGGCAAGTATTTAATCGTGACTGAAGTATATCTAGTATATTATCATAAAAAATAAATTAAAAATTATTATTATACCAGTAATTTGATAATAAAGAAGCTGAAATCTAGTTTATTTGGTGTAATATTATATTTCTCTAATTTTACCTATAAACAGCACATTACTTTATTCAAGTGTTACTTTTCTTCATGATTACTTGACAAGTGATTAATTAAAAAAATAGCAAAAAATTACAGAATTTATTTCATTATATGTATTTAAGATGTTTAAATATTTTTATAGTTAGTTTGGGTTTTAAAACATTATGTTAATAATGTATTATTATTAAGAAATCTTCTAAAAATAATTTAGAAGTATTTTTTTCTTGATTTAAATTTTATAAAAAATAAAACTTAATTAAAAATAATAAAATACATTTTAATCACAAACTATGCATATTAAATACATTAAGTATGCTAGAGGCGCACTCAGAATACGGATGCATTTAACTGTGATTTAAACATTAAATTTTAAATGACTTAAAAAACGAAATGATTTAACTTTTAATTTCAAAATGGCATCCTACGAATCATGTCACGACAACGCGTATCTTCTCAAATTCGAGTTGAAGGCAGCTGTGGCTGAGTGTGATGTGCTCAAGAAAGAACTCTCGTACGTGAGGCAACAACTGCTCACTCTGCAAACCTCCAGCAGGAAAGGGACAGCAGTAGCAGACGACAAAACATTCAGTGAGGCATGCGCACAGACTGGTGCTGATGATGATGTCACTGTTCATCCAATCCACCATTATCCAGGCACACCCTCAATGCATCCAGCTGATGGTGATGATGAAGATGATTTGGATGAAAGAAAGTGCATTGTGGATTGTGGTGGTGATGAGCTTGATGATGATCCTGATGGAAAAATTATAAAGGTGGATGGTTGTGATGATGATACTGAAAATGTTTGTGGATGTGAAGAGAATGATGAGGAGAAAAAGCGCTGTGTCGAGATGGGTGGCTTGAAAAGAAACAATGAAGACGCAACCAAATCCAGTCTCAAACACAGCACTGAAACTAGAAAGAGCAATACAAACCACACCCGAAAGGCCACTCCAATACACAACTCCATCTTTCAGAACAAAAATAGAAACTTCTTCAGAAAATTCTTATCTCTTGGTAACCTATCAGAAACTTCTTCCATCATCCATCCATCAACCTCTTTCCCCTCCCATCCAACCACTGTTTTACAACAGGAAATCACTCTCAACTACTACAACAACAACAACAACTCTAAGGGAATCAACCCAAACACTGAAAACATGAACAAAACATCTGGAGATGTTATTAATAGTAATGAAGATAATGGTGATGAAATAGGTTGTGACAATGATGAGGGTAATGATGATGATAGTAATGCTTATAATTGTAATGGCAATGATGATGATGCTGCTAACCATTGTAATGGTAATGATGATGATGATCACAAGGCATCAAAGCAATCAATTGAGGGTGTGTTTGAGAGGGTGTTGAGGGGGGTGGAGGAGGTTGAGGAGATGTATGCATCACTGCTGCACAGCCACCACGGGTGAGGGGTGTTCTCATTTAAAATTTGCAATTCTGCTTGTTACTTTTGTTGCTATTATTGATTTATTGATGATGATGATGATGAAGGCCAGTGTGATGATGCTAATCTTGATGATAATGATATTGAATAACGACAACCACTACAACTACTATCCCACACCACACAACAACAACAACACAACCACCAACACCCGCAAAACCACACACTACAACAACACAACCACCAACACACCCACAAAACCACACACACGCACAACAACACAAGCACCAACACAGTCTACAAGAGACAAACGAAGAGTTACTGGGGCGTTGCAGCCAGCTGCATGGTGAAGCCGCAACGCTGAGGGAACAGCGTCATTACCTCGACAAGTGCAACGATCTGCAGCTGCTTAAAGTCGTTCATGAGCACCAGCAGTGGAGTGATGCTCTGAGGAGGGTGTGTGGAGGGGGTTGAGTGTGTGGAGGGGGTTGGGTGTGTGGAGGGGGTGGGTGTGTGGAGGGGGTGGGTGTGTGGAGGGGGTTGGGTGTGTGGAGGGGGTGGGTGTGTGGAGGGGTTGGGTGTGTGGAGGGGGTTGGGTGTGTGGAGGGGTTGGGTGTGTGGAGGGGGTGGGTGTGTGGAGGGAGTTATGTGTGTGGAGGGGGTTGGGTGTGTGGAGGGGGTTGGGTGTGTGGAGGGGGTTGGGTGTGTGGAGGGGGTTGGGGTGGGTGGATTGGTGGAAATAGAAAGTGGTGTGTGGAGGATGAGTAGAGGGATGGATGAGAGGTGGAGTGGGGAGAGGCTCGAAAGGGATGGGTGGATGAGCTAAACCATTTCTACATCCATCTGTCCATCTATCTCCCATTCTACCACTCCATCCCACTACTTCAACATCCCACTACCTCACCATCCCATCCCTCCACTACTTCAACATCCCACGAACACATCGCAGGAGATGGCAACACTACAGAGAGAGAAGGATGAGGCGGTGAGGGAGCACGAGTTGGTGATGTCAGAAAGGATGGAGGTGCACATGGAGATGGAGCAACTAAACCTGGTGTGTTTGTGTGTGTTTGTGTGTGTTTGTGTGTGTGTTTGTGTGTGTGTGTGTGTGGGTGTGTTTGTATGGGTGTGCGTGCGTGTTTGTGTGCGTGCATGCGTGTGTGTGCTTGTGGTTAAAGGGGGTGGAGAAGTGGTCGGTGTAGTGGAAGGGGTGAAAAGTACATCATCATCACCATAGTCACCTTCATTATCATCATCATCGTCATCGTCATCATTATCATCATCGTCATCATCATCATCATCGTCATCATTATCATCATCATCACTGACAGACTTTAAAGCAGAGAAATCTCTCTCTCAAAGCGGCTCTTGAAAGAATCACTTATTTAGAGATGTTGATGGAGAAGAAGAAAGAGGAGGACAATAACAATAATAATAATAATAATAATAATAATAATAATAATAATAATAATAATAATAATAATAATAATAATAATAATAATAATAATAATAATAATAATAATAATAATAATAATAATAATAATAATAATAATAATAATAACACTAATAAGAATAATAATAATAATAATAATAAAAATAACAATAACAATAATAATAATAATGAAAAGGATAGCACATGCGTAGAAGACGAAACGATAGAGGAATTTAATAGGATAATTAATGGGGTTAATAATGATGATGATGATGATGATGATGATGATGAGAATGGCAAGAATAATGAGAATAATAAAAAAATTAATATAAAAAATAATAATAATGAAGAATACACCGACCAACCCCATTATATGGAGGAGTTACTAAAGCGGATGGAGAGATTGAAGAAAGAGAGTGATGGATTGAGAAGAGAGAGAGATGAGGGGAGGAGAGGGTTGAGGTGGATGGAGGAGCAGAATGGTTTGTTGAGGGCGGAGATGATGATGATGGCGGAGGAGGGGAGGAAGAGAGAGAAGGAGGTGGAGAGGGTGCAAGAGGAGTTGGATATTTTGAGGTTGGTTTGGTGTGGTGTGTTGTGGTGTGTTGCAAGCACTCATCCCACTTTCCTTCCATCCAATCACCTTTTTAAAATCTATCTCATTCCATTCTTCCATCCCATCTTCTCTCCATCCATTCAATTTAAAACGGTTAAAATTTATCCTAATTCATTTTTCTATCTTTTCTTCCCTCCACCCATTCATCCACCCATTCATCCACCCATCCATCCATCCATCCTTCCATCCATCCATCCATCCATCCATCCTTCCATCCATCCATCCATCCATCCATCCATCCATCCTTCCATCCATCCATCCTTCCATCCATCCATCCATCCATCCATCCTTCCATCCATCCATCCATCCATCCTTCCATCCATCCATCCTTCCATCCATCCATCCATCCTTCCATCCTTCCATCCATCCATCCATCCATCCATCCATCCATCCTTCCATCCATCCATCCATCCTTCCATCCATCCATCCATCCATCCATCCTTCCATCCATCCATCCATCCTTCCATCCATCCATCCATCCATCCATCCATCCATCCATCCATCCATCCATCATCCTCCACAGGACTATGCAGGAAATAAAAAATCGTAAAAAAAGAGATGCGTTGAAAAGTTTCGTAAGTAGTAATAACAGTAACAACAACAACAATAAAAATAATAAAAATAATAAAAATAATAAAAATATTAATAAGATCAATATTATTCATGATCAAATAAACAATAATGACAATAATAAAAAAATTAGTAATACTGAAAGTAACATTTATAATTTCAACTCATTGAAAGTTAGTGAAGACGATAACATCATCATCAGCACCACCGCCACTACTATCAGCACCAGTAATAAAGCTAATATAAACAATAAAAATAAAAATAATAATAATATTAACAGCAGGGGAATCAGTAAGGGGTACAACTACCACTACAGCAGAGACTCCGCCATCGATTCGGACTGCCAAGCCGCCTACCACCAACACCTGCAGCAACAACTGCAACAACAACTGCAACAGCACCTGCAACAACAACAAATACAACAACAAATACAAAAGGTTGAGTTACCACAGCAACAACAACAGCAACAACTAGCGCAGATTCATTTGCAGTCTCAAGATATACAACAACAACAACCAAAACAATGTCTTATACAACAAAAACAAATGAAACAACTGCAACAGTTAAAACCGACGCCACTTTTTGATTTTTTTTCACAACAACGACAAAAACAACATCAAAAAGAACAACAACAACAAAGAGATCACTTACAATCACTACTTACAAAGCAAGAGGAAGCATCTCTCAAGAAAATTGATGGTCCTGATGATGATGATGATGGTGCTGATGATGATGATGGTGCTAATGTTGATGATGGTGGTGCTGATGGTGATGATGGTGGTGCTGATGGTGATGATGGTGATGGTGCTGATGGTGATGGTGGTGCTGATGATGATGGTGGTGATCCTGACGATGGTAAGGGTGTTGGAAATGATAATGATACTGGTGATAATGCAATAAGCGATAATTTAATTAGGGATGACATTACTGGTGATTTTGCTGATAATGATGATGAAGAGGCCACTAGTAGGGCTGATTGTGATGCAAAAAGAATTGATAATGATGAAAGAAAGGATCATGGTGATGATGATGGTGATGATGATGATGAAGAAAAGGATGATGGTGATGAAGATAATGATGGAGGAGGTAATTATTATTATTTTGATGATGATGACGTAAGCAACTTTGGCACAATCGTCAACGTCAATGACGTCATTCAAGCAAAACATCATCACGTGACATCGAATGGTGATGATAATGATGTTGATGAATCGAACAGCAAAAGTGAAGATTTTGTCAGTAATAAGAGCGATGTTAAAATAAATATGAACAAAAAAATTAACAAAGATAAAAATAAAATAGGTCAAAATAATAATAATAACAATAATATAAATAATGATAATAATAATATAAATAATAATAATAATAATAAAGTTAATGTAAATAAAAATAAGAATAAAAAGACTGACGCAAGGTTTGTGAGGCATGGCACGTGGCCTAAATACTCTCAAGCTGATTGGTCGAGCAGTGATGATGACGATTGCTGTTACTACGGAAACAGTAGATTCTATAAAAGCATACTAAATAATAATAGCATCAATAATCATAATAATCATAATCATAATCATAATAGTGTCACTTCAGGTTTTGATTCGACAACTAAGGTCAAGGTCAACAACACCCACAACAACACCAACAACAACAACAACAACAGCAACAATCCGAGAGGAAAACCTAGGAGGAGGAGTAGGATGAAGTTGAAAAAGTTATTCAGAGACAGTAAAGGAGGCGATGATGATGATGATGATGACCAAGAAGGTGGTGGTGGTCTTGATAATGATGGAGAGGGTGGTGGTGGTCTTGATAATGATGGTTTAAGGAGGGGAGGTGGTGATGATGATGATGGCAGGAGAAGGGGTGGTGGTGATAATGATGGTTTAATGAGGGAAGGGGGTGATGATGATGATGGCAGGAGAAGGGGTGGTGGTGATGATGATTGGAGGAGGGGGTATAGGCATAACGTTAGCATGAGGTTGATAAAGATGTGTAGGCATTGCAGGCGGGTGGTGAGAGGGAAGATGATGCTGCTGCATAAAGGTGGTGGTGATAATGATGATGATGGTGTTAGTAATAGTTATGGTAATCATCATCATCATCACAATCGTAAGCAGGATCATCATCATCATCATCTGATACCTTTTCATAGGATACAACTCTCAGATTCTATCAAGGATTTCATGAAACCACTTTATAAGAATGATAATGATGATGGTTGTGGTGATGATGATGATGACGATGATGGTTGTGGTTTTGATAATGATGTTGATGGTGCTGATGATAGTGCTCCAAAAGACTCCAGCACATCATTTACATCAGCAGAGCCAAAAACTGACCCTTGCACCGATCAAAAGCAAGAGGCGGATGATGACGACGGTGACGATGATAGCAATGATAATTTCATTAGTTTTGATAATGATGTTAAAGATGATTCAATTAATTATGCTGAAAATAATGCAAATGAAGATCATGGTGCTGCTGGTGGTCTTGGAAGGGTAAACTCTGACATTACTCATCTAGGTGATGCAGGACTGAAGCCCAACTACAACATCTCTCTTTCAAATTCACATGGTAATTCTATCGAAGATGATACAACGCCTATGTTATCATTAGAATCATCATCATCATTACCACCCTTTTCATCATCATCATCATCATCAGCAGCAACATCATCATCGGTATCATCATCATCAGCAGCAACATCATCATCGGCATCATCATCATCAGCAGCCACAGCCACAATGGCTTTCACCAAGGCAAGCGGTGCCAGGGACTCACTCACTCTGATGAGTGACTTCTTGAAGGAGACATCATGTCTGCCACAACAACAACAACAACAATTGCAACAACAACAACAACAACAAAATCAAAAACAACAACAACAACAACTCTTACTAGAACAAAATCAACAACTGCATCAACACACTCAACTACACACGCAAGAATTTGTTCAAGGCAATATTCTCAATCAACAAACAACACAACAACAACAACTACTACTAGTAGCAGAAAGATCTCAACAACAACAACAACAAAATCTGTTCAGAAAAAACCAACAAAGGCCATTTTTTGTGCAACAAACTCCACAAAAACATTTAAAACAGTCTTTCCAATACCAAATGCAACATCTACTAAACAACTCAACTCAACAACAACAACAACTACTAAAACAACAGCAACAACTAAAAATACATCAACAACAACAACAACATCTAAATAATCAACATCTCGTTACAAAGCTACCACAAGAACAGATTTTGATAGTGAATAAACAACAACAACAAAAACAACAACAACAACGACAAATGCTCAACAACAACAACAACAACATCTTCAATCCCTTTCATTTCGACAAACAGCGTTTGAAGAAAATCAAAGCCACTCATAAACAATGCATCTTCTACACCGAAAACAAAAACTACAACTACAACAACAACAACAACAACAAGTACAACAACAACAACTACAACTACAACAATAGCAACACTGGTTACCATAGCTTGAGTGACTACGAATCCCTAGACAGTTCTTCTGGCCTGCCCTGCTACCGCTATTGTGGGAATATTTGATACATAATCATGAATAATTAAAATTAATTATTTAATATTTGAAATACTTTTTCAAATTACAAATATGTAAAGTTAATTATTACATTTTAAAATAATTTTTTACATAATTAAAAGTTAAACTTAATAATTAAATTTTTGAATAATGTAATAGTCATAATGACTCATTATAAATGTCAGATTCTGACGCTGAAGCAGAAGCAAGGCTGTCGTCTATCATATCATCATCATCATCACCATTCATATCATCATCATCACCATTCATATCACTACCACACACACCATCAACTTTTTTCACCAGCCCATACACCCCATCACCACAATCATCATCATTATCACCCACACTATTATCAACATCACTACCACCATCATCACCGCCACCACCGTCATCACCACCATCGTCACCACCACCACCATCATCATCCTCACCACCATCATCATTATCATCACCACCAGTATCATCATCATCCTTCTTAAAGAACAGCCTTCACTACAACAGCTTTTCACTCAACCGACTTAATTGGCCGCCTGGCGAACTAACTAAAACAAGGTCACACTACTTATACTACTACTACTACAACTACTACTACTACTACTACTACTACTACTACTACTACTACTACTACCACTACTACTACTACTACTACTACTACTACTACTACTACTACTACTACTACAACTACTACTACTACTACTACTACTACTACTACTACTACTACTACTACTACTACTACTACTTCTACTACTACTACTACTACTACTACTACTACTACTACTACTACTACTACTACTACTACTACTACTACTACTACTTCTACTATTACTACTACTACTACTACTACTACTACTACTACTACTACTACTACTACTACTACTACTACTACTACTACTACTTCTACTACTACTACTACTACTACTACTACTACTACTACTACTACTACTACTACTACTACTACTACTACTACTACTTCTACTATTACTACTACTACTACTACTACTACTACTACTACTACTACTACTACTACTACTACTACTACTACTACTACTACTACTACTACTACTACTACTACTACTACTACTACTACTACTACTACTACTACTACTACTACTACTACTACTACAGACCTCAACCGGGAGAAATGCGAAACATCACGCTGACAAAGAGTCTCAGGTCTCTGGGATTCAGTATCCAATCAGGTGAGGGGTTGTGCTTTGTGCTGGTTGTTGTGGGTGTTGTTTTGGTGACCTAGTTTTGTTGTCGTTATTGGGTTTGTTGTTGTGGCTCAGTGGTTGTGGTTTTTGTGGCCTAGTGGATGTTGTTTAGTGGTTGTTGTGGTTGTTGTTGTTGTAGTATTTGTAGTTGATGTTTTGGTTGTTGTAGTATTTTTAGTTGTTGTTTTTGTTGTTGTAGTATTTTTAGTTTTTGTGGTTGTTGTTGTGGTTATTTTATGTTGTGAATGTGGTTAGAGTGCTTTTGGTAGTTGTAGTGATCGAATTAACTTCAGCGCTGTTTCAAACAACCATAGCGATGCTTTATCCATAGACACTCAATTTCATTTTCCACCACCACCACCATCATCATCACCACCACCATCATCACCACCACCACCACTACCAACACCATCATCACCACCACCACCACTACCACCACCATCATCACCACCGCTACCACCACCATCATCACCACTACCACCACCATCATCATCACCACCACCACCATCATCATCACCACTACCACCACTATCATCACCACCACCACCATCATCATCACCACCACCACCATCATTATCACCACCACCACCACCACCATCATCATCACCACCACCACCATCATCATCACCACCACCACCAGGCAGTCTCGGCGGAATCTTCGTTTCCTCGGTCAGTGAACACAGTCTCGCCTCCAAGGCAGGCTTCGAAATCGGGGATCAGCTGTTGGAAGTGCGTGCGTGCATGCGTGTGTGCATGTGTGTGTGAGGAGGAAGAGAAGTTAATGGATGTTTGATAATGATGACGATTATGATTATGATTATGATTATGATGATGATTATGATGATGATGATGATGATTATGATGATGATGATGATATTGATGTTGATTTAATGGAGCTCCACTGATAAAAACTGAGATTTAATTTACTTTAGTTAGTTTAGTAAGTAATAAGATAGTAGATAAATGGATGGATGCATGGGTGGATGCATGCATGGGTGGATGCATGCATGGGTGGATGCATGCATGGGTGGATGCATGCATGGATGGATGGATGCATGGGTGGACGGATGGATGGATGGATGGATGGATGGATGGATGGATGGATGATGGATGAATGAATGATGGATGGATGAACTCACACTCAGGTTTGTGGCATCAACATGCGAGGGGCATCTGAACTTGTGGCCACAAAAGTGCTACACCAGGTTGTCCATTTATTTTCCTATTTGAAAAATATTTTTATTAAGTATTTTTATTATTTATTATTTTTATTATTATATTAATATGTCAATTTTTTTCAACACAGGTTGAAGGAACTGTCAATCTTCTGGTCCAATACAATCCTGAAAGTGAGTTTTCTATCCGTCCATCCATCCATCCATCCATCCATCCATCCATCCATCCATCCATCCATCCATCCATCCATCCATCCATTCATCCATCCATTCATCTATCCATCCATCCATCCATCCATCCATCCATCCATCCATTCATCTATCCATCCATCCATCCATCCATCATCCATCCATCCATCCATCCATTCATCTATCCATCCATCCATCCATCCATCCATCCATCCATCCATCCATCCATCCATCCATCCATCCATCTATTCATTCTTTCATTAGAATACTCAGGCAACATTCAGAAAAAAGCGAGAAATGAAGAAGAGGTCGATTCAAGAAATGGGTGATGATTATATGTGTCACACACACATACACACAAACATACATACACACACACACAAACACACACACACACACACACACACACACACACACACACACACACACATACACACACACACACAAATACACACACACAAAAACACACACACACATATATACATACACAGAGGAGTACAGACAAGGCGTATTGAAGTGATTAAGGCAGACGCTGAATCTGAGATGGGATTGAAGTTAGCAGGGGGAAATGTGTGCGGCATCTTTGTGGATGGGGTGGATGATCAGTCTGTGTTGGGAGGAGTGGATGGATTGAAAGTTAAGGATAAGATCTTGAAGGTCAGCGGCTGGTGATAGTATTAGTAGTATTAGTAGTAGTAGTAGTAGTAGTAGTAGTAGTAGTAGTAGTAGTAGTAGTAGTAGTAGTAGTAGTAGTAGTAGTAGTAGTAGTAGTAGTAGTAGTAGTAGTAGTAGTAGTAGTAGTAGTAGTAGTAGTAGTAGTAGTAGTAGTAGTAGTAGTAGTAGTAGTAGTAGTAGTAGTAGTAGTAGTAGTAGTAGTAGTAGTAGTAGATGTAGTAGTACTAGTAGTAGTTTCTTTTTTCTACTACTACTATTATCATGCACCACGTTCAGTACAACGAGAGCAGCTTTGAAGGCCTCTCATTGGAGGAGGCAGTAATGGAGATTCGGAGGCCCAATCAGAAGGCTTCATTTCTCGTCTGCCACGACCCGATTGGTTGGTTTGAATGTTAAAGCTCTAGTACATTTATTTTTATGGATTTAATTTTTTTCAAATTATTTTTAAATTGCCATTTATAAGAAGCAATGCTTTTTAGGAGAAAATAATTTGCATTTTAATGCCCGGCCAGTATTTAATGCTTAAAATAAAGGGGAAAATAATTCAGGAAACGAAACTATTAAAAATGACACAAATTCCACCCACAAACTCCAACACAGAGTACGGTCGCATGTTGAACCAAGCGGGAGACTGCCTCTATCTCAGGACACTGCAGCCCTCCATCTCCGTCAATGTGACTCTTGTGCATGTTGCTGTGCTGATTATGATGTTGTTACGGTGTTATTGTGGTGTTGGTGTTGTTGTTGTTGTTGTGCTCTTGATTTAATATTTTTCTCTTTTTTGCTGCCATGGTTGGTTTTTCATTGTTCTTATGTCTTATCTATGGTTAGCTTTTTGGGCTGTTATTCGAGTTTATTTCTTTCTATCATTTTCTCTCTGCCCTCCAGCCACAGGATCTCTCCTTCGACAAAGGGGACATTCTTTTAGTGGACAACACCTACTACACCGAGCATCGTACTCACAACCACAACCAACAACTTCATCACCAGGGCAGCCATCACAACCACAACAGCTACCACCACCACCAACGACAACCCAACCACAACAACCACAACAGCTACCATCAAGGCTACCACTACAGCTGCAACCACACTAAACAGCGTTCCAACCACCACAACCACCACTTGTGGACAGCACACCGACTCGACCGCACAGGCCACAGAGTCGCTTCAGGCTTCATCGACGCACGTGCCTATCTCGAGTGCGTGTGAAGAGTTTTCAGATAGTTTTTTTTAAATAATTTAAAGCAAGGTTTCATTCTGTTTTTAAAGCATATTTTAAAAGTATTTATTCGATTATTAAATTTATATAATCTATATTTCTGATTCTTAGCGTTTAACCACACATTAACCACACTACAGCTTCTATTGCGGACGTCCAACCTCAGCTACAAGTAGAACCACACCAGCCACCACCACCACAGACACCAAGACCACCAGCACTACCACAACAACTGCCACGACCACAGACACCACATCTTCTGGTGGCTCGTTCCGCAAGAGCTTCTTCAGACGACACAAGAGCAGCAGCAGTCACTCGAGAGAAAGCCTCCAGCAGACTCCTGATAATAGCTCCATTCCCGCAGGTTCCAATTATCTCATTAAATTAAATATATTTTGGTTTTATTTATTTTATTATTGGATAATTAATATGGCTTTTTCATAATTATCAACATCATATTTTGGTGTTATTAATTAGGATATTCATCCAAAAATAAATTATAATTATTAAGTATTTATCATAATTATCAGCATTTTTCATTATTGGATGGTTAATAGGTATGTATCATAATGAGCTTCGTCATCACCCATCTCCACAGAGCACACCTTCCTAGGGTTTGAGAGGATAAAGATGTTTGATTGTAGGTGGTTTGGGATGCAATAGAAACCATTTCTTTAAATAAAGATACCTATATTATTCATTCATCTTTATTATTCACCCATCTATCAATTCATCCATCTATCAATTCATCCATCTATCAATTCATCCATCTATCAATTCATCCATCTATCAATTCATCCATCTATATTTTCACCCATCTATCAATTCATCCATCCATCCATCCATCCATCCATCCATCCATCCATCCATCCATGCACAGCTGACAAGTACTTCAGGCCTGTCATGCTACTGGGTCCATTCTCCAGCAAGATCATAAGAAAACTCGTCTCAGAATCTTGTGATAAGTTTACCGAATATATACCAGGTAGGTGGAGGGATGGATGGATGGATGGATGGATGGATGGGTGGGTGGAGGGATGCATGAATAGATAGATAGATGGAGGGATGGATGGATGGATGGATAGATGGATGGATGGATGGATGGATGGATGGATGGGTGGGTGGAGGGATGCATGAATAGATAGATAGATGGAGGGATGGATGGATGGATGGATAGATGGATGGATGGATGGATGGATGGATGGATGGAAGGATGGATGGATGGATGGATGGATAGATGGATGGATGGATGGATAGATGAATAAATGGATGGGAGATGAGTGGCTTATTGCTGTACTCACCCTTTATTTTATTTCATACAGAATACACAAAAGGCGTTTCCAGAACAACATCTATCGACAACAACAACAACAAAAACAATAACAACAACATCAGCAACAACAACACGAGGATAGAGTGTAAAGACATCGACGGCAACACTCAGCACATCTCCATCCACTCACTCACCTCCCTCATGCTCAAGGTCATCTTGCCATCATCATCATTATTATTAGGATCCCTATCATTATTATTGTTGTTTTTTTTTTTTTAAATTTTATTTTTTATATTACTGCTTATACTAGTTTTTATTTTTATTTTAATCGTTTGATTTTCTGAAATAATATTTTTTCTTTCAAGTTTTTCTTATTTTTAGCGTCACTACTTTCTCAAAACAAATATCATCACCACCATAATCATCATCATCACCACCATTATCATCACCACCATCATCATCTTCACCACCACCAACATCATCACCACCATTATCATCACCACCATCATCTTCTTCATCACCATCATCATCATCACCACCATCACCACATCACCACCATTACCACAACATCACCACCATCACCACACCACCATCATCATCACCACCATTACCACACCATCACCACCATCACCACACCACCATCATCATCATCACCACCACCACGACAGAAGTATCATTGCCTATTGAACTTGCATCCCAGCGTGGTTGAGCAATTCCATCACTACCACATCCATCCCATCGTCATCTTCCTCAAGTACAAGAACCATAAGCAGATCAGGTGAGGGGGGTTTTGTCGTTGTGGTTTGGTGGAATGGTGAGTGCATTTGTAGTGGGTGTGATTTAGTAAAATGGTCGATGGGTGGGTGAGTAGGGGGGGGGGCGTTCTATCATTGCTATTTAGAAATTAAAATTCACAGAGCAGTGCATTCAATAAACTTCGCCAATCAACTACCACCACAACTTCAACGTATAAAAAAACCTAAAATCAACTACCACACCCAACACCAAAAACACTCAACAACCTTATAAAAACCAACAACATAATACCAAAAAAGCAAACCCATAAACAACTACAACAACAACAACAACTACAACGACAACAGAGAGGTGGCTGGTTCGATGTTCCAGCCAGAGAAGATTTTCTCGAAGCAGGCAAGACTGGTCTTCGAACAGGCCGCCCAGCTGCACAAGCACTTCAAGCACCTCTTCTCCGGTGCGTGTCGTCGTTGTTGATGTGGTTGTTGTTTTGGTTGTTGTGGTTTTTGTTGTTTTGGTTGTTGTGGTTTTAGTTGTTGTGGTTTTTGTTGTTTTGGTTGTTTTAGTTTTAGTTGTTGTGATTTTTGTTGTTTTGGTCGTTGTTGTTGATGTGGTTATTGTTTTGATTGTTGTGGTTTTTTTTGTTTTTTTCTGCTTTTTTGTTAGCTGTTCCGATCCCTAGAAACCTGTTGTTAGTGTATTAATGCAGGTTTTCTCGCTGCATCTCAGCCTTTTACTTTTTCGTCTTCTTGTCGTTTTTGCTTTCACGAAGCGGCTCAACAACCCTCTTCTCTAGCTACTAGGCGATAACAACAACTTTCCAACAACTACCCCACACCAATGCCACAACACCAACAAGACCAACAACCACATCACCAACAACAACCACAACAACAACCACAACACCAACCACAACAACCACAACACCAACGACACCAGCAAGACCAACCACAACAACAACACAGACGTCATCACAGGCGACGACGACTTGGCGAGTGTCTGCTTCAAGGTGAAGGAGAGCATCGACCGTGAACAAGCGAGAGTCGTCTGGGTGCCCTGGAGGTGCTGATGATGATGATGGTGGTGCTGGTGCTGATGATGGTGGTGCTGATGATGATGGTGCCCTGGAGGTGCTGATGATGATGATGATTATGGTGCTGATGATGATGGTGGTGCTGATGATGATGATGGTGCTGATGATGATGGTGGTGCTGATGATGATGATGCACTGGAGGTGCTGATGATGATGATGATGGTAGTGCTGATGATGATGGTGGTGCTGATGATGATGGTGGTGCTGATGATGATGTCCTGGAGGTGCTGATGATGATGGTGGAGGTGCTGATGATGGAGTTGGTGGCGATGATGATGATGGTAGATATGATGATGACGTGATGATAGTTATGCTGTGAAGTAAAATTGTTGAAAAGTACTGCTGATGTTTATTATATGCCTTCGCCCACCTTCGCTATTCTTTGCTTCTTTATCAAAATTTAACAGTTGTTATGAATATTTTATATGACAATCACTATCAGTTATTTTGATTGATGTCAATGTTATAAATTGTTTTGTTTTTTAATGACTCGAACTACATTTATTCTTGAATTGTTAAATATTATTTTTTATTTTTGCTTTAATTCAGTTTGTATTTTTGATCTTTTTCTTTTCCAATTACGCCTTTTCGATTCAATTGTTTTTGAGGATACTATCTCTTATGGCATCTGTAATACTTTTTGTTTTCATATCAGATAATTAATGTAGCTAGGGAGACACTCTTGAATCAAATGCTTTTTGATGGTTACAAACAAAAAGAGCATGGCCTTAATGACTTCAAATTGAAGTTCAATTCAAATCAATCCCATGGCGTTTCAGGATGGCCAAACCTTAAAATTCAGGCCCTTAATGAGCTTTGAAACCATTGCCAAAAAATCATTCTGCAATAATAAGCTGAATGATTGATGATTGTATTTCAATCAGACACAATAACACACCCATATACCTATAGTAATATATATAGTAATATACTATATATATATGAACACACCATTCAAAAAAACTTTTCGAGTGTTTCAATAAGATCCAATAAGACTCCAAACAACAATGCCATGCTGAGGTTAAAAATCATTTTTGTTTCTATCTTTATCAATTAATAATTGACAATTTCCTATCAATCAAAATGTATCTCAATTGACTGGTATTTTTCTGCAGAAATTTAAGTAAATAAAAATATCATATTAAATCCTTATTTATTTTAAATAAGTTAATTGATAATTTTATTGTCAACTTCAAGCCCCATCCTTCAACTCCTTAAGTTTCCTGAATTGTTTGATTAGGTGTTCCACATTGCTTTGGCACTCTGCCAGCCGACAGATCAATTGTGTGGCTTGGATGAAGCACTGTTGTGAATGCCTGAGAGAACGAGGAACCAGAATCCCAAACCAGTTCAGTGGCAGGTTTGGGGTGGAAGGATTTGGTGCATGTGATTCTGTAGGTTTTTCAGATATATTTGTTTCATTTTCTTTTTCCTTTTTATTCTCATCATCTTTGCCTTTTACATTTTTTCTTTTCTTTACATTGTTACTATCATTATCATCATTAGTTTTAAGCTTTTCTTGAAACTTTGTCTCAAGATCTTCTATTTCTGAGTCTTTGAGATTGAAAACAAGCTTAGTCTCTTGGAAAAAGTCATTGCTTTCATCTGATTCAGTCTTCTCTTCATAGTTCACCTCCACTTTAAATCTAGCACGAGAATCCTCAACCAAGTTATACTGCAGCCTTGAAACTGAAGTTACACCAGTAATGCTTCTTGTCTGCAGAAAAAAGTAAACTATTTATAAAATATACAAAAATTATTTAATAATAATTTTTATTAACCCTTATGAATGTAGAATAAATCAGGGATAATATAGTATGCATTTTTTACAATTCTTAAGCTAATTTAAATAATTTCTCAAATCAAAAACATCATCTTGTAAAACCTTCGCCATGCTAAGATATCCTTCAGACAGACATTTGTCAACTTGGCTTCTTATACTGAAATACTCTTCAATTTCATCCAAAAATTTTAATAACACTTCATCTAGCACTTGGTTAATTTTATTTGAATCAGAAGTGGTTAGAAGAGACATGGTTATCTAAACTTATATTAAATAATAATTCCACTTAATTTCAAGCCAAGTAGTTGGGTGAAAGTTTACTTTTAAACAAATATTTTAAAAATCGCACTGCCGTGATGTCGAGTGTTTGTTGTGAGATTACCTTGAAGAGTGGAGAAAGAAAGACAATTGAAAGAGATGCAAAAGATAACTCGAATATAGCTTCACTTTCTGAAGATATTAAATCAATAAAAGGAGAAATAAATGACTATTTAACAGAGTTGGTCAACTTAGAAAGAGCGGACAAGAATGTCAAACGTGAGAATAATAAAGGTTACTTTTTTTGAAAAAATAATTATTTTATAATTTTTATAATTATATTTAAATTGATTCCAGAATCAGAATCAAATGATGAAGAAGAAAATGAAGAAGATATTAATATTTCAGAAAAAGTATCTAAGATACATAAAAAAATTAAATTAAATATCAGTTCTGAAAAATAACTAATGTTTAGAAAATTTAATAAAAGCTTGAAAGTGTTTTTTCAATTTGCATTGTCTGTTCTTTGTTATCCATTTTATTATAATTTCCGTTGAGCGTTCCGCACTTAGACTTTTTGCAATTCGATATTTAAGTTCGTTTAATACGTTACAAATTGTTTTATAATTGCTCAAAATGGGCCGATCAGAAAGTTCAGACATTGAAGAGAATAAATTGTTCATACGTGGAGTTACCGATGATGTCGACGAAAATATGATTACTACTTATTTTTCTAAATATGGAAGAGTATCGGAAGGTTGGAGATTAATTATGTTTCATTAATTTAACAAAATGATTTACTTTTGTGCAAATTGAAATATTTCATCAAACTTTTCAAGTTTATATGGCGAGAGACTTTGAGACGAAGCTGCCAAGAGGATTTGCTTTCGTGACGTTCGAAGACGCTAAAGAATGTGACGATGCGTGCAAGAACACGAACGGAAAAGACTTTCACGGAAAACCTCTACACGTCGAAAAGTCATCAAAGTCCAAGTCATTTGGTTCATCGAGAGGAAGGGGCTTTGCAAGGGGGAGGGGTTACGCCGGGAGAGGGCGTAGTCCTCCAGGCATGAGAGACTATGGTTACCGCAGCAGGATGGGCGAGATGAGGGACGACCGAGGTTATCCGAGGGGCAGGAGGTTCATGTCTGCCAGAGGGGGTCGAGGAATGCCACCCTCACCCAGGGAGTACGACTACAGAGCTCGATCGCCCATTGCCATGCCTCCTCGTTCGGAGAAGTACTATGTCGACTCGAGGGAAAAGTACTACTGGGATGGCTACGACCCCTACCACAAGTCTTCCATGAGTGACTACCCAAGGTTGCATTTCTTTTTATTTCTATTCATCAATTTTTAATATAATAAAATAAATTAAGCAATCTGAGAGAATACCTTAAGAATACAATCTTCTGATCAGGAGCAGATATGAGATGGACTACAGACCACGCACTAGACCTGACTACTCACCACCCACCCACCTACCGCGCAGAGAATACGAATCAAGGGGATACCTACCACCTCCCAGGTTGCAAAGACTTTGAATATTTTAACTAAATAATTTTATTTATCAAATTACTTCGTCATTTGGAGATTTCTATATTTTTTATTTCATCCAAGCCACTTCCCTCAATTGATTACTTCATCAAAATACTCTAATCCATCATTTAAAGAATCCCTATATTTTCCACTATACCCAAAAAATTTGAACATCCTCTTGACCTTTCCTACAGAGAGTATGACTACCCTGCCCCCACCAATGGCAGGTACTCCCCTCCAACAGCACCTCCTCCTAGGAGAGATTATGAGTCAAGAGGTTCTTTCATGCTTTCTCTAATAACTATTCATGAATCACCCTTTGGCGCCTCTGTTGCGTGGCTTGAAGCTATATTTAAACGACAACTATTTTTGTTAATCTCTGTGTGCCAAAGAAATATATAAAATTAAAAGTATTATCATTATTAAAGTTGAAATTTTTATTTAAATAATTAAAAATGACCTTTAACAATTTTTCTGACTATAACTGAACCTTCTTCCATAGCAATGACACCACTGCATGCATACTAATATCTTCTTTGGCATGACAGAGGCAGGCTCGAGGTACATCAACCAGACTTACCGTCCCTCTGAGTTGGCGAGGGAGTACCCTGCCAGTGGTGAGTCATTGTATTGTATTGTATGCTATGTATTGTATTAGTTCTTGATAATGATAGGGTGTTGTTGTTTATTGAAGTTACTTGTAATTAATTATTTATAATTTGTGGATCAAATTAATTAATTATAAACTGTGAAATTGCAGCAATGCATGGTCGTCACACACCAGAGTATAAAAAACAATGCAATGGCGTGTAGTTTTACAGGAGTAATATGAATTTGTATGTGGCTTAGTAGTGGGACAAAGGAAGGTGCATCCGAAAGAACATAGTGGGACAAGGGAAGGTGCATCTAAAAGATCATAGTGGGACAAAGGGAGGTGCATCCAAAAGAACATAGTGTGACAAAGGGAGGTGCATCCAAAAGAACATAGTGTGACAAAGGGAGGTGCATCCAAAAGAACATAGTGTGACAAAGGGAGGTGCATCCGAAAGAACATAGTGGGACAAGGGAAGGTGCATCTAAAAGATCATAGTGGGACAAAGGGAGGTGCATCCAAAAGAACATAGTGTGACAAAGGGAGGTGCATCCAAAAGAACATAGTGTGACAAAGGGAGGTGCATCCAAAAGAACATAGTGTGACAAAGGGAGGTGCATCCAAAAGAACATAGTGTGACAAAGGGAGGTGCATCCGAAAGAACATAGTGGGACAAAGGGAGGTGCATCCGAAAGAACATAGTGTGACAAAGGGAGGTGCATCCAAAAGAACATAGTGTGACAAAGAGAGGTGCATCCAAAAGAACATAGTGTGACAAAGAGAGGTGCATCCAAAAGAACATAGAGTGACAAAGGGAGGTGCATCCGAAAGAACATAGTGTCACAAAGGGAGTTGCATCCAAAAGAACATAGTGTGGCAAAGGGAGGTGCATCCGAAAGAACATAGTGTGACAAAGGGAGGTGCATCCAAAAGAACATAGTGGGACAAAGTGCACTCGATGGTTCGAAAGATCCATGAAAGAAGGATTTACTGATGAGAGTCTCTGCTGGTGATGTCAATGAGTCAAACAAGAAACTACAGTTTGTAATGTCTCCAAAAGTTGCAAAACGATAAGCAACCTTATAGAATGACTTTCTTGATTAAATTCTATTTTCTTAGTCAAGAAAATACAGCTGATGATCCGAATAAAATGATGCAGATAAAATGGAAGTTGTGTAGAGGGTGATTTGGAAAGTTTCTACAAAGAGGAATGGTCGAGGCCTGGATGGCATGTAACAGGAAGATTCGCCATCAGAACTTTGAGACGATTATCATTCGTCTGAAAGGGCACATGCAAGATGTTTTAGGTATGGGAAAAAGCGTGAATAATGGCAACAGAATTGTAAAAACATTGAAAGTATTAAGGAAAAGTACGATCAATATACAAAATTTAAATTGTTTGTAAGAAAAGCAAAGTATGAATAAAAATGCAGCTAAAGTAAAAGATAATAAGAAAATAATTTTTTTTAAAGAAGTTCAAAATACATAAATACCAGATAATTTCGATGAAATTCCTAATCGAGTAGACATGGAAGCACTGCTGTAGTCTTTAAGAAAGATTTTTGTTTGTTTTAACGCCGTAAAAAAATTGATGAGATAGACCTACTCCAAAGTAACAATAAATCCTGTAAACATTAAAAAACAATACGGAAAAAAAACAGGATTTAATAAAAATAGAAAGCAAAAAATATGAAATATATCTAAAAAATGAAGACTTGAAGAGTTTAATAAATAGAGAATTGCAAGAGATGATCAGAAATGATTAAAGAATTATCAAAAAGTTCATTTACTTGATGGAACTCAAGATCAAAGCTTGTCGTTTGAGAGGAGAATGCAATGAATAATTTCCGACAATGTATGATGGAGATCACGTGAATGAAGGATAACAGAGACGATTAGAGAAATAAGAGCAAGATGACAGCAACAAGCATTCCACACAGGAAAAATACAGTAAAAAAAAAGATTTTTTTTGGGATCATACAATCGAAAAACATGATTATTTGCATAAAGTAGTTTAAAAAGAGTTACACAATTTATTAAAATATAAATCGCAAGTCTAATACAGGTTTATTGAAGGAAAATGCGTTTAAGGTCAATTTGCTTTCAAATATACAGCTAGTGATTCCGAAAAGTGACAATAAATAAAACCTTTTTCGAGAAAATACGAATTTTTGTTAAAAGTATAAAATGATGTTAAAAGATTATTCAAAGTATACCAAAAAGATCCTAGTTAAAAAAAAATTATTAAGATGCTGAAAACAGTTTGTAATGTTAAAAAAAAGAAAAAATTTGTTTCAAGAAAAACCAAACCAAGATTTGCGCGTTATAAACCAGTATTCAATGATAAAAATAGAAAATGAATCAGTTTTTTTGGGACAGTTGATGATTTAGTATTCCTTGGCGTTCAAATAATTTGTTCAGAATTCGTTCTCTGTGAATAATCATCAAGTAATATTAATTTTAATAATCATCAATTATTAAAAATTAAAGTGATTGAATGAAAAATACCAGCTGATGATTATGAAATAATCCACAACTAGAATGGCAGCCCCCTATCTTCCACCCACCCCCATAAGTTGCAGTATGCCTAACCCACCACAACTCACACAGGCTCCTACTCATCTCGCAGTGCTGCGGCCTACACCAGGGGCGCCTCACCCCCTCCGCGCATGGTTCCCCGTGACTACCCCCCTGGAACCGAAGTGAGAAGGGGGGGTCCTGGTGGCAGCGGTAGAGAAGAGATGGCCAGCAGAAGGCCGCCCCCACGCTCAAGTCCCAGTCCCCCTCCCAAGCGCACCAAGGCCTCTGCCGACATCTCCTCCTTCAACAATAGAAGGTCTCCCCTGCCCTCGCCTGCCAGAGGTCACTCCAGGAGGTTCTAAGTGGTGTTCCAGCTGCTGTGGCATTGACGAGAGGCATGTGCTGCTGGTTAAGATGGATCTGGTATTAATGGTGGTGGTGGTGATGATGTAAATGCAGTTGATGATGGTGATTGGTGGTGATGGGAAAAGAAGTGAGGTGCTTTTAAAATAATTTATTTGTGACAGATTCTTACCGGCTTTATCCATTAACTTAAGTAACTTCTTCTTTCCTTTAAGACGATACAATTCGATGAAATAGAAGAAATAAAAAGGTTACTTTGGTGTATAGCTTTGATGAGTGGTTTGTTGGTGAGAATGGATCGGTTTGTGACTTGGAAACCAAGAGAAAGGTTCAAAATACCAGCCAGAATTAAAAGGCATTAATACTGACGATTTATTAACACTTCATTCATCAGTTTGGCGTTGAAATCATCAGTTAATTCATAGATTCGTTTGTAAATGTATTCAGCTACTCCTTGTCTTATACGATGTCATAGTTTCACCAAACAGAAAGAAGAATATAGGATGTAATTTTGGTGCTATTTCAGGCAAGACTTATTCACCAGACTTGCTTGCTAATGAATCTGAAAGAAGTAAAAAGATGTATCTTGTTGGAAAATCAGTAAAAAATTTTGCTTTAGTGTTTGACAACCATAAAGATAATTCAACAGTCAAAAATACTGGTTTCAAATTTTTACATATCTTATTTTTAATTAACTAATAAATTTATTTGCTAACGGGAAAATAGAAGATTCTCTGAAAATAGTCTCAGAATATTATGAAATCCTTTCGTGAAAGAGGTCCTATTGTGAGAATAAAAAGACAAATGAATATATTCAATGTTTTGTTATAGATTGTATAGAAAGGAAGATGATGTTCAAATTCAAAGATTATCTCCAGATTTATTCACTGATTCCAGCATGAATCAAAGTGTCATACATCAACAACAAAAAACTAATGAAAGTATAATTTCGTTCAAAAACTCCATTGAGAAGGACCACTTGCACTTTTCAAAAAAGAAGAAAAGCTTGTAAGAGGTTAGTTTTTTTCTTATTTTCAATTTTTTAATGATCAAAACACATATTAAACATAATTTCACTTATAATTATAATATATTTTCTAAAAACTTGTTTAAATTATTTTTAAATAAAAACTCAAAAATTGCTTTTTTTTATAAACCGAAAAGTTATCCAGAACGACTTTTCTATAAAGCCTACTTTACAATATATAACCTACTTACATAATCTCTCAAAGAGGTCAGGGTCATTGAGGTCCCTCATGACGTCATCGTCGCATTCAATGGACGATAATGAGTCAATAACTGGGTCATAAAACAAGTCAGACACTTGAGATGTTTCTGCATTCTCGTTTTTTCCCGCCACAGATGCACCATCATCGTGACTCAGTGATGGAGGCTTCTGAAAGGCTGAAATTGTTTCTCTTGGACCTCCCGCTACAGACGATGAAATGTCTCTCAAACCTCCTACAGACGATGAAATGTCTCTCAAACCTCCTACAGATGATGAAGCATCTGAATGCCATCCAGTCCCTGTGTTGCCTTCATCATCCTTTCCAGCTTTGTCCCCGCTGTCATGGTCTTCTTCCGCAGCAAATGGCAGTGCCTCGTTGGACGGCTTTTTCCCGCCAATACTCGCCTCAGTGCACGCCTCACTGATCAGGCTCAAGTCCGCCTCTTCCATGATGCCCTGTATGGTCGTGGTAGTAGTAGTAGTGGTGGTGGTAGTTGTAGTAGTAGTGGTGGTAATAGTATTGGTAGTAGCGGTAGTAGTAGTAGTGGTATTAAAAATTAAAATGTCGTCTATTGAAATAAAGGAAGTTGCGATGGTGTACCTTTGAATCGTTGAGCGATGACTCATCATCGGATTTATAATTAGGCATGACGTCATCGCTATCGTCACCATTAACCTTAGATAATTGATTAATGTCATTAGTGACTTTAGCACCATCCTCCCCATCACTGGAGTGACTGGCATCATCATTATTGCCCCGAAGGTCATCAAAGTCACGAGTCTTGTAGGAGTTCAGAATGGCAGACCATTTGTTGAGTTTCGAAGATGGGTTGTGGAGGAGGCTGTCAAGGTTGAAGCTGCTGCAGTTGATGGATGATGATGATGATGATGATGGAGCAGGCATTGCATTGTACAGTGAACGTGTCTGTTTGGGCGGTTCGTTGCTGTGGTGGCTGGAAGTGTCGTAGTTCAGACGAGGTTTCGTGGGCTGTTTGTTTGAAGCGGTGTCAAAGTAAAGGTTGTAGTAGTTGGTGTCGTTTTCGGATTGTAGTGACGTGTCGAGTACGTCATCATGACGATTGGCGATGGGATGAGGAGAAGATGGAGGGATGGAAAAGTCATCTCCCAGCACCTCCTTGGCTCTTTTCTGGATGATAGTGGATGAGAGGGAGACATCATTATCATCGTCGTCGTCGTCTTCGGTGGTGAGGTTGTGTAGGTTCAGAGAGCGTAGGTTGCAGCCTGTGGTGGTATGTGTGGTGAGTTGGTTTGGAGATTGATGCGAGGTTATGATGCGTTTGTGTGTGTCTTTGTTGATTTGTTTTTTTTCATTAAGTTGTTGTAGTCGTGTGTTTTTTGCTTATTTCAACTTTTGCATGCCTTTAATGGGCGAAATACTCATCCCCATAATTCATTCACATCATTACTCATTTACATTCATTCATTCACAACATTTCCCTCCTTCCATCACTCCTTCACTCACCACCATCATCCTCCGAATAACGACTGCTCTCTGCATCCGGTCTGAAGCCTCCACCACCCCCTCCCAATGATGACGTCCCACCCATTACATCATCATCATCATCACCGTTTCTCTTTGAAAACTTGAAACCAGTGACAAAAGCTTTATCATTACGGAGAAGTCCATTATCATTTCTATAATCGCTATCATCATCATTTTCTTTGTCATCATTATCATCCTCATCTCCATGATCATTATCAAAACCTCCTTTGCAATCTTTCTTCATATTCTCCAAGAGTCTGTTCATCCTCATGCATAATTCATCATTTAGAGAGGAGAATGCTGATGATGATGATGTTGAAGATGATGTGCTTGATAATGATATTTTATTATAATTTATTTTATTGTTTTCTATGCTTACAATCACCTCCTCTTTCATATTCAATCCCTCATCATCGTCCTCTTCAACCACTCGTGACAACACACCAGTAGATTTATGAGAATTTGTATACAAATTACTAGTAGTATTAGTAATAGTTTCAGTATTATTACTGGTAGTAGTAGTATTTTTATTGGTAGTATTATTAGTATTAGATTTATGATTATTATTAATGATATTCTCCCTTGAGTTCGCGTGTAAGTTGAAATATGTATCAAATGAAACATCATCCACCAAATTACTCTCTTCATTCTTATTATTATTAATGTTATTATTATTGTTATTAATGTTATTATTATTATTGTTATTGTTATTAATGTTACTATTTTTATTATTGCTGTTATTATTGAGAATTTTATTAGCATCATTATTATTTGTATCATTGAAAAATACGTTACCATCACTACCAACGAAATCATTATCATCAGCCTCAAATCTCGAATAATCTGGCAGTTGCATGTAGTGAGTGGACGATTGAGTCGATAGGAAGGAGGGTAGTGATGATCTTTTATTATTATTATTATTATTTGTATTAGTAAAATCTTTATTATTACTATTGTTGATGTTTTTATTATTTCCATCATCATCATCATCAGCACCCGCCTTCATTCTCTGTAGCCTTTTCAGCAGCATCATCAACTCTAGCTTTTCTTTTCTGGAGATGATGCAACGTTTGAGAGCATAATTTCAAGTGATGGTGATTCGTTTTATAAACACTAATAAATACCAGTAAATAAGAATACATGGTCATACAAATGAGTGATCTACTTACTCGATTTCCAACGCCTGAGCCATTAGGTCCTCTTTTCCAAGATCATCATCAACAGCACCATGACCACGTTTATCTTTATCATCATCAGCACCCCCACCACCATCATTATCACCACTGCTATCCCCCATCATCATCATGTCGTTATCTGAAACTAGGTCGACATCATTACTAGTAGTGTCCTCTTGCCTTACTCTTATATCGGCATAGTTGATGACTGATAGTGCTGATGATGATGATGTGGGCACTGATGATAATGATGAAGGCGGTGGTGATAATGATCGTTGTTGCCTTGGATCAATGACTGCTGATGCTATAGGTTTGGTGATGAAGAATGATATTTTAGGATGAATTAATCTCGAAATCCTTATCACCACATAATCATCATGAGGATCATCATCATAATCACAAAACTGGTTATGATTATCATCTTTCCAATCATCATCATCACCATCCTCCTCACCTTCAAAGCTTCCACCTAAATAGGGATAAAGCGGCTCCAATGGGGGAAGAGGGTTGAAGCTGGGCAAGAATGATTGGTTCTTGAGGCTGTCTGTAAGTAGGTCATTTACTACTGCTACTACTACTACTACTACTACTACTACTACCACTACTACTACTACCACTACTACCACCACTACTAATACTAATATTACTATTACAAACCTAGTGAGCTAAGATCGAGAGAAGATGTTTGTATGGCAATGTCACTCGTTGTAGTTTTGAGTGTTGTTGTTGTTGTTGAGGTTAGTGTTTTCGCTCTTGTTGGTTGTTTTGGTTGTTTTGTTGTTGGTTGTTGTGTTGTAGTACAGGGCTGGATTTGGAAAGTATAGGCGAGTTTAGTAGGCGATCTATGTCTAGATGTTGCTGTTTTGGTTGTAGTTGTTGTATTCTTGGTTGTAGTTGTTGCTGTTTTGGTTGTAGTTGTTGTATTCTTGGTTGTAGTTGTTGCTGTTTTGGTTGTAGTTGTTGTATTCTTGGTTGTAGTATCCCTAGTTTTAGTTGGAAAACTGAAGGATGAAGAAACTTCGTGGTTTCTTATGCTTTTCAAGATCTCCTGAAACGTCTGCCAGTTGTCCTTCCGTACAGCGCCCACCTTCTTTTGCGTGGTAGCTTTTTGATGTATATTTCGATCTTTTAAATTTCTTCGATTTTCGATTTTTTCGAGTTCCTCAATCAACTGCATGTTCTTGGCAAACCACTCCACATCCTCCTCAAAACCTGGGTAGTTCTCAACGTTCTCAGAAACAAACCTTAGATCCGCTCCATTCACCTCCCCATCCTCCCTCACGCCCCTCCCCCCTCCTCCTCCATCACCAATCATTGGTTCCTTTGAAGGTTTATGGGCGGGTTTAAGGATCGACTTTTTAGGTGGGAAGACCCCAGTTCCACCATTATCCCCTGTTTTGTATCCACGCCTCAACAAAACTGCTGTGTTATTTGTTGAATTCTTTTTCATGTTGACGTTGTTGTTGTTGTTGTTGCGTCTATTGTGTGTTGTGTTTGTTGGCTTTGTGACGATCCTGACTGATTTTATAGGTCTTGTTGTGGTGCATTCAATCGTTGTTGTTGTTGTTGGTGTTAGGAAGGTTTTTGTTGTTGTTGTAGAGGATGTTGTTGTTGATGCTGCTGTTGAGGATGTAGTCGTTGTTGTTTGGCAAGTTGTGGAAAGTGTTGAAGCAGACGATTTTGATGTTTCCCTGACGCCATCTTTTACATCATCATCCCCATCATCACCTCCCTCTTCTTTTACATCATCATCTTCCTCTTCTTTTCCATTATCATCATCATCATCATCACCAGCATCATCATCATCATGAACTAGCCCCTCCATCCTCCTCCTCACCTCTTTAATTCTCTCAGCCAATCTTGTTGTAACCTTATACTGTGGTGGAGGTGGAGGAGGAGTGGTGGTGGGTGGTGAAAGTAGTAGTGATGAGGGTGGTGGAGAAGGGGGGTTGATTATGATTAGGAAATTGCTGATTAATATAAATTAAGATTGAAGAAATTATCAAATTATCCCATTAAATTTAATTGATATCATTTAGGATTTAATTAATGACGTCACACCTCCTCATCCTGCTCTATGTCCCATGAGACAGCTTGTAATGGAATGGTACACTGGTTGTTGTTGTAGTTGTTGTTAATAGAGGTGGTTGTGGTAGTAGTAGTTGTAAGTTGAGATGTGGCAGTTTTAGCTGTCGTATCAGTAGTAGTAGTAGTAGAAGTGATGATAGTAGTAGTAGTAGAAGTGGTAGTAGTAGTAGTAAAAGTGGTTGAGCGATAAATTTGGTTAGAACGAGGCTTTTTGAAAACATCATCATCATCATCATCATATTCATCGTTTGTGACCTTTACATTGACAACAGTAACTATGGAATTATCATCATCATCATCAGCGTCATCATTATCATGAAGAATTGTATCATAATCATCTGTTTTATTACTATTTATCTTTTTCCAATCACTACTTCCACAATTCCTTATATTAGCTTCATCATCAATGATATTATTATTATTAACATTATTATTTTTATTGGTATCATTATTCTTATTATTATTATTATCCGCTACATGATTAGTGGTAATAGTTTGAGCGAATCGCTGCTTAGCAACGTGCCTTCTCTCCTTTATCAACTCCTTCTTCTGCTCCTCAATCAATCGCATCCATCTCTCCATCTCCTCTGTATCCATCGCACCAGACTGCTGATGGAGAAATGAGACTTTGCTGATTATGCATTCATATATTATGTTACATATTCATATATTATGTTATAAATGCATGAATTATGTTAAATATTGATATATTATGTTATAAATGCATGAATTATGTTAAATATTCATATATTATGTTATAAATGCATGAATTATGTTAAATATTCATATATTATGTTACATATTCATATATTGTGTTATAAATGCATGAATTATGTTACATATTCATATGTTACAATGTAACATAATATATGAATATGTAACATAACATTGTTACATACTCATAAACAATGTTAAATAGTCATATATTATGTTATAGATGCATGAATAATGTTCATTTTAAATCATTCTAATGAACATTTATTTACAATTCAACAAAATTAAAAGAACACCAAAACAACTACCTGTTTGCTGTTCTCTTTACCATCTTTCTTTCGCCCTCTACTCCTCCTACCCTCCATCTCTCCACTTCCCCCTCCCCCTCCACCCCCATTAAGCTTAGTCATCTGGAAGACCGTGCTGCCCTTCACTCCTTCAACCACTCGATCCTCCACTGCTGTGCAATGAAGAGATGAAATCATCATCATCATTAGCATCCTAGTCATCTTCATCATCACCAACATCATTATCATCATCTTCATTAACATCATTATCATCATCATCATCATCATCATCATCATCATCATCATCATCATCATCATCATCATCATCATCATCATCATTAGTATCGTCATCATCATCATCATTATCATCATTGTTTCCTCTAGTACCATTTTAAAAATTCACCAAAAAAATCCAATACTACTATCATTACCAACCACATATTTGTGGCTTGAGTGATGATGATGATGACGCTTGCTGCAGCAACTTAGAAGTTCTAGACCTCTCCAACTCTAAGGCAGATTGCCTGAAGTGGTGATGATGATGATCTACGAGTTGAAAATGGTGATGATGAAAACCAATAAACCAAATGAACCTCAATAACCATAATAATGAAGATATAATACAAATAAACAGTAATCATGATGAAGATACCTGTTGAAGATGTTCTGGTTGCTTTTCAAACTGACTTCTTGCTTGCCTTGCTGCATATTGCTCATTGCCCTTCTATACCTCTGTGTCGCTCTCTCTCTGTCTGCCTCACTCTTTAACTTCTTATGATCGTCTAGGTGTAACTGTGTGTGTGTGTGTGTGTGTGTGTGTGTGTGTGTGTGTTTGTGTGTGTGTGTGTGTGTGTGTGTGTGTGTGTGTGTGTGTGTGTGTGTGTGTGTGTGTGTCTGTATGGGTGTGTATGTGTGTGTATTGGATTGAGAGTTAGTTGTTTTAAAGTAAGTAAAAATGATGTCAAGTAATTAAATCTCTATCATCACACCTTGTTAACAACACTATGTATTAAGTTTTATATATTATATCAGTATAATGATATAAGTCTTGTCTACCCAAAAACATCTGCTTTTTTTGATTATAGAATATAAATTTAAAATATTATTTAAAATCTAATTGAAATTCATATCCCATGAAAGGGAACCTCATTGAGGGCTTGTGCGTTGCGATGCCCCTCCCCCAACTCCTTCAAACACAACTCCACCTCCTCCTCCAACTTTCCCACCACACTCTCATGTTTCTTCTCCCACTCTTTCTAGAAGGTTTGGATATAGTAGAAAGTTTAAATATTTACATTCGATGATTACACTTTGAATTTATCGATACATAAAGAAATTTTAAATCTATACTATACTATAATATATAATAATATAATATTATAATAATATAATATTATTATAGATTCTGTAACCTTGTTATTTTCGATTACAATCGCCTTCAGTTTTTCCTTTTCTTTTTCATATTCACTTCTCAATTTCGCAGATTGAAGTTTAGCTTGCTCTCGAACCTGATTTTGTAAAAAAAATAAATATCAGAAGTGTAATATAAAAGAAGATATTTAAGTTATTAAACCTCTTTTAATCTTTGCAGCCTTCTTCTTTTTATTTCGTTTTCAATAATAGTTTTTTCTTCATTTGGACTCAACTTATACAGCATTAAAAGTTTAATTAAAAAAGCATTCGTAATTTTAAAAATTCAAGTTCCAACAAGTCCGCCTTTCGTATCTTAGATAAATATACAAAAATGAATTCGAGTTGAAATAACTTTAAATATACTATTATATTCAATGCAAACGTAATAGATAAAAAAAGTGAAATAAACAAAAATCTATTTACATGTTTTTATATAATATGATTTTTTAATACTCCGTATCAAAATAAATACTAAGTTTATGTTTTAAAGTGTATTTTTTGCTTTATTAAATATTTGATGAAGTAATTATTAGATTTTTCGTCAAATTAACTTAATATGTGGTTATATTTTCCACGTTAAAGAAATGAAAAAGTACTCAAACCACCTTTATCGAATTAAGCCAGGGCGAATAAGTGCGTCCAAACTGAAATTCACATATAGCTGTCAAGTCAAAAAGAACTACTTAGACAACTATCATTCAGATCAGGGTGAAAAAGCTACTTCAAAAATAGAATCCAAACCTGAAACAATTGAAAATGAAAGTCTAGAGCCAGAAGAAAGTATTAAAAAGAGTGAATATTTAGAAGAAATAAATGCTTTTGATTTAAATAATGGCGAAAGTTCAATAGAAAAAAGTATCCAAACAAAAAAAAACGTTTTTTGACAATTTAAAAATAGAAATATGCGAAAATATAGAGTCAGAAAAAGTCGAAAATCATAATTTAGAAAATGATGGACTCTTTACAACAGAATATGATGACAAGAAGTCAGACTCAAGTGAAAAAGATGCTTTGAAACTTTCCAAATCAATAAATAATGCTCTCAACAAAGTCCCAAGCAAGGATTTGCGAGAATGTTTCAAAGATGCGCGTAATGGCGCAACCAAAAATGAAAGAACGGAACCTCAAGCAAAGAAAGAAATAGTCCAAGACGATGCCAATGTTTCAATGAACAACAACACAGCGGTGGAAAAGCAATCAGAAAAAAATGAAAACACCCAAGTTGATGGAAAATCAAAACCAGTTTTTGATCGTAGTCTCTTATCGTACCAACAGTACCCCAAGAAAATCCAGGGCATCAGGGTGACAAAGAAGTTTCTCTTGCAATCTAAAGGTCTCAACTGGAAGGAAATGCTGATTCCGAAGAAGAAGCAAGTTGCCGTGGAGGTTGTTCAAGAAGTCGTGGAACCACAAGCACCTAAGGAAGAAATTCCGGTAGAAAACACGCCTCCAACAATGCAACTTGAAATGCTGCCTAACCGCTGCCAGTTCAAAAAAGACTCGTTTGAGTTGAAGGAGGTTGAAGAAGTTGTTAAGCAGGAAGAGCACAACACGCACAGCAGGGGAGTTTTACTGCAGAAGACATTGAACGAACACAAACCCGTCTGCTACAGCAAGTTTCCGCCGCCACCACCGTCCAATGAAGCCACCCTCCCGGAAAACAGACCTGATACCAAAATTAACCACAACAACAATTCTCAAGGGGGTAGAGCTTCCAACAACCAGCCCAACACTCAATCAATCAACTCAACCACCAACCAACACAACACGCCACATAACAAAGTCTCCACCAACAACCATAACAGCCGTAACCTAATAAACGCAACGCTAGAGAAGCTAGAATTGGTTAAAGACGACTTCGACGAACTTACCGTTTTATCGGCTAAAGACATAAACCCCAGAGATGAAGGAAACGACGGAGGTTTCAAAAAGTCCGTTTTCAAAAAACTAAAAATGAAAAAGTTGTCGTTTAAATCGCGCTTCTTGAATTCTAAAATCCCCGTTTGGTCAAAGAAAGAAAACCCGGCTGTGGAAGAAGATGAAAACCAAATCAAAGGAGAAGAAATGAACAAGTGTGAGCATGCAAGGAGTGAGGAAGAACACAGTGTTTCGAGAGATGGAGGCAGGTGTCAGAGCCGGGCTGGTAGGCTGGCAGAAGATCAACGGAAGAAAATCATGAAGACTTCACCACGATCTGCCGTAGCTCGAGATAATATAATAGACACGGAAGTCTTCAAGATTCACTCCAAAGTGCTCAGGAAGACGGACCGAAACACTTCTGATTCGGACATGATCACAGAGACGGGATGCAGACCAGACACGGCAGGAAGGTCTCGACAAGCGTGTTACAGCAGAAGCTCTAGAGGCTCCAGGAATTGCAATGTATCTCACTGCAGAGATGATCACTCAAGAGCCAGTGCAGTCATCGATCAGAATAATGTTGTGTATGAAAGCAAGAACTTCAAGCCGACTCCTTCTCCTAAAATTAAAATCCAACCAAAAACCAGAAAGAAACATTTAGAAATCTTTAAATCTTCGTCGTGCCACAGACCTGACACATGCGCCTCGCAAACACCAAGCCCTCTGACACACGCCACCCCACAAGACAGTCCTTACCGACCTTCAACCGCCTGTGCAGACGTCGACACCAGCATCACTCCCCATATGACAGAGCCCCTACCTACCGTCAAGATCCTGCGAAAGTGCTACCCCTTCCAGAGCGAAGTGGAACAGGCCTTGCTCGAATTCAATTCTAGTCCGAGAGTGACCGAAGAACAACCGCTGAAGATCAAAACATTCATTCAACGAGACACAACGGACTATTTGCCTTTTGAGACGTATGCCGAAATGTCGAAACAGAAGAAAGACATTGATTTCAACAAAATCATGAAATCGATTTTCCAGAAGCAAGATTCCGAAGTGAAAGACAACTTATTAAAGGCTCTGCTGGGCGAAAACACCCTCAAAGAGAACTTTCTGAAAAACGAGATTTTAAGAGAAAAGACCGCCTGGAAAAAGAGGAATAGGTCCGAAAGCAACCACAACTCGCCAAAGTCTCCGGAAACGCCCAAGAAAGTATCCAGTCGTCCTTCCAGCAGGCACGCCAGAAGTTCTCAGTGCTGCGAGGAGAAGACGAGAACCCCACGAACAGCCAGTGAGAGGTTGCACTCCCAGAAAACAAAACCAAGAACGCCTAAAAGTGCTGCTTCCCACTCTCATAAATCCACGAAGAACATGTGTTTTGAGAATGAAAAACCAAAAACTCCAAAAAGTAAAAGAAAGAAAGAAAAAAAGAACGAAGACACACGCGTCGTTCCAAAGAGTTTGAACGAAGCACCCACGTACCAGTACGAAGAAGTCAATTTCAAGGAGCAGTACCCGGAGTACAGGAGTCTGGAGGAACAGTCTCTCAGCATGGAGCAGAAGATACACGCGTACAAAAAAATGTTCCAAACGAAGGAAGAAAAGAAAGTGGAGGAGGGTGAGACGTACAGCAACCGACTCTTCCACATCAACATGCGCAACTACAAGCCTCCGCCCAAGACTGACATCCGGCCATTTCAGCACTGGCTCAAGAGCAACAACCTCACCAAGCCACAGCACCACACTGACGACAGTGACGATGCTGACAGCGAACCACCGGACACTCCTGCTTCATCCCCGCTGCCAACCGCCACCGACAACAGCGAGCTGGCCATCAAATTCTTCGACAAGCTCTACAAGAACAGCAACAAGAGCAAAAACAACAACCGCCAGTACAGTCGCATGAGTAACAGCAACTGCAACAGCAACCATGTAACGAACCATGGCAGCAACACTCAAAACGCCAACTACAACAGTAACTGTGCCACCAGCCACAACAACCACAACACCAACTCTAACTACAACAGCACGTACCCAGACTACAAGGCGACACCGAATTCTCATGTACCATTCAACTTTGGACCAAATAGTCAAAAACACGACTTTTCAGAGCAGAGATGGAACCGCAAGCCCATAAAGATGAGCATGATAGACTGCCCTGACTACAGCATCACTCCATCAAAAGGATCCTCCCACTCCGACAACACCACCACCACAGGAATGAAGTTTCAGAACCGCAAATGCATGCTAAAGTTCCGCGCGACAGACAATTGTCTGCACAACAACACCGACATCACCGTCGCGAGTCCGGTACAATGCAGGGTAGCTTTCAGTGCCACCCCTCTGCCGCCCCCAAGACCCTACAACAAACCCTTAAAACCCGCCCTGAACACCAATCTTAAGGAGCCAACGGCTGGTCGGATAAAGTCATTCATGCAGGCATTTAGATAGTGAAGAAAATGTCAACAGCGTTTAATGATACTATAATTGATTAATTAATTAGTTAGCGAAGTAATGAAGAGTGGATGGATGGACCTAATTATAAATTAATTTCTTTTGAAAAATAAAGCGTAATATACTGTATATAATATTGTGATTTCAGTGGGAATGTAGTGCGAGCGGACTACGAGAAAAGATTAAAATAGAATTTGAAAAAGAAAAAAAAAATTAAATAATATATTTGTATTCTTAATTACGTGAATAAATATTTTTGAGTATGTATATGTATACGGTATTTTACAATTACAATAATTTACAATCAAATAAATAAAATCGATAAATAAAAAACAAATCCAACGACAATTATACAAGTTTAAACTATGGTTAGTTTGACTGGACACACACACTATTGGCAAGATATATCGCCACTATAACCCAATAAACCCTATCTCCATGATCATTATCACCACCATGATTATCAATACACCCTCATCTTAATCATTGGTCAAACTAACAGCTTTGATTTATCATCCTCCCAGCCTTTAATCATCATTACCACGTCTACCTAATAATTATCATACGATTGTAAAAATCAATAATTCTACCATTACCATTTAAAAAACCAATACAACCATCATCATCACCACTCCCATGCCACCACATCTTCATAACCAGGCCACACCCTCATCACCATTATGACTACCTACACATCATCATCATCTCCACACTCTACACCGTCACATCAACATCATCATCATCTTCATAATCACAATCACCACCATCATCACCATCACCACCTCTTCTTATGCTCATCGACACTGTAGCCACCGGGACCCAGGGAGATGACGAGCAGGAGGCCGCCTATGACGGAGAGCATTTGGAAGAAGTCGTACTTGAGGAAGTCACGCATGGTGACCTCGGGTGAGTAGTGCCACCAGTTGTTGAAGTAGAAGTTTAGTGTGGTGAGTAGGCAGACCAGCACGAGCGAGGCCAGTTTGGTCTTGTAGCCGATCGCGAGGAGGAGCGTGAGAGAGCCGCCGATGACGTTGACGATGATCGAGAAGGGCGTCGTGTTGAAGCGGAGGAGGGTCAGGAACATGAGCACCAGCATCAGTCGACCACCGAGTTGCAGGTACGTCTTGCTCGACTTCTCACCCATCGATGGCAAACCGGCAAACAAACTCTTGCCCTGTGCCTTCTCCTCTGCTAGTAGCAACACCAGCCCTCCAACTAGTGCCAGGTTCCTGGTGCCGTTTTGGTGTATTGTTGTTTAAGACATATGTGATTAAATACTTTTAAACAAATAGGAATAAAAATTGTCAAATAATTTATTATAAAAAAAAATAATTCGAGAGAGCTGACTTGAGAAGGAATCGAAGCTCAGTGAAGATTTCATATGCAAAAGTTTGCACAATCACTGTGGAGAAGAGCACGCCAATGCCGACGTTGACAAACTTTCTTGCGAGAACCACAGCAGAGCCTCCTAGCTGGCCGACGAGGTTGAAGAAGACAAAAGCACTGCCGAGCGACCAGTGAACCTTCCAGGAGTGTGCCATGTAGTCTCTCTGACTGTCCCACTGCATCCACATTCGGAGGCCGTCTTCGATAAATGTGCTCACGATGCACAACCTTGCCAGATGCGGCAGCCAGTGCTTGCTGAGTCGCAGAAACTGTGGAGAGTTTGTGCAGGTTTTGTGGGTGTCTATGCAGGTTTGTGGACTGTTTCTTGTGTTTGTATGATGGGTGTGATGATCTTCAAAAGTTCTTATTTCAAGAGTTAATGTAGATTTGAAAAGAAAAGAGAGTAAATTAATTATTTATGGTTGGTTTACAATTAATTTAGAAAAATAAAGCTTTTAAATGCCCTTTTCTAACATATGTTCTTTGAAAAATATTCTTCAACTAACTTGGTCTGCAAGATCTTCTGCCTTGTTTATAACTCTGTCCCTATTCATACTGTCAAAACGATGACGACGAAAAATGTAAAATTATCACGGCGGAAACACGAATACAAAAAAGTGTTTTTAAAGAGGAAAGTTAACCTACGTGTGAGTGCATGTTCTTATTGATTTTATTCTCAGTCTAATAAGATTTTTCAATGTAATTGTAAAAATGTAAAACAAAAAATCGAAAATAAATTGAGAATCTGTATTTACGCATAAATATCGTTTAATCAATGTCTTTGGATTCCGCTAACCTGTCGTTTCTATGACTACCAGGTAATCGAACAGTATTTTCGAGAATTAAGAAAAAAAAACTTGAAAGACAAAATGAACAACCTCCCTTTCTTGCCTGGCTCGTCCTACAGAAACATCTCGGTGAAATTTCCATAATTGTTTTTTTGTACAAATTAAAGAGGAAACTATTGACACATAAGCTCCAAATATACTTATTGATTTTATTTATTTATTAACTACCTTGGTTTTTTAACCTTTTAAAATTACTCATTTATCTATGAGTAAAAACACAAAAATATTACAAACCAACACCAAACCATTAAATAGAATCACTAAAATTTAAGACAAACCAGTCAAAATCTACTATCAAGCATTAATTTTTCCAACAAACTACAAATAAACTTTCTAAAATTTCAAACTAAACTTCTCAAAACACCAAAATGAACTGCTCAAACCCCCAAATAAAGTGTTCCAACCTCCCAAATAAACTGTTCCAGCTTCTAAAATAAACTGTTCCAACAGCCCAAATAAGCCACCGTATCCATCAAACAGAAACCAAACCACCACCGAAGTCAAACTCTAGGCCTGAAGAACGGCTATGTGCAAGCGAAGGTCACAAACCTGAACACGAACGGTCGAGGTTACGAACTGATGGACAACAAACTGAATGAACTACCCGACCTTCTGAACTATGACCCTCAACTCATCTACGGTCAAGCCAGACCAGCCGCTCCGAAACCATTTTTGCCAGACTTTGTGCATCTAGATAAGAAGGTAAGTTGTGGTTTGAGATTCGTGGTTTGTTGGTGTAATTCTTGAATTGTTCTTAGTTTTAAAAAAAGACGAATTTTTTTGCGATAATTATTTCAAAAAATTCTAAAAAGAAATATATTTTTTTCCTCAACTTTTCTTTCGCCACTTTTCCTTCTCCACCATCCAGGTGCTTAGGTTCTACGGTTGGTTCAGGGAGGTGGTGCCAGAGTCAGCCATAGAAAGGCACAGAGTGAGAAAAGTCACTGTTTGCTACTACCTGGTTGACGATACCATCTCGATAGTTGAACCCACCGTGGAAAATAGTGGACTGAACCAGGGTGGGTTGAGAGTAGGAGAAGAAGCTTGTGTGTTGTTTTTCATTTTATCTTAAGCGTTTTAAAATAAATTTTTCAATTTTTTGAAATTTAACAAGCCTTTAAAGCTATTCTTTTTCAAACAGTTCAACTTTGAGCGATTTTTCAAATTCCAACTGCCATTTCCACCCAACCTTCTCCAACCACACATCAGGAACTCTGGTGAGACGACAAAAGATCCCGAAGAACGACGAAGGGGCAACTTACAACTGGAAAGAACTCAATCTGGGAGTGAACATCAACTGTTATGGACGCGTCTACCGTCTGTTCGACTGTGACAAATGGACCAAGGTGGGTGGGTTCGAAGAGATGGCAGGGAAGAAGATGGCTGTGGTGGCAGAAGTTGCAGTGGTCATAGTAACTATCATAATAACTGTTGTTGTTGGTGCCGTGATGAGGGAGATTTTGGTTTTAGGGATGATTTATGGATATTTGTTGGTTTTGGTTTTCGTTAAGAAAATGAGTGTCTTTTCTAGGGTGAAAATATGGAAATTATAATCGATTAAAAATTTTTAAAGTCTAAAAAAGATTTAAAATAGGTTTTTTCAACCATTTATTGACCAGCACAACGTCACACAAACTCACCAAAAACACTACTAAACCACCCGGCCACACACCAATGCAACCAGGACTACTTGGAGATCGAGGGGATAGAGCTGAACCACAGGGAACACTGTCCCGAAGATGAGTTTCAGCTGAGGAAGGAGATGGAGAGACAACTGCATCACACCAAGTCACCCACTGAGGCGACCCCACAAGACAAACTTAAGAGGTTTCTGGAACTGGATAAGAAGGTGGGATCTTCAAAGTTCGAATAAATCCGTACCAAAGAATCGATTAATAAATAATAATTATTTAAAAACCTCTTAAAAACTCCCAAAGAAATAAAATAAATGTATAGAATTATGCTTTTTTTATAAATAAAACCAAGGTCTTACGTTTCTACTGCGTCTGGAAAAGTGATGAAGCCTCCAGGCAAGAACCCAGACACTTTGTTCTCCACGTGAGCGACCTAAAAAGCACTTTCTACTGACTTAAATTATAACTTTAGTTGACTTGAAGTTCGCTAAATTTTATGTTTGCTTTAAAATATTTTCGTTTATAAAAGTCGCTGTAGAGGTCAAAAACCTGTAGTAGTAAAAACCCCTTCCAAACTGAACTTTAAAGCATTCTTTCCTAACATCTGCATAACTCATTTTGGAAGTTGAAGATTCAAACCGGTAGTAGCACGCAAGCTAAATTATTTAAAAAAATCCTATAAATAACATTCAATTACATTTCACCTTCACGCAACTCCTCTCACCCAGTTCCATCTGGTGGACGACACCGTAGAAGTGAGAGAAGTGCACGAGAAGAACAACGGCTACGACCCCTTCCCGGTCTTCATCTCTCGCAACAAGGTGCCCAAAAACACCGGAACCATCGATCCAACCTTCCCCTCGTCGATTCTCGAGCTAACTTCCAACGAAGTTCACGACTACATCACCCCCAAAGACCTGCAAATCGGAAGGGTTGTTCTCATCTTCAATCGACCTTTTCTCCTCTATGACTGTGACGATTTCACCAAAGCATTCTACTATAAGAATTACGGAGTTTCTGATTTCACTGCCCATCCCATCAATGATGACAAGGTGGTTTATGTGGTGTTTTGTGTGTGGTTTGTCTGATGGTTTTTGTGTTGATTTATGTGGGGGTTAAGAGTGGTTTGGGAGGGAGGAGGTTTGTGACTTGAAATTAATGGAAAATAATAAAATTTAAACTTGAGAATAATACAAATTTAAACATTTTCTGTTAATAAAGGCCTTCAACTGGAAGCCAGATCTTAACGTTAGTTCCATTCTCTTATCTAGAACGCCAACAACACCACACCCTCACACAATAACCAAAGCACTTTTGCTTCATTATAAAATTTAAACATATTTTTTTTAAATAAAAAAAATGACGAAAAACAATATAAAAACAGGGTGAAAAGAGACAAAAAAAAGTGGAAAACGACACGTACAGCGCGGTGGCGAAGGTTGACTTCTCGAAGACGACTGACTTGTCGAGCACTGTCTTGAGATACGAGGCTGTCTTGGTTGGTTGGTTGGTTCGAGAATTTTGAATTTTTATATTATGACATTTTTTTTAATTTGGAAAGATTTCTGATGGAATAAATTGATTCAAAACTGGTTATAAACTCAAACAGACTTTCTTTCATTTCAAACACCCATCTTTTAACTTATTTTCACCCTTTTTATTCATAAACTAACCTCTCTCTCTCCATTAATCCATTTTGCCATTTTTACCCTTCCAACCTCTTAAAACCCACTTCCCCACCCCAGGACTCCACAAAGCCCGAACACCAAGCTAGACGCTTCATCATCTCCTACCACCCTCTGGACGCTTCCATTTCCATTTACGAACGTCAGATCAAAAACTCTGGCATACAGGGCGGAAGATTTCTAGAAAGAAGCAAAGTTCCAAAGCCAGGGGGCTGCCCTGAGATGCCGGTTTACTACACGCCAGGGGACTTTTACGTGGGAGCTCAGTTGGACGTGTTCCGACATCGCTTCGTCGTGACCGGAGCTGATGACTTTGTGTTGGCTTTCATGCAGTCGAACCCGCATCTGTATGAGCGTGAGTTGGTGGCTGGTTTGGGTGGTGGTTGGTTGAGTTGGTGGTGGTTGGTTGAGTTGGTGGTGGTTGGTTGAGTTGGTGGCTGGTTTGGGTGGTGGTTGGTTGGTTTGGGTGGTTGTTGGTTGAGTTGGTTGGTGGTTTGAGTCAATAGTTATTTTGTTAATTCTATGGTGGTTCTTGTCTTTGTTGGTGGTTAATTAGTTCAGCGATGGTTGAAATCTTCTATTGATGTTTTAGGTTTGTGGTTAAGTGAGTTGATAGATGGCTTAAATTCTGGGAAAAAATGGTTTAATTCAAGAACGTTTCATCCTTGTGTTTCCCTGATCCTTCTATTATCGAAAAAGCTATATTCCCATGACTTATTCCTATAGCCTACGGGAATACAATAAATTCAATGCCGTCTAAGTGCAATCCCATCACCCCACTCGCAGAAGCTCAAGTCAAAACCTTTGGAAACAACAGGGCAGTTTAAGTGGGTAGTAAATATGTGTGTGTGTGCGTGTGTGTGTGTGTGTGAGTGTGTGTGTGTGTGTGTGTGTGTGTGTGTGTGTGTGTGTGTGTGTGTGTGTGTGTGTGTGTGTGTGTGTGTGTGTGTGTGTGTGTGTGTGTGTGTGTGTGTGTGTGTGTGTGTGTGTGTGTGTGTGTGTGTGTGTGTGTGTGTGTGTGTGTGTGTGTGTGTGTGTGTGTGTGTGTGTGTGTGTGTGTGTGTGTGTGTGTGTGTAAAGGAATAAAGAATCTTTTTTCCAATATAGACGATAAATTCAATCGTGCGATGAAGCTTCAACGCTATCTTTCTTAATTAGTTCATGAATATCCGAGGTATTTGCGCCTATGGAGTTAAAGGAGTTTGGAAATTGTTGGTGAGATACCATTATTGGTTTGCTCTTGTTTGGGAGGCAACTTACAAAACATTTTTTTTGCAAGTTTACTTTTAAACTCAGGCTTGCAACAGCCGCACATCAACAGTCAGCTTTCCTATCAACAGTAAATCATGTTGTTGCTTCTTTTTCGTTGTAAATAATCAGCTTATTCCTTATTGCCAACTTGTAAGTCTCGAAACTAATCATCTTGTATTTATTTCAAATAAATTATTAAAAAATAGTAATAACTAATTTAAAGTAATAATGCATCATAATTATAATTAAATAGAATATTAAAAAAATATATAATTAATTTGAAAAAAATAAAATAAAAGATAGGAAATTAAGAATAAAAATGTCAAAACATGATTTCCAGTAAAGCAATAACACACCAAAACCTTTGCCACTGTTCCTAGACTACCATTTTTCCTGAAAAATAAGAATTTAAAAAATAGTTTCGAGTCAAATTTTCTGTTCTTTTGTGTGCACAATTTCAAGCCATTCACTTTAAATTATTAGTCTTTCCATTAGTCTTGAAGCTCGTTTGGATTTACGCCACTTACAACATTCATTTAACTTGTAAAAATCTCACTTTTTCAGTCTGTTTTCCTAAATGTAGGTATAAAAAACGATTTTTTCAGTGGAACTATGATGCTTAAAAGTTTTTAAAGTTCTAATAAGCATAAAAAATATTTAATACATTTAATTTATTGTTATTTATTTCTCTTTATTCTGGCCTTAAAACCCATAAATAAATAATGCTTGAGAGGGCGACTTCATAACAAGTAAAAAAAGATATAAGCTTTGTCTGAAATGACGATTCTCTTGCTTAAAAACTTACATGATTAGTTGCTTTTTGCCTAAAAATTAAACTAAACCTTTTTGATCATACTTGATATTTAAGTCAAAAATGTTTTCCATTTAGGTTGATTTTATACTTTTGATTAATCAGTTTTTGATTAATTCTTTCTCCTGATAATGCCGTTTCCAAAAAGAAACCTTGTTTTGTTTTTTTACGTCAACGACTCATCAGCTCATGTCATTATCAGTTTTGGTTTCAACAAGTTAGTTACTTTGTTCAAACACTTTTGAAAATTGAATAACGAAGAAAACACTATATAGTTCATTTAAGATTCATATTTGATTCTTTCATTTCTTCCGAATCTGCTGAATCAGAAATTTCACATTTACACAAAAACACTCCAGCATATTACTGATTTGTTCTACATACCACATGTTTTCATATTTAAAAGAAAATTTCTGTCATATTTGTGATTTTGGGAATAATAAACTTGATTTAAAGTTTAAATCAATTAAATTAAGTTTTAAACGGATGTTTTTTATTTGTATTTTTCTTGAGTTATCGAGGTTCCTTCACCTTAAGCCACGTTGATAATATTCGATGTTGTATTCTAGATCAAAAAAGAGGCGAAGAAAAAAAGTAAACACAAAAAAACAAATTCTGGAAAAGTTCGCATGCTTTGCGAGTTACCTTTGCCAATAAAGCAGGCTTTAAACTTGAAAAATAAAGAAAAGTTTTTGCAAGATTTATAAAGAAAAATAATGAATATTTGTAATCGTGAAGGTAAAACATTCAAAAGAAAAGTGCATAATAAAATTTAAAACCATAAATAAATAAGTAAATATTTTAAATCGTGAGAATAATGTATTTAAAAGATGAGTAAAAATAAAATTTATTGTTATTTTTCTAGAGGCTTCTGCTACCGAATGCCCTGTGCTGAACAGTATTCGTATGTGCATGTGCGTATATAAAAGGAATAGGAGGTTGGTGGAATGAGCAAGGGAAGGAATATGCAACTGCAGCTGATGATGATGTGGTTGATGATGATGATGTGATTGATGATGATGTGGTTGATGATGATGATGTGGTTGATGATGATGATCTTGATGATGATGTGGTTGATGATGATGATCTTGATGATGATGATCTTGATGATAGTGATGATAATGATGATACATTTTTACTGTAATGATGATGATCGTTATGATTGTGAAAAAAATATAGCCCGAAAAACAAGGATTTAGGTCAAAAGAATTGGGAAATTAATGCAGCTTAAAAATTAAAGAAAAATTATGTTTTTTTTAAGGAAATAATGTTTTTGAATTTTTAAATAAAAAAATATAAATGTTATAACTATTTTCTGGATTGATTTTCACTTTGATTTTCAAAGCTTGCATCATCTCTTATTGCTCCATTCCTTTAAAATAAAAGCCACTTTATAACTCAAAAGCTGTATTTCAACTCTTCAAAGAAACGAGAAATTCTAGTTTATGGAAATTATAAAAATTTTAAATAAATTTTCTTTAAATTATTTCACCAAAGAGATAAAAAGTAAAAATAGTGCATGGAAAAGCTTTTTTTTACTGTTTAAAAACAAAAATTAAGTCAATTGTATTTTTAAAGGCTCAAAAAACGCGTTAAACGTTTTCTAAATAAATTATAGACTTATTAATTAATACACAAATAAAGATTTTTGGAAAAACGGCTTACCATAGAAGTTGAAAAAATAAAACATTCGTTTTTAAACTCTGAAGAGCACTAAAAAGATGCATTTTTTTGTGTTTAATTGTTTGGTAAGAAAATATGTATATGTGTAGTAGGGGTTGAAACCGAGAAAAGTCTGAATAGGAAAATTTAGTTTTAAGAATAAAAAACAAAAAAATAATAAAACATATGCAAACACACACACACACACACACACACACACACACACACACACACACACACACACACACACACACACACACACACACACACACACACACACACACACACACACACACACACACACACACACACACACACACACACACACACACACACACACACACACACACACACACACACACACACACACACACACACACACACACACACACACACACACACACACACACACACACACACACACACACACACACACACACACACACACACACACACACACACACACACACACACACACACACACACACACACACGCGCACACACACACACACACACACACACACACACACACACACACACACACACACACACACACACACACACACACACACACACACAAACACACACACACACACACACAGTTATTTATATGCAAGAAGGCCAGATCAGCGTTGTAAGGTGTTGCTTTTCGAGAAATTCCTACATTTATCTTCTCAAGTATGCAAGTCTGTTTATCTGCCGGTATCTCACTTAGTATGTATGTCTCTAAATATGTGTCTGTATCTGTCCTTATGTGCTCCTATGTGTCTGTATCTGTTTTTATCTGTTTCTATGTCTAATTATGTCTACAAAGATGTTCCCATACAGTTGCATATATGCTTACGAAGCAATTAGGAGCTCCAACAATAAATAAAACTTTTAACAATTTCAGTGCAAACTTAACCAAATGAGTTTGCCTCATCACCATCATCATCACCATCATCATCACCATCATCATCATCATCATCATCATCATCATCATTACCTTCACCATTAAAACCTCAATATAATCATCTTCACAATTTATTTGGAATCTTTTCACTTGTTTTCACACTCACCATCATCATCTTCATTTCGTCTGAAACCATCTGACGTTCAATAAAATGGCGATGGAGGAAAAGAAGATCCTAGATATCACACCATCCTTGCAACCAACTTTAAACTACCAACAATCTACCACACCAGCACTTCTGTCTTTTCTACTTGTGCACTTCATTCCAACACAACACCACCACCCACCACTACACCACCACTACACCACCACTACACCACCACTACACCACCACTACACCACCACTACACCACCACTACACCACCACTACACTACCACTACACCACCACTACACCACCACTGCACCACCACTACACCACCACCACTATACCACCACTACACCACCCTTACACCACCACTACACCACCACTACACCACAACTACACCACCACTACACCACCACTACACCACAACTACACCACCACTACACTACCACCACTACACCACCCTTACACCACCACTACACCACCACTACACCACCACTACACCACCACTACACCACCACTACACCACCACTACACCACCACTACACCACCACTACACCACCACTACACCACCACCACACCACCACTACACTACCACCACTACACCACTCCTACACCACCACTACACCACCACTACACTACCACCACTACACCACCACTACACCACCACTACACCACCACTTCACCACCACTACACCACCACTACACCACCACTACACCACCACTACACCACCACTACACCACCACTACACCACCACTACACCACCACTACACCACCACTACACCACCACTACACCACCACTACACCACCACTACACCACCACTACACCACCACTACACCACCACTACACCACCACTACACCACCACTACACCACCACTACACCACCACTACACTACCACTACACCACCACTACACCACCACTGCACCACCACTACACCACCACCACTATACCACCACTACACCACCCTTACACCACCACTACACCACCACTACACCACAACTACACCACCACTACACCACAACTACACCACCACTACACTACCACCACTACACCACCACTACACCACCCTTACACCACCACTACACCACCACTACACCACCACTACACCACCACTACACCACCACTACACTACCACTACACCACCACTACACCACCACTACACCACCACTACACCACCACTACACCACCACTACACCACCACTACACCACCACTACACCACCACTTCACCACCACTACATCACCACTACACCACCACTTCACCACCACTACATCACCACTACACCACCACTACACCACCACTAGACTTCTGAACCAACCATCAAACATCCTCTCCTCCAGCCTCACTATCTCTTTTTCCCTTCATACATTCTCCATCTCTCAACCCTCTCAATCCACTCTCTCTCCACCCCTTTCTTTCCATTTCTTCTTCTCTCCAACCCTCTCTTTCACTATCTCTTCCCCTTCTCTTTCTTGCACATCGCTAGTAGTAAATTATTGGTGGGTTAATACCATTTCGCAGTGGTCTTTCGTCCGGATTAGTTGCCAGCTCCATCTGATCGCTTAGGAGGTTAGTCGCAAAGATTAACGCTCGCTACTTTAAAATAACTAACAGAATATTTCAACAAATAACACCAATTAACAGCGAATAGATAATAGAAAATAAAAGTTTGTAAGAGCAGTTAAGTGCCGAGAAAAAAAGCCGCTTGCAACAGCAAATAACAGCCGACAGCAACAAAGTTGTTTAATTAGAAAACATGGAGTTGTATTGGTGAAGGGTTAAGCAATTTTGTGATAACAAACTTAAGATCGTGGAAAGCTTGCAAAACTGAACTAAGTGACTTTTGTTGGATCAAGCTTTGAGGGATTTGAATCAAGAGACGTAATTCAACCAATTCGAATTTTTTGCTCCATTTTCAGTCACATAATTTGTTAAAATTCTTGTAAACATTTAAAAGTTATTCAAACATTTTTTAGTTGCTGTTCCTGTCAATTAATGACAAATGCTAGCAGAAATTTGACTTTTTGAAACAAATAAACTAGATAATTATGCTTTAAACAGCTAAAATAATCTGGAATATATTTGTAATAACTAAGATTTTAAACCGTTTAAATGTTGTTTCCACACCAATAACAACCATAAAAACAACAGTTCCACAAGTTACAATGTCGTCTTCAGAAGAAGAATCTGGAAGGTTTGTTGCAGTGTGTTGCTTGTTGTGTTGCTTGTTGTGTTGCAGTGTGTTACTTGTTGTGTTGTGTTGCTTGTTGTGATGTCTTGCTTTTTGTTATTATGTGTTGTAGTGTGTTACGACTTATGTTGTGTTGTAGTGTGTTGCTTGTTATTATGATGTGTTGTAGTGTGTGATGTTGTTGTGTATCTTTTTTTTATAGTTTCTATTTTTATGGTCTATTCTTTTTTAGTTTGGCAGTTTTTTATTTATTGTATATTGAACTGTAATTTTATCATCAAAATCATTTAATTTTTGCTGCTGCTTGTACCTTTTTAGTGTAGTAAAATTGACAATACATTATTCGCAAAAACTAAAAGTAAAGTTTTTATAAATGGTTTAATTAAGTATTAAAATTAATCGAGAGAGAATTTTTTTTTTTTAAATAATTAGTTTATTTACTTTATTGGTAATTGTTTAATGCTGTAAAAAAGAGTTTTAATAGCTATTTAATCCTAAATTAAAAATATTCTATCTAATAATTTGATTAAATCAATCCATCAATCAAATGAATTTCTATAGCGCTCTTTCATCAAATTCAAAAGCGCTCGATTCATTTAATTGATTAATTACTTAACTTAATTAATGTCATTAATCACCTTCTAGCGAGGAGGAAGTACAAGCCCCACCTCCGTGAGTCAATTAGCCTGGAATTTAAATCAATCAAAATCAAATTAACTTTTTTTAAGTCATTCAAATATATTTTTAAGGTTAACACTTGGCCCGATGCGGCCATCTTCAACAAAAAAACAAAATAAAAATTATTATGCAAAATAATTTTTTTTATCCACAGCAAAAAGACCGTCGCGGCTCCCAAAGTAAGAACCACCTCAAAAGACCCATTGAATGATACATGACCACTCAACTACACCAAGCCTCTTATTTTCTTTTCATCTACCCTAATTACACTAAAATGCTAGGCAATAAGTGACCTCAGACGAAAAAAAACAACTACTAGGTCAAAATATATATCTGAGTAGTCGTGAGGAAAAAAATTAACAAAAAATGCAACAATCAGTCAATCATCCAATCAAACCACTTTATTACAACATCATTTAAACGACAAACTAACAAAGCAGCCATGCACCCTCCCAGAAACAGATATCGGTTCCCTCGGGTCTGGATGAGGCTTCCCTGGAGCTTTTGGACGCGAACAGGAAAGACAGGGAGCGCATGGAGGAGGAGATTAATGAGCTGAGAGAGAGAGCGGTAAGTTGCCATGGGTGCATGGGCGGCTGGATGATTGGATGAGTGCATCGGTGGCTGGAGTTTGGATAATTGGATGGTTTGATGAGTGGTTTGGAAGGTGAATTGGGTTCAAAAAGATGGGTTTGGAAGGTAAATTGGGTTCAAAGAGATGATTTTGGAAAGTGAATTGGGATTAAATGGATGGGTTTAGTGGGTAAATAAGGTTTAAATAGATGGAATGAGTTATTCGAAGTGTTTCGAGCAGTTTTTCTGTTTCAAGTGCGTTTTCTGGAATGCTTTCAGAGAGTATCGGCACTCAACGATTTACTCTTTAGATCGACTTCTCCATTTTTCACAAACTCAGTTCTACGTTATTTCTTACCCAGAAAGATAATTTGTTTAGCCTTGGCGCCAATTACACCCTTCCACCCCCCCCTTTCCACTATAGGAGAAGAGAAAGAAGCAAAGAGAGATTGAAGACAAGAGGCACGCCAAGGAGAGGGCAGATGAGGATGAACGAAGGAAGGCTGCTGAGGTTGCTGTTGTTGTTGTTGTTCTTGTGGTACTGTTTTGATGTTGCTGTTGTTGTTGTTCTTGTGGTACTGTTTTGATGTTGCTGTTGTTGTTGTTCTTGTGGTACTGTTTTGATGTTGCTGTTGTTGTTGTTCTTGTGGTACTGTTTTGATGTTGCTGTTGTTGTTGTTCTTGTGGTACTGTTTTGATGTTGCTGTTGTTGTTGTTCTTGTGGTACTGTTTTGATGTTGCTGTTGTTGTTGTTCTTGTGGTACTGTTTTGATGTTGCTGTTGTTGTTGTTCTTGTGGTACTGTTTTGATGTTGCTGTTGTTGTTGTTCTTGTGGTACTGTTTTGATGTTGCTGTTGTTTTGATACTGCTTCTTGTGGTTCTTGTGCTGTGTTCTTGTTCTTTTCAGGGTGATTTTAGATGGATGTTGTTGCTGGTGCTGGTGTATCAGCTTTGTTCTTTTCTTCTTTGTTTAAGACTCAACCCTTCACCATCATCTATCCATCCATCTATCCTCATAGGAAGATAAGAAAAAGAAGAGAGAAGAGGATGAGATCCACCGTCAGCATGAGAGAGCGGCCAAGATGGCGGAGTTTGAAAAGTTCAAAAACCCTGGAGGACCCAACTTCGTCATCTCCAAGAAGGAGGGCCAAGGAGAGGCGGTGAGTCGGAGGGTGGAATGATGGTGGGAGGGGGATGTGATAGGGAGGGAGGGTTAGGGTTTGAATGTGAGTCGGAGGGTAGAGTGAGGGTGGCATGGGAATGTGATAGGGAGGGGGAGTTCTGGTTTGAATAGAGAAGAAGTGTAAGAAAAGAATCGGATAGGGAGTTTATAAGAAGGGTGTTTGAAAAACTGGCGGTTTTAGAAGAGGTGTGTGAAAGTTGGGAGCTTGTGACTAGGGTAATCGCAGTGGAGTCGGCGAGCCATTTGGAGTGAAAGTGTGGTTTTGAAGAAGGTTTGATGGGAAGCTTTTATGAAATTTGAATTCTTTGGTGAGTTTGGTAAGTATTTGAATGCTAATGGAGATTGTGTGCTGTGCTAGAGGCTCGGTTTTATTCTCCCCATATTGTTTTATTAGATTTTTAGATTAATATCTTATGTGTGGATCCCCTAAACAATTAATTTTAAAATAAATTGTTTATTAAATTATGAATTCATTACTTCTCAAGCACCATAACAACCCATAATCCAAACCTCAATCCCATACCTCACCCTGAATTAACCAACTCACATATTCTGAATAATACATTAAAAAGATTTATAAATTTTTAAACATTTTCTTAAATCTTTTTACAATTCTTTTCCCCTTATCATAAATCCATCTTACTACTCTTTAAATGTATTCTTTTAAATTAACCACACCAAAAATAGCACACATCACTTGACATTTTTTGTTAAAAACATTTAAAAAGCAACCTTACCCAGTTTAGGTTAGTTTTTTTTTCTTACAATGTTATTCCCTTAGAACTCTAAACCCTCCCAACCCCTTATTAATATAATAAATGTTTCCTCTTCCCATAACCATCTAACATCCCTCTCTCCCCCCCAAAACTTTCCATACCCACAAAACACCCCCTCTTCCATATTACCCTTTTACCTCTCACCAACCAACCCCCTTCAAACCCCCCACAAACACCCCCTCCTTCCATATAACCCCCTAACTTCTAACCACCCCCCCCTTCAAACCTCCCTGAGCAGCATGAACCCCTGCAGGACCCTCGTGACGCCAACCGGAAGTCGAAGGAGCAACTGGAAGAGGAGAAGAAGGCCATCCTCGGCCAGCGCATCCACGCCCTCGAGATCAGTGGCTTCGACGCTTCAAAACTCACCGAGAAAGCCAAAGAACTCCATAAGGTGGGTTGTGGCTGCTCTTGCTCCGGCTGCTGGTGGTTTCGATGGGTTTTTTTGCGTTTCTGTGTTGGTTTTGCGTTGCTGCTCTTGATGTTTTTTGCCCTTCTTTATTCGTATTTTTCTAGTTTTTTTTTTAACTTTATGGATTGTTTCTGTTGCAATGGGTTTATAGGAAATTCTTGGGTAAGTGTAACTATAATTACAGTTCACATAAAAACCCTTCAAAATGAAATTCAATGTTTTTAAACTCAATAGAGTCTTCTGAAATAAAATGCCTTACAACACGGTAAAAAATTAAGACAAATAAATCACTGTAGCAACAACAAAAAAGTTAAATTATATTAAGTTTTACTAAAATTTAGTTTCTTCCGTTTTTTTTCACTCATTTTTGGCTTTCATTTAAAATGTAGACAAACATTTAATGTTATTTTGTTCAACATACTACTATAGAGCGAATAAATTGATTAGAGGAACAAATTAGTAGATTTATTAATCAAACTTAAATTAAAATATCTAAAAAAAATTTATTCAAATGCGCAGATTATTTACAAGCTGGAAAATGAAAAATACGATCTGGAAAAGCAGTTCAAGATTCAACAAGCCGATGTGAGAGGGTGATGATGATGATGGTGATGATGATGATATTGATAATGATGATGATTGCGAAGATGAATTGGTTGATGAAGATATCATCAGTTATTTTGTTGATAGCGAGATGGTTGGAATGTAGATAAAAGAAATTCATGATGATCTTGATAATTGTATATAAAACCTGTAAAAAAATATATAATAAAATAATATTAAACATAAAAACAAATAATAAAATTATTTTCAAAATAAAACTAAATAATAATAGTAATACAACGCATCTCCAAGCTCATGGAACTTGCTGAAAAAGCAAGGAAAGCCAACAAAGTCGGGTGAGTCATGCTTTAGAGTCTATGCTTTTATTTTCATACGATTTTTTGTATATCTATATAAAAACTCACTACATTTTTTTTTCAAATGCTAAAACAATTTTCCAGTAAGGGTGGCTTGAAGAGGGTCCAAGCGGGAGAAGAGTAAGTTTTACAATAATTATATAATATTATTGATGATACTTGTATTTATATTATAGTTTTACAATATTATATTTTATCGATCTTTTTCTGAATTTTATTCAATTTATCGAATTTTTAAAAACATTTAAACATTCTTTTTGCAGTGTCGACATGATCCAAGCAAGGTTCACTGGAGCTCCCGTTAGTACTCGTGAATCCTTTCATTCATTAATATTCTAATCATTTTAATTCGAACCAAAATTGTTAATTATTTTTTCTTTTAAGTTTTTTAAAACTTATGATAAAAGAATAACCTTTGAAACTAAAGCGTATTCGAGCTCCTTTCTTTAACCGAACAGCTTTCGGTCTCATTCAAACACCCATCTTCTTCCAACCAACTCTCTCTCTTTTCCACACTCCTCCACACTCCTCCACCCTCCTCCACACTCCTCCACACTCCTCCACACTCCTCCACACTCCTCCACACTCCTCCACACTCCTCCACACTCTTCCACAGTTCTCCACACTCCTCCACACACTCCTTCACACACTCTTCCACACTCCTTCACACACCTCCACACTCCTCCACACTCCTCCACACTCCTCCACACCCCTCCACCCTCCTCCACACTCCTCCACACTCCTCCACACTCCTCCACACTCCTCCACACTCCTCCACACTCCTCCACACTCCTCCACACTCCTCCACACTCCTCCACATCCCTCCACACTCCTCCACACTCCTCCACACTCCTCCACACACTCCTTCACACACTCTTCCACACTCCTCCACACACTCTTCTACACACTCCTCCACACACACACACACACACACACACTCACACACACACACACACACACACACACACACACACACAGGCGAAGATCGAGATGTACAGCAAGTACGAGAGGCAGAAGGACAAGAGGGAGTACTCGGAGAAGAAGACCCACTTTTCAGGACCACAGTACATCCCCCCTGCGGAGCGTATCAAGGTGCGTGTGTGTGGGAGGGAGGGAGGAGGAGAAGAAGGGAGGAGGGAGGGAGGGAGGGAGGGAGGGAGGGAGGGAGGGAGGGAGGGAGGGAGGGAGGGAGGGAGGGAGGGAGGGAGGGAGGGAGGGAGGGAGGGAGGGAAGGAGGGAGGGAGGGAAGGAGGGAGGGAGGGAGGGAAGGAGGGAGGGAGGGAGGGAGGGAAGGAGGGAGGGAGGGAGGGAGGGAGGGAAGAGAGTTGAAAGTAGAAAAAAGGAGAAATAGGGTTTGAAAATATAAAAAAGGGAATAATGGGTTGAAAGTAGAGAGGGGAAAAGAAGTTAAAATATAAAATAGGAAACAAAGAGAAAGGTTAAAAAGATAGAGAAGGCATATAATATAATGTTATTATGCTCGATGGGTGTGAGAGGGAGAAGGTTTGGTTGAGAAATTGTAGAAAAAAGCAGAAAGTGTAACGAGTCAATTGAATTCTGTTTTTCGATATATTCTTCAGATGGCTTCATTGATAATATGTTCTCAATAATCCCCTAAAAGGCTGCAAAGGCGGTTGCCTGGGACGAGGAGAGAATGCCCATCTACTCAGGAAGTGTCCAAGCTGAAGAACATGCTGCCGAGGTCGCTGCAGCCTAATAAATGCGTTGAAATCGTGATTGTAGATTGTGGTGTTTCAAAATTTTGAAGGGTTTTATCAATTGGTGCAAATAAGTGCTGGGGGGACGTGAAGTGTGGTAAAGAAAAGGTTTATAAAATTAAGGTTTGGACGTTTATTAACATTAAAATGTTTAAAAGCCAATTATTGATTTCATATTATATCTGCCGAAACTTGCAACAGCACTTCTTGATTGATCTTCCTATTACTCGCCCAGCCACTTTACCAATGCATTCTTCAGTTCTTACGGTATTTCGTTGCTTTAGCGAAATGAATAGAGTTCATTATATCGTTCTGAACCTTTCACTTTTTCCTGTGTGCGTTTTATTATTAGCTATCGTGAGAAGTTTATTAGAGGGTTAATTCCGTTTTTCATTTTTATCAAAAAAAATTCAAAGAAGCGTTTTTTTCATGCGTCCAATGAGATTAAACTTGTAAATATAATAATGGAAATTCAAAACAACAATTTATTAATCTTCCACGATCAACCAAATTAATCAACACTTCAACAACAACAAAATTATTAGATAAGCTTCTTAATCTCCACTGAATTATCCCTTTTCTCACATTCTACGGCCATCCTGCTGCAATTATACTACAGTAGTATCTGAACAACATCACTGACTACCAGTCAGAGAAAGGGCTCGGGGGGATGGGAGGGATGAATGAAGTATCAACACTACAGGAGCCTCACAAAAGGGTTCAAAAACAAATTTTTCAAATAAATTATATAATTTTCTTCCTACACACTTTCATAAAACCACTCCAAACTTAAACAGTTTTATCCGATAAGTTTTTCCATATGTTGAATTTATCTAGTGCAATATTTATTAAATCCTATTTTATCATTTTCGCCACTATCTTCACCGCTGTATGTTAAAATTCACAAATACCTTTATATTATAAAGTTTATAAAGAGGAAATCAAATTGATCACATAGTTTGAATGTAATGAATAAAAAATAAAATTCAACATATTTGTAAAAATAAGAAACTTAAAAAGACAATTTTCAAACAAAGAGTATCATTAAATTAATTTCGGCAAGATGAGCGTCTCAAAGCTTTTGGGTTCAGTCTTCAAGAGCAATCTTTCAATTTCACGAGGTCTTTTGAAACAATGCAGCACTTCAAACACTCAGATGACTGCGCGTGAAGGTTTGCATTAAATAGTTATTCTCACAACTGTTAGTTCAACTAACAGAACATCCTCTTTAAATGAGAAAAAAATAACAAAAATAATAATTGAATAGACCAGTTTATTTAAATTGTAGTTTATTATCAAAATAGCTTATAGTCTGTTATTATTCCTCCAGCCAGGAAGAAGCTCATGAGCATTGTAGGATCTCCCAAAGTGTATGGGTGGGTAGGTGGGTGTCAGTGCTGCTGTGGTGGCATGTTGTAAAAGAGTTATGTTGAGTGGTTGTGTTGATATCAGCAAGTACACTTGCACATAATTTGAGGATTAGGATTAATTTAAACCTACAAAGATGCAGAATTCCCTGGATGGTGATTTAATTGATAAGATGAAGATTACCTAAAAAATTAATTTTGATGACTTTAACATCACCTCAATATTAATAAGTTAAGGACTATCATAATCTTGATGAGTTTAACAACACCTCAATCTTGATAAGTTAAGATCAACCCAATTTTAATTATTTCATTTTTCACTATCATATCAACCCATGCAGGGAACAGCTGGAGGTGGTGGACGGAGGGAAGTTAGCGAGCAAGCAGTGTGACCTGCCTGTGAAACACATGTTGGACAGCTACCAGGAAATGCTGATACCCCTCGAAAAGGATCTCAAACAGAGAGACAAGTTGGGGGGGGGGTGGATAGAGAGGAGGGGAAAAGTAATTGAGGAGGGGGGAGGTGGGGTACAAGATAGAAATGAGGGGTGGTGGATAGAGATATGGGGGTGTAATTTGAAGATGTTGGAGGGAGGGGGAGTTTGAGGGCTAGTTGGGAGTGGGATAGGTTCAGAGACTCGTGTGGAAAGGTAGGTTGATGAGCTTTGTGGGTTAATGAAGTGCGCGCTATACGTGGTATTTTGGTAAATTAACTTTTGACCATGCCAGGTACATCTTCTCAGAGAACTCTCTGAGGTTTGGAAGGTTTTTTGAGGACCTCGACACTCTGGCAGGTGCTTGCATAATATCATAATAATAATAAAAACCATAATACTAACAACTATAAAAAAATAATAATAATAAAAGTAATATTAATAATACTAATACTATTACTAATAATAATGATAAGAATAATAGTACTACAATCAATTCCATCCAATGCCATAAAATTCACACACACACACACACACACACACACACACACACACACACACGCACACACACACACACACACACAGTGCTGATCAGCTACAGCCACATCAGGGACTCTTCAATGACTCTGGAGCAGAAGTCTCCCGTCTCTATAGTTACCGCCATGGTCGACTCACTCAGTCAGTACTACTACTACTACTACTACTACTACTACTACTACTACTACTACTACTACTACTACTACTACTACTACTACTACTACTACTACTACTACTACTACTACTACTGCTACTACTACTACCACTACTACTACTACTACTACTACTACTACTACTACTACTTCCACTACTACTACTACTTCTACTACTATTACTACCACTACTACTACTACTACTACTACTACTGTTACCACCACTACTACTACCACTACCACCACTACTACTAATGCCACCTCCACCACCACCACTACTACTACGACCACCACCACCACTACTACTAATGCCACCACTACTACTATGACCACCACCACCACTGCCACTACCACTACCACCTCGCATAGAAACAAAGGCGGACCAGATTTCGCCGAATAAGGACATAGTGATGAGAGGCCATGTGACGTGGGTGGGTGGTTCGTCCATGGAGGTGACCATTTCTATGGAACAGGTGTGTGGTGTGTGTGTGTTGCTAGTTTGTGTGCGTGTGTGTGTTGCTTTTTTGTGTGTGTGTGTGTGTGTGAGCGTATGCGTGTGTATGTGTGTGTGTGTATGCGTATGCGTGTGTTTTTTGTGCGTGTGTGTGTTGCTTGTTTATGTGTGGTTGTTGGTGTTGTATTTCAATTAAAGCGGATCGATTGGATAAAATATAGGTATCACCGTCATCATCATGTCATCATAATGATCAGCACTTCTTCATCATCAACATTATCATCATCATCATCATCATCATCATCATCATCATCATCATCATCATCATCATCATCATCATCAGCATCATCATCATCATCATCAGGAGAACCACGGCAAACTAGACCAAGTGATCTCTGCAAACTTCCTCATGGTTGCCAGGGACCCTGTCACCAAAAAGTGCTTGCATATCTCAATAATGAAAATAATAATTAATAAAAAATATAATTAATAAGAAAAGTAATCATAAATGATGAAAATAATGGATTTTATTTTAATGATAATGTACTGGGTGTAGATGATGATAATAATGATGATGATTGATGATGATGATGATGCAGGAAGGCTTTCGTGAATCCTCTAGAGGCAACCACGCCAGAGGAACAGGCCCTGCTGGAGCTGGGAGAGGGTTCGAATCTAGAGCTATATCCTTTGACAGTTTTGAGCTATTTTCAAATTACATTTAATTTAACTTTTATTTTATTTCAATTTTTATTTAAAAGACTAACACACATACAAACACACCCACCAAAACCAACACAACTAGTCCACCCACACTCCTAAACCCAACCTACCAACACAGCACCCCAACCCATAAACTAACCCAACAAGCCCGCCCAACCACCCAACCCAATCCACTCCATTCTCCAGCGCACAAGAAGGCTCGCAGCCTGCAGAGCCAGGTCTCGATGCTGAAGATTCCACCGAACGAGGGCGAACGACTTGCCATCCATGAGCTCTTCCTCAAAACCGTTGATCAGAAGTGAGCGGAAGGGAGTCGGTGGTTGTCGTAGGAGGGTGGAAGTGGGCCGAGTTGTGGGGAGTGGGCGGGTGTGAAGTGGGTGGTTGGTGGTTGTGGAATGGGTAGTTGAAGGTGAGTAGGGGTGGGTGAGTATGGGGAGTGAGTGGTTGGACGGGAATTGAGTGGGTGCATTGTGTGGGTGGTAGCTACCACACCATCCACCACCACAGGAACGTCACCATCAACGACACCACTCCCCCTCCCAACACCATCTGGATGAGCAACGCTGGCTTAAAGAACATCATCTACTGCTTTCCCGAGGTTAATGGCACCCTTTTCTTCATTTTTGCATACCTTCCACCACCACTTCTTTTACCACACACACCACCTCCACTACAAACACCATACTTCTACCACCTCACCACCTTCTCTACCATACCACTCCACACCCAGCCTTCACTAAACCACACCACACCACCTCTTACACCACACAACCTCCTTTTCCACTCTACCACACTTCCACCAAATCACGCTACAACTTTTTTAAGTGAAAAATAATCCCTCCAAGCACACTCCTTCACCTCCACCACACAGCACACTCCTTCGCCTCCACCACACAGCACACTCCTTCACCTCCACCACACAGCACACTCCTTCACCTCCACCACACAGCACACTCCTTCACCTCCACCACACAGCACACTCCTTCACCTCCACCACACAGCACACTCCTTCACCTCCACCACACAGCACACTCCTTCACCTCCACCACACAGCACACTCCTTCACCTCGACCACACAGCACACTCCTTCGCCTCCACCACACAACACACTCCTTCACCTCGACCACACAGCACACTCCTTCGCCTCCACCACACAGCACACTCCTTCACCTCCACCACACAGCACACTCCTTCACCTCGACCACACAGCACACTCCTTCACCTCCACCACACAGCACACTCTTTCACCTCCACCACACAGCACACTCCTTCACCTCCACCACACAGCACACTCCTTCACCTCCACCACACAACACACTCCTTCACCTCCACCACACAGCACACTCCTTCACCTCCACCACACAGCACACTCCTTCACCTCGACCACACAGCACACTCCTTCACCTCGACCACACAGCACACTCCTTCACCTCCACCACACAGCGCACTCCTTCGCTTCCACCACACAGCACACTCCTTCACCTCCACCACACAGCACACTCCTTCACCTCGACCACACAGCACACTCCTTCGCCTCCACCACACAGCACACTCCTTCACCTCCACCACACAGCACACTCCTTCGCCTCCACCACACAGCACACTCCTTCACCTCCACCACACAACACACTCCTTCACCTCCACCACACAGCACACTCCTTCACCTCCACCACACAGCACACTCCTTCACCTCCACCACACAGCACACTCCTTCACCACGACCACACAGCACACTCCTTCACCTCGACCACACAGCACACTCCTTCACCTTCACCACACAGCACACTCCTTCACCTCCACCACACAGCACACTCCTTCACCTCGACCACACAGCACACTCCTTCACCTCCACCACACAGCACACTCCTTCACCTCGACCACACAGCACACTCCTTCACCTCGACCACACAGCACACTCCTTCGCCTCGACCACACAGCACACTCCTTCACCTCGACCACACAGCGCAGGAACTTGTACCACAAGGTCTTCGGTGGCTACCTCATGAGAAAGGCCCTCGAGTTGGCGCATAACAACGCCCTCACCCACTGGTGTGTATGCGTGTGTGTGTGTGTGTGAGTGTGTGTGTGTGTGTTTGTGTGTGTGTGTTTGTGTGTGGGTGTATTTGTGTGTGTGTGTATGCGTGTGTGTGTTTGTGTGTGTTTGTGTGTGTGTGTATTTGTGTGTGTGTGTGTGAGTGTGTGTGTGTAGTGTATGTGTTCGCATCAAGCCTAAAAATCCTTAAACAACATCACTACGTCACAACAACCCTTACAATACCTTACAAAAACTCCTACAACAACCCACAAACAACACTTTACAATAACAACAACAACAGCAACAACACTTTACAACAACCCACAACAACACTTCACAACAACAACAACAACACAGCAAGTGCGAAGTGGGACTCGCCTACGTGGACGACATCAGTTTCAGACAACCCGTCGAGATCGGATCCCTCCTCTACCTCTCCTCCAAGGTGCTCCTGATGATGATGATGTTGTAGCTAGTGATGATGATGATGATGAGAATGATGGTGATAGCGGCGATTATGATGATGGCTAGGATGATCCATCTTCTAACCTCTTCCAATCACCCCCTTCTCTACTCACCCCCTCTTTCTACCCTCCAACATCACTATCTTTACCCTCCCACTTCTATCCACTCTCCAACCCCACTCTGTCCAACCCCCTTTAACTCCCAACCCCCCATCCCTCCCTCCTCCTCCAGATCATCTACACTCACAAGAAGATGCTGCAACTGAGGGTGCACGCGCAGGTCTTGAACCCGCTGACGGGCGACTCGAAGACCACCAACACCTTCCACTTCACCTTCAAGTCGACGCAGCCCTTCCCTTGCGTCATGCCCAGGAAGTATTCAGGTGCTATTCATCGATTGCATTTCATTTGTTTTTGTTGATTTATTCACTTTTTTTATATTTATTCACTGTTTTTGTTGATTTATTCACTATTTTGGTTGATTTATTCACTGTTTTTCCTATTATTTACTGTTTTTCCTATTATTCACTGTTTTTCCTATTATTTACTGTTTTTCCTATTATTTACTGTTTTTCCTATTATTTACTGTTTTTCCTATTATTTACTGTTTTTCCTATTATTTACTGTTTTTCCTATTATTTACTGTTTTTCCTATTATTTATTATTTGGTTATTTATTTATTTATTATTACTATTTATTATTATTGTTATTTTATTCACTACATATAATATTTTCATTTTGGGTTTGAACCGTGATGGTTTTATTTAATTTAAATATTTACCTTAAATGGCATCTAAATTCGGCTACTAAAAAATAATAATAATTCCCAATTCATTTAGCGCCACATATTCATCCATATTAAATAACCAAATACTTTATTTATTCGAAAAAAATAACATTGCATAACTAGCACATCCCTACCACAGAGTACCTCTTGTACATCGAGGGTAAGAGGCACATGGACACCCACCTGTGATGTCAGCGTCCAGGCCTGTCCAATCAGCTTGCTTTAAATTCAATCTAGCCTTTCCGCATGTTTTAGTCTTGATAATGATCTTTTTGCTTCATGATCTTCCAAATACATAAGCATTATACCTTCAAATATCATCATCATCATGATCACCACCTTCATCATCATTATCATCCTCAGCTTCACTTAACATCACCACTTCATATGATGGTATATAACTTCAATATTTCTTGCTCACCATAGCGTGACTTGCGCGTTATGGATTTATTTTATACATTTCTAGAGTTTTATTAATTCATATATTATTTATATATAATTTTTAAAACTCTTTGTTTATTCATTTTCCTATAGTAAATATTTTCATTCTTTAACAAATCATGCTTCCACTATACTGTATATAAGTATACTTTATACTTATAAACCTTTTTACAATATTGACTACTCTCGAGATTTGATCACGGCTTTCTTTTTTCGCTTTTTTGTAGTGAATGACTTGTTATGGAATCAAGAAACCTATTAATAATATAAATTACAATAATGGGCTATTATTGTAATTTAATTATCCTATTATTTTAATTATAATTAGAATGGACCACTAATCATGCTTCAAACAAATGTGTCAATGCTGTGTTTAGTTCGGGTTTATTTTGCCAGTTGCGCCTTTGCAGAGTTTTAAACTGTTCTTTGCTTCGTTCAAATAAATCATCATGTTTAAAGTTTTTTGAAGAAAAGTTTTACCCATCAGTGCAAATTGATAAATGTTCAGTGGCCTAGAAGCCCGTTTGGCTTATACGCCTCTATCATAATCCTCGTCATTATTACTATCATAAAAAACTGTCCAATGATTTATTAAAAGATTTTGAAAATCCATTTTTCTATTTAAAATTTTTATCACTAAGTATCAAAATTAAATTGAACGAGTTCTTATTTGAATAAAAAACAAAGAAATTAAATTAGCTTCTTTCAAAGCTACCACCGCTGCTACTACAGCAGATTGAAACATGCAACTAAGAAACGACGACTAAAATACTAAACTAGTAGCTACTAAACTACCACAAATAACAACCCTCACCAACAACCACTACAATCAATACCTAAATCCAAAAACAAAACACCTTCCAAAACCTACCACAAAATAGAAACTGGAAAAGCCCACACATCCACAAAATAGAAACTGGAAAAGCCCACACACCCACAAAGCACTACACTCCCTTCATTAGGCATGCAAAAACCTTGTGCAGGTCCACGTGAGCGTATGAACTGCTCTGTATCTGTGTGTGCGTGCGTGTGGAAAATAAATAATAATAATAATTGTCGTTATTATATAGCGTCTGCTTTTAATATTTAAATAAATTAAATTCTTATGCAAGTTGATATTAAATTTGATAGTATTATTAAAAATATTTAAATTTATATTATGCAAACTATTATCATTACTTTTTGTAATAAATATTTATATTATTTTTATGCAAAGTAATATGATTATTTAAAGTATTTAATGAAAGAAACGATAAAAATCACTGTCACCTTGTCGTCAACCAGCTTCTTCATCTCCGCAATCACCACCCTCTTCTCTTCGCTCAGCACAGCCATCGCCTTGCCTGTTATAATAATAATTATTATTATTATTAATATCATTATCAAGTTTATAATAATAATTACTAATAATATCATTATCAAGATTATGATTATAATTAACACTATGTATGAGGCGCACTCCAAATAAATAATTTAAAAAAAAATAAAAATAAACTAATGATAAAAACACTAAAAAAGCACTATTGACCCTTGAAAGTGGTATGATCAAGGTCGAAGAGGTAGGAGAGGTAACTGAGTTGCTTGTAGAGGCCGGAGTCTGGGTACTGTGGTGGTTGTGATGATGATTATTTATAATCACTTTAAAGATGATTATTTATAATCATCATCATCATGTGGCGATGGAGGTTGCTGATTATGATTGTTCAAACCTATATCCCCACTACCCAAACTTCCTCTAACCCACTAATCCCTCACTCTACAACAACCCTTCTCTACTCCCATCTTCACATCCAACCCTAATCCCCCCCCCACCCACACTACCCCCCATCCACATCCTCACCTCTAACCCTTCCCTCCCCCCACTACCCCCCTCCCATCCTCACCTCCAACCCTACCCTCCTCCCATCCTCACCTCTAACCCCCCCCCCCCCCACACTAACCCCCTCCCATCCTCACCTCCAACTTGAGGGCACCTCTGACACACCCGGGGCACAGGGGGTGGCGATGGGTGGTCGAAAGGGGCAGTTGCCTGGTCCTGTAGGCACACGCCACGTCATCACACATCATCCACGCTTCGTGGTAGGTCTTGAGGTGCTTTCGAAGCTGGTTGGTGGGTGGGTTGGGAGGTGGTGGGTGATTGGTGGGTGGGTTGAGAGGTGGGTGGGTGATTGGTGGGTGGATTGAGAGGTGGTGGGTGATTGGTGGGTGGGTGGGTTGGGAGGTGGTGGGTAATTGGTGGGTGGGTTGAGAGGTGGTGGGTGATTGGTGGGTGGGTGGGTTGGGAGGTGGTGGGTAATTGGTGGGTGGGTTGAGAGGTGGTGGGTGATTAGTGGGTGGGTGGGTTGGGAGGTGGTGGGTAATTGGTGGGTGGGTTGAGAGGTGGTGGGTGATTAGTGGGTGGGTGGGTTGGGAGGTGGTGGGTGATTGGTGGGTGGGTGTTGAGATGGTGGGTGGTTGGTGAATGTCCGGGTTAGAAGAGAGAAGGATGGGTAAAAGAATGATGGGTTGAAGAGAAATTGGTAAAGGAGGGATGGGTGGAAGAGAAATGAACCTGAGTGGAAAACAGAATGTGCAAGGGCATGGAGTAGTAGTAAGAAAGGTGGAGGAAGGAGGTAAAGTGAAAAAGCCATAAGTATAGATTTAAAAAAATTAAATTTGTTGAAATTAAGATAAATTTAATAGATTTTGATTTCTAAATTGTAAATCTGTTCTAAATTATTAGAAGAGTCCTATAGGTTCAAAATTTATTCAGCTTAAAACTGTAAAAAATTGAACCCTCCCCAACCTGTATGATGAGTAGATTCTTGAGGGTGTAGGGGTGGTGGTTGATGGTGGGGGAGGGGCAAGAGGGGTTGGCACACCTGGAAAGACTTGCATGCAGCCTACCCTGTGGTTGGAGTGGGATGGGATATGTGGTTGGAGTGTATTTGGTGGCTGAAGCGAATAAAAATAGAAAACAAAGATAAACTGAAAAAACAGAAACACACACACCCTCACAAACAATCCCCCATCCACCCACGCAAACATGAACACCCCCACCCACGCATAAACCTACACTTCCCCACACACACACACAAACACCCCCTATCATCCACACACACAAACAACCCACCCCCCCCCCCACATACATCGAGCAAGACATAGGGAGAGTCGATCTCATTTAGTGTGGCGCACGACACACAGGCGTACGTGAAGCGCTCGGAATCGATGAACCTCTCCTCGACACCGCCTCCCCACCCGGCATCGGCCGCTCCCGTGTGGATGGCGGCTGGTTTGTAGGACTTTGAGTCGAGTCCTGAGGGGTGTGGTCGATGAGTCAACCGTTGTGGTGGTGGTGGCGTTGGTGAAAAGTTGAACGAGGTTTGCAGGGAAATCTTCTGTCTGTCTGGGTGTCTATTATTCGATTACCTAGTATCTATGTTCTTTGTCACCAATCTATCCATGCATGCATGTGTCAGTACCGACCCAACACCTACCCATAATCCAGATAACTAACTTCTACCTCCAACCCTACCCTTCTCAACCCTCCTCCCCCCCCCCAACACATCTACCATTTTTCTCCCCCACCCACCCAGACAGTCAGCCACTCTGTAAGTATCAGTCCCATCAATGCAGTCGACCAGCCTTGACACCACTGGAAGTACTTGTCCGGACAGATAGTAGTTGATGTCTGTGTGTTTGCATGTGTGTGTTTGTGTAGAGCCTTGTGGATGTGTGAAAGCCATTTGAGTTGTAAGTGTGTGCGTGTAAAAAGACAAGATGTCTTAGTAAGTGGTGTAGGTGTGAAAACCAGCAACAACAAAAACAACCACCCCTCCAACAACAACAAAAACAACATCAACAACAAAAACAACAACACTACAGCAACAACAACACTACAGCAACAACAACACTACAGCAAGAGCAACCAATGGAGAGTGAGGCATCCTTCTTGAGCTCATCAGGGTGGTAGGCCCGCTTCATTGGGGGGTCTGTCGTGCCGTTCTGGCGTGGAGTGGGTGGGGCAAATGGGTGGTTTGGAGGAAGGGGTGAGAGGAATAGAGGAAAGAAATGAGAAAACAAAATGGGCTAGAAAAAAAAGATTTATCAAGTTAAACATATGAAAGCCATCCTAAACTTCCTAATAACCACTTCTCGTTATTCCCTATTCACATTCTTAACTCCTCCTATTCACACCCTCAATCCCCTCCCATCTACACTCTTCTCCACACCCTTCACACTCTCTCCACCCTCAACCTAACCACACCACCCTCAACCCAACCACACCACCCTCAACCCAACCACACCATCCTCAACCCAACCAACCACACTCAACCCAACCACACCACCCTCAACCCAACCACTCCCTCAACCCAACCACACCACCCTCAACCCAACCACACCATCCTCAACCCAACCAACCACACTCAACCCAACCACACCACCCTCAACCCAACCACTCCCTCAACCCAACCACACCCTCAACCCAACCACACCACCCTCAACCCAACCACACCACCCTCAACCCAACCACACCATCCTCAACCCAACCAACCACCCTCAACCCAACCACACCACCCTCAACCCAACCACACCACCCTCAACCCAACCACACCATCCTCAACCAAACCACACCATCCTCAACCCAACCACACCCCCCTCAACCCAACCACACCATCCTCAACCCAACCACACCACCCTCAACCCAACCACACCATCCTCAACCCAACCACACCACCCTTAACCCAACCACACCCTCAACCCAACCACACCACCCTCAGCCCAACCACACCACCCTCAGCCCAACCACACCACCCTCAACCCAACCACACCACCCTCAGCCCAACCACACCACCCTCAACCCAACCACATCACCCTCAACCCAACCACACCACCCTCAACCCAACCACACCACCCTCAACCCAACCACACCACCCTCAATCCAACCACACCACCCTCAACCCAACCACACCCTCAATCCAACCACACCCCCTCAACCCAACCACACCACCCTCAACCCAACCACACCCCCCTCAACCCAACCACACCACCCTCAACCCAACCACACCCCCCTCAACCCAACCACACCACCCTCAACCCAACCACACCACCCTCAACCCAACCACACCACCCTCAACCCAACCACACCACCCTCAATCCAACCACACCACCCTCAACCCAACCACACCACCCTCAACCCAACCACACCACCCTCAACCCAACCACACCACCCTCAACCCAACCACACCACCCTCAACCCAACCACACCCCCTCAACCCAACCACACCACCCTCAACCCAACCACACCACCCTCAACCCAACCACACCACTCTCAACCCAACCACACCCCCTCAACCCAACCACACCACCCTCAACCCAACCACACCACCCTCAACCCAACCACACCACCCTCAATCCAACCACACTATCCTCAACCCAACCACACCACCCTCAACCCAACCACACCCCCCTCAACCCAACCACACCACCCTCAACCCAACCACACCATCGCACCTGGCAGACGACGTAATAGACGACGTCACCACTCTTAAGCTTGCGACCGCCCGCCTTGTTCAACCTGAGAGCGACTTGCACGTGCGGCAGTCCCTCCTTCTCCTTGTAGTCTTCCGGAGCCCTGGCCAGTTGCTGGAGGGGGAGGTGGTTTGATGGGGGTGATGGTTTGATGGGGGAGAGTGATGGGGGTGGTGGTTTGATGGGGGTGGTGGTTTGATGGGGGGCAGGGGAAGTTGTAAGGGGGATTGAAAAAGAAGGTAAGTTTTGAAGATGGATAGCTGTAGGGGGTGTTGGGGCGGTGCAGAGAGGGGGTTTGGAATCAGTTGGAACAAGATTTGATGGTAGGAAGTCACCATATAACCGAAACAATGCACAATAACACATCCCACAACCACCCCACCAAATCAACGCACCATCACCCACCCAACCAATACCCTTCAACCCCACTCCATCACAACCCATCCACCCTAACCCTAACCCTAACACCCACCCACCTTGGTGATGGTGTACAAACTCCTGTCCAACGTACCCTCCCGAGCCTTGGCTGCCACCCCGTACAACCTCTCGTGTATCCTCTCAACCACCACCTCCCTGCCCTCGCCAGAGAAGAGGTCGTCTAGAACGCCGCTGTGGTGGTGGTGGTGGTGGCAGGGTATGGTTGTGATGATGCGGGTTGGATGGTTATTGGTGGGTTGCAGTGGCGGTGGTGGGTTGTGGCAATTTTCAATTTTAAGCAAAAGCGAACACAAATTATAAAACCCGACCAATTCGGCAACCAAATATTATCCCTCAAACACCCCCATCATGTAACCCCCCAATTCCTCCTCCGTGCACCCCCTATCCCTTCCACACCCTGCACATCCGTCGACGTGCACTTCCCATTCCCAAACCACCCTCCCTCCCCCATGCACCTCCCTCCTCCCCACCTTCCGATCTGCTTCGCGAGGGGACACCAATCCCTCCTTACAATGTCCAAGCCCTTCATCTCCCGCTGCACCACCAGACTACCATCCCCCCTCCTGCTCACCATGCAGCCTGGCGTGGGTTTGGGTGGGTGGGCGGGTGTTTAGATGGTCTAGTTGGTAAGCACTTTGGTGTAGTTTGCAAGTTTTTAAACCAAGGAACGTGAGTTCGAGTGCGGCTCATGCCGATAAGCAGCAAATACTGGTCTATGAGACTTGGCAGCTCAAAGTGGTCTTTAGGCGCTTATACGCTGCTTGTGATCATCATCATCAACCACCACCATCATCCCCTGCATCATCACCAGCACCCCTGTCATACCACAACCTCCACCCCCATCATCATGACCACCACCACCAACACCATAACCACCATCACCACCCCCATCATCATCATCATCACCACTAACCTGCATACTTCTTCTTCTTTAGGAGGAGCAGACTCTGGTAGACTCCGTCGATGTCGATCTCGAGCAGACGATATAACTTGTTCACTTCGCTCTTGATCTGGCATGGATGGTTTGGGATGGGATTTGGGTTGAGATGGGTTTGGGGTGGATTTGGGTTGAGATGAGTTATGGGATGGGTTTGGGGTGGGATGTGTTGGAGTTTGGGTTGGGGGAAGTAGGGAAGGGTAGGTTGTTAAGACAGGGTGTTTGTGGGTGGGTTAAATCGAGGAGAGTGGAAAAGATGGGTAGAAGAAGACGAGAACAAAAGTAATAATGATGGAAAAAAGCTCTTAAATAAATAATCGAGAATAAATAATAAACAATACTAATAACCAAAATGCAAAAACAAAGACAATTAAATACAAAAATACAAAAGAAAAAAATACAAAAACACAAAACAAAAAAATACAAAAACCCAAAACAATTAAATACAAAAATACAAAAAACAATTAAATACAAAGAACAATTAAACAAAACAAAAAGGCATAGGCACCTTATTGCCGAGGGAAATGGCCTCGTTGTAGTTGGAAAGACGAGTGTTGATCATGAGGGAGTCAGTGTCGCCGTAGATCACTTCGATGTTCATCTGGTGGGGGAAGGGGTGGAGGAAGGGGTAAGAGAAGGGGTGGGGGAGTTATTTGGGTGGGAAAATGGTTTTTTGGTGAGGGGTTGTTTGGGTGGGTGTTGGGGGGGGGGGTGGAAAAATAAAATGGGCGGGAGGTTTATGTTGGTGGAAGAGTGTGATAGATAGTCATAAATTATGGATATTATTGGGATGAATAGATGGATGGACGAATGGATGGATGGATGGATGGACGAATGGATGGATGGATGGATGGACGAATGGATGGATGGATGACAGCACAGTCACCAACCGACTCCACCAGGTCTTTAGTTCTCATGAGAATCTGATGAGATGGTGATGATGATGATAATGATGATGATGATAGTGATGATGATGTGATGATGATGTTGATGGGCATGATGATGATGTGGTGACCATGAGGTGATAATGATTTGTTATTCAGTCACTCTACCTCCTAAATCAAATCTTCACATTCCCACCCACCAACCAACCACCCTCCATTCAACTCCTCCTACCCCACCACCCTCCACCCTCCATTCAACTCCTCCTACCCCTCCACCCTCCACCCTCCACCCACCCACCCACCTCCCGGCCCTTCCCAGTGATGAGGGCAGCAAGTTTTCTGGCATAGAAGCGGGACTTGCCGAAGCCCAAGCAGCCATACATGCTGTTAGCTGTCAACTTCAGGGCCTTCTGACGTATGTCGTACTGTGGTGGGGGTGGTGAGGTGGTGTGGGGGTGGTGAGGTGGTGTGGTGTGGGGGTTGTGACGTGGTATGGTGTGGGGGTTAGTGAGGTGATGTGGTGTGGGGGTTGTGAGGTGATGTGGTGTGGGGGTGGTGAAGTGGTGTGGTGTGTGGTGGTGTGGGAGTGGTGAGGTGGTGTGGTGTGAGGTGGAGAGGTGGTGTGGTGTGGGGGTGGTGAGGTGGTGTGGTGTGGGGGTGGTGAGATGTGGGGGTGGTGAGGTGGTGTGGTGTGAGGGTGGTGAGGTGGTGTGGTGTGGGGTTGTGGTGTGTTGTGGGGGTGGTGAGGTGGTGTGGGGGTGGTGAGGTGGTGTGGGGTGGGAAGGTGGTGAGGTGGTGTGGTGTGGGGGTGGTGAGGTGGTGTGGTGAGGGGTGGTGAGGAGGTGTGGTGTGGGGTTGTGGTGTGTTGTGGGGGTGGTGAGGTGGTGTGGTGTGGGGGTGGTGAGGTGTGGGGGTGGTGTGGGGGTGGTGAGGTGGTGTGGAGGTGGTGAGGTGGTGTGGGGGTGGTGTGGGGTGGGAGGGTGGTGAGGTGGTTTGGTGTGGGGGTGGTGAGATGGTGTGGTGTGGGGGTGGTGAGGTGATGTGGTGTGGGGATGGTGAGGTTGTGTGGTGTGGGGGTGGTGATGTGGTGTAGTGTGGGGGTGGTTATGTCATGGTTGTAGTTTTGCTTGTAGTGAGGAATTAACAAGAAGTAAGAGTTTTAGTGTGGAGGCTGTGGTGTGGGGGTTTAGGTATCAGAGCCTTATATCCTATCCTACCCACTCACCAACCTAATACACAACATTCTACCCACACCCATCCCTTCACGCACCTACCCTTCCACCCACGCACACATCTACCATCCAGTCCCTTCCCACTAACGCACTCATCATCCCCAACCCACCTAATATCCCACCCACAAACACCCCCCCCCCCCATTTAATAAAAAACACCTTCTCACACCCATCCACGTACCCACCGTCTCACAAACTTATCACGCACACAAACACAAACACACACACACACACACAAACACACACACACACACACAAACGCACACACCTGCGCATACAAATCAGACGTCGTAGACACGCCCTTCATCAACGCCCTCACATTGCGTCGACTCTCCACCAATTTCCGAATCTCAGTTGGCAATATGCCAGCTGGCAAGCCACTCTCCGGCAGCCATGACTCATCATAGTCTAGGGGTGCGTTCAGTGGGTCGGTGGTGGAGTGTTTTGAGGATTTGGCGGTAGTGGTGGGTTTTTGCGTTTCGGAATTTATATTATTTTTATTGTTGTTGTTGTTGTTGTTGTTATCACCGTCTTTGTTATTATTCTTATTTTGTTCAGAATCATCATCAGGAGGCTGGTTGGCAAAGTCTACGGTGGTGAAACAGATGTTGAATTCTTGAATGATGGACGGGTAGAGGCTGTTGAAATCGAGGAGGAGTATGAACTGGTCGTAGAAGCCTGTGTGTGTGTATGCGTGTGTGTGTGTGTGTGTTTGTGTGTGTGTGTTTGTGTGTGTATATGTGTGTGTGTGTGTGTGTGTGTGTATATATGTGTGTGTGTGTGTGTGTGTGTGTGTGTGTGTGTGTGTATGCGTGTGTGTGTGTATGCGTGCGTTTGTGTGGTCCGAGGATGTGATAGTAGTAAGTAAAATAATGAAAGGTTGTGTGGGTAAAAGAAAAGTGATATCGAGTATAGAATTTGAGCATGGAAAAAGTAATGAAAATTTAAAAAAATATTTTAAATATTATTTAAATTTTATAAATGATAAAATCAGAAGTATATGAACGCACCCTTCTTTGGTTCGAGCACCAGACCTCCAGCATAATCGGCCTTCTTCTTCTCCACCTCCTGCCCCCTCTGTGGTGGTGATGATGATGGTGGTGGTCGGAATGGTGAAGATGATAATGATGGTAGGCTAATGAAAATAATAGTTTAACAAAAACAATGCCAAGATACCCTCAGCATCACGACCTGCCAACAAACCATCTCCCTCCACCCACCATCCCCCTCACCCACCATCTCCCTCCACCAACCACCCACTCACTCATCCACCCACCATCTCCCTCCACCCTAAAAAGCATCCAACCCCCACCCACCCACCAACCCACTCACCAACCCACCCACCAACCCACCATCCAACTCATCCACTCACCCACCCACCCCCCATCCACCCACCCACCAACCTTGCTGAATATCTTATCGGGCACGATGAAGTTCTTCTCGTCGAAGGCGTGCAATAGCAAGTACTCATTGCGTTCAGACCTGCCCCCCACCAGTGTCCTCGACTGTGATTGGCCGGTGGTGGTTGGTGGAGAGATGTGATTGGCCGGTGGTGGTTGGTGGAGAGATGTGATTGGTTGGTGGTGGGTGGGAGGTGATTGTTTAGTTGGTGGAGGAGAGATTTGATTGGTTGGTTGGTAGGAAGAATAATGTCATTACTAACACAACTATTACTAATACTTTCACTTCTACTGCTAGTACAACGACCACAGACCAAAAAACCTTAAAACAACTCTCACAACGATCTTCCCTAAAAACCATAATCACAGACACCCTGCACCATCACCACAGAGCACCCCATCCCATCCCAACACACTCCCTGCCAATCCCCAAACAGCCCTCCTTCCCAATCACCAAAACCACAAAGCCCCAACCACCCACCACAACCCATAACCACAAACAACCTTCTACCCCTCCCCCCTCATCAACCACCCCCTACCCCACCCCCCATCAACCACCCCGTACCCCATCCACCCACCCACCATGAGGCTCCCACAGATGGTGGTGATTTGAAGGGCGAGTGGCAGGATGGACAGCTCGGTGGAGATCTGACTGATGAGCGTGGTGTCGCTGATGCAGTTGTGGATCAGTTGCGCTAGTGTCTTGGAGGAGCTGTGGTCGGTGGGTGAGTGGGTGAATAGGTAGGTGGGTGGGTGGGTGAATAGGTATGTGGGTGGGTGGGTGAATAGGTATGTGGGTGGGTGAAGTGGGTAGGTAGGTGGGTGGGTGGAGTGGGTAGGTAGGTGGGTGGGTGGAGTGGGTAGGTAGGTGGGTGGGTGGAGTGGGTAGGTAGGTGGGTGGGTGAAGTGGGTAGGTAGGTGGGTGGGTGGAGTGGGTAGGTAGGTGGGTGGGTGGAGTGGGTAGGTAGGTGGGTGGGTGGAGTGGGTAGGTAGGTGGGTAGGTGGAGTGGGTAGGTAGGTGGGTGGTTGGAGTGGGTAGGTAGGTGGGTGGGTGGGTGAGTAGGTGGGTGGGTGGGTGAGTAGGTGGGTGGGTGGGTGAGTGGGTGAATAGGTGGGTGAGTGGGTGAATAGGTGGGTGAGTGGGTGAATAGGTGGGTGAGTGGGTGAATAGGTAGGTGGGTGGGTGGGTGAATAGGTATGTGGGTGGGTGAAGTGGGTAGGTAGGTGGGTGGGTGGAGTGGGTAGGTAGGTGGGTGGGTGGAGTGGGTAGGTAGGTGGGTGGGTGGGTGAATAGGTATGTGGGTGGGTGGGTGAGTGGGTGAATAGGTGGGTGAGTGGGTGAATAGGTAGGTGGGTGGGTGGGTGAATAGGTAGGTGGGTGGGTGGGTGAATAGGTAGGTGGGTGGGTGGGTGAATAGGTAGGTGGGTGGGTGGGTGAATAGGTATGTGGGTGGGTGAAGTGGGTAGGTAGGTGGGTGGGTGGAGTGGGTAGGTAGGTGGGTGAGTGGGTGAATAGGTAGGTGGGTGGGTGGGTGAATAGGTAGGTGGGTGGGTGGGTGAATAGGTATGTGGGTGAGTGAAGTGGGTAGGTAGGTGGGTGGGTGGAGTGGGTAGGTAGGTGGGTGGGTGAAGTGGGTAAGTAGGTGGGTGGGTGGGTGAATAGGTAGGTGGGTGGATGAATAGGTAGGTGGGTGGGTGGGTGAATAGGTTGGTGGGTGGATGAATAGGTAGGTGGGTGGGTGGGTGAATAGGTAAGTGGGTGGGTGGGTGGGTGAATAGGTAGGTGGGTGGATGGGTGAATAGGTAAGTGGGTGGGTGAGTGGGTAAATAGGTAGGTGGGTGGATAGGTGAATAGGTAGGGGGTGGGGGAGATGGGTAGGTAGGTGGGTGAGTGGGAAAATGGGTGGGTGGGAAGATGGGTGGGTGGGAAGATGGGTGGGTGGGAAGATGGGTGGGTGAGAAGATGGGTGGGTGGAGTCAAATAAGGTCATGTCATGACCCCACCACCCACCCACCACCTACCAGCCATCTTCCTCAACCAACCACCAGTATGATACCTTTCACATTGATTAAACCACCCCCAGCAACCCTAACCCTTCCCCCACATTCATCGAACCACCCTCAACCACCCGGCCAACCCCTCCACCTCCCACCCTACCAACCCTCAACTACCCACCTAGCGTTAAACCAACCCTCCATGTTTATCAAACCACCCAAGCTACTTTCACCCACATCCACCACCCTCCCTAAACCCTCCCTCCCCCCCCCCACCTGAAGAGCTCAGCTACATTGACCACCTCAATGCGGTCAGGTCTCTTCTTCTTCAGCAGCTGCGACACCAACTCATCCAGGTCGTAACTACGACACCTCACCAACTCCATGGCGGAGGTCTTAATGTCGCATACTAGTCTGTTTTGGGAGGACGTGTGGGAGGGGAGAAGTGGGGGGTTTGGGTTGGTGGGTGAGGTGAGAGGAGAGGGGGAGGGGAGGTTTGAGTAGGTATTGTGGTATGGAGTGGGGTTGGGTTGGGGTTGGATTGGGTGTGGTGAGATGGGCTGGATGGATTTGGTGTGGTGGGATGGGGTTGGGTTGGGTGTGGTGAGAAGGGCTGGATGGATTTGGTGTGGTGGGATGGGGTTGGGTTGGGTGTGGTGGGATGGGCTGGATGGATTGGGTTTGGTGGGCTTCGTTGGATGAGAAATAATATTTCTTACAACGAGAAAAGTAATCAGGTTGCTTGAAGGAGTTTGAGAGATAAGGCAATGAAGAAAGGGGGAAATTCCAACTCTAAAACACACAGATACACATATAAATACACGCACATATACACATATAAACACACAAAGATACACATATAAACACACGCACATATACACATATAAAAACACACAGATACACATATAAAAACACGCACATATACACATATAAACACACGCACCTATACAAATATGAACACACGCACATATACACACAAAAACACACAAACCTTCCAGCACACGATCCCATCAAAGATCTGCCACTAGCATCTCCCACCTGGACGATGAATAAACATGAGTTAATTAAATATGCAACGATTCTAACTCAACGTCATTGGGTAATAGATCATGAATTTTAAGTAGGTACCAATGCCTAAAATCAACCTTATAGGCTTGTTGCTTGCGGTTGAGTCGACCAATCCTGGACCAGTTCGGTATCTTATGAATATATAATCGATGCAGAAGGAGGTCAAGATCGAATGAGGTCACGTCATGACCCTGCATGGTGGATGGAGTTCATCATCATCATCATCACTATCCTCTACATCACAAACACCACCACCATCACCATCATCATCATCATCATTATCAGCCCCATCATTATCATCACCATGATGACGTCAGGGTCGATCTTGTGGATGCGTCCAATCAGAAGGTTCAATAGTCCCTTCTCATTGGCTACCATCTCCACCTGCATGCCCTTCATCTGGTTGTGGCGATGATGATGATGGTGGTGATGATGATGATGATAGTGTTGAACAAGATGATTATCAGCACCACACCTTTTCATTGAGCTTTTGTTTCAAGTCAAATGGGAAGACGCAGTTGTGGAGTCTGCAGATGGCTGTGGTGGTGATGATGATGATAAGAGTGGTTGTGATAGTAGTAGTAGATTGGTCATCCTCCTCATTCTCATCATCATCACCATCATCATCTTCATCATCATCATCATCACCATCTTCATCATCATCATCACTCACCACTGAAGTGTTCTTGGAAGGAGTTCTTGTTGTTTTTCTTGTCGAACGAGAATTTGTTGTTCACCAACAAACACAAGCCCAGGAGCTGATGATGATTGTGATGTATGTGATGATGATGATGATGATGTAGTGTTGATGATGATGTATGAATGGTGATGATGATGATGATGTTGACTGAAGTGATTAATCTTCAGTTTACGATACCCAATCCCATCACACCAGACCACAACACATCCCATTAAACCAAACCCTACCTCCAAACTCCCTCACCCCCCCCCCCCCCCCAAACCAACCCCAACCCTCCCAAACCTCGTTCTTGTGGTCTAGGGGGTTGTTGTAGGTGATGAGGGAGATTGCCATGACGACTAGTGAGGGGGGTGGTGGTTGCTTTGGCATCACTTGTATATCCTTCATGTTCTCGATGCTGATCTGTGGTCGTGGTGGTCTTGGTAATGATCGTGATGCTGCTGATGATGATGATAGAGATGATAATGATGGTGAGGGTTATGATAATATTACCTCAACAGAGCACCAGGAGATTGGTGGAGAGTTGACAACTGCAGATGAATAAATAAAGTAAAAAAAAGCCATCATCATCATCATCATCATAACTACCACCGTCACCATCATAATCACCACCATCAGCAATTACACCCTCCTACCCACCCACCCAACCAACCCACCATGGTTTCTGACAGCCAACCACGAGGGTCCCTTCAGAGCTCGACCAATCAGCAGCGACTCCAGGGAGGTGGTGGTCGAGCCGAAGATGCAAGAAAAGGTCTCGCCCTGCAGGTCTGCCGGAAGTCTGGGTTGGTCTGCCTGTGGTTTGGTGGTGGGTTTGATGGTTGTGAGTGAAAACCCTACTCGGAGTGTACACACCCAGGTACACACCCTATCTACCCAACCAGACAACCACATCCTCACCCACCCCATCCCGCTCAACCACCCAGACACCCCAACCAACCACCCACCCCATCCCACCCAACCAACCAACCAACCACCACCCCATCCTCCCCACCCAACCACACAACGAACAGGGTAGTGCACTTCCAGATACTCACTCTGCATGGGCACACCTGCTCTCTCAAAGGCGTACAACTTCGTGGCCTTCTGTTGGTGGGTGGGGGGGGGGGTTTGGTGGGAGGAGGGGTGGTTTGGTGGGGGGGGGTGGTTTTGGTGGGGGGGGGGGGGTGGTTTTGGTGGGGGGAGGGTGGTTTTGGTGGGGGGGGGGGGGGGGGGGGGTTGGTGGTGATGGTGGGGTTATTGTGGTGACAGTTGTATTGGTGGTGGTAATAGTCCCCTACCATCGCTACATCAACAACACCCTCTCCATACACCAAACCTAGAAACTTTCTTTCAAATTATTTCCCGCCAAATTATTCTCTTCTCTTCTGACTCAGCACTACCCCCCTCAAAGCAAGCACCTCCACCCCCCCCCCCCCCACGCCTAATTCCTCGTTTGAGACCCACCTTCGACTTGAACTTCTGTATGTTGAACTGCTGGGCCACCTTGCTGAACTCGTTGTAAACGTCAAGAAAAGTCACCTCTGCCTCCCTGCCCTCCACCACCCTCTGTGGGGGGGTGGGTGGGTGAGGGTTGAGTGAGTGGGGTGGTTTGAGTGGGTGGGGGTGGGTTGAATGGGTGGGGGGGGGGGAGGGGTTGGTTCAGAGGGTTTGAGAGGGTTCAAGTGGGTGGGTCAATTGGGGATTGGAAACGTGGAATGAGGATGAATTGTGGTAAATAGAATTTTTTTTCAACTTAGTCAGTGATAACCACAAAACTACTTAAAAACCACAACGACAACACATCAACAACACTACAAAACATCAACCACAACTAAAAGACAACACAACAAAAACATTACACAACAACAACCACAACTAAAAACAACACATCAAAACCACTCCACAACAACAACCACAACTAAAAGACAACACAACAAAAACACTACACAACACCAACAACCACAACTAAAAGACAACACAACAAAAACACTACACAACAACAACAACCACAACTAAAAGACAACATATCAACAACACTACACAACAGCAACCACAACTAAAAGACAACACAACAAAAACACTACACAACAACAACCACAACTAAAAGACAACACATCAACAACACTACAACAACAACAACAACAACAACTAAAAGACAACACAACCACAAAGACAACACAACAACAACCTTAGTCCTGGGAAGCAAGTAAACCTTTCTCCACACATTCCTCACCACAACACAACAACTAACATGCCTTGTTGTTGTTGTTGTTGTTGTTGTGTAGTGAGTAAACAAGTATTTACTAATATATCATTGTTTCTATTTAATATTTTTTAAATCAAATTATTTAATCAATCATTCAGGTATATATTATAAATATTATTTTATTCAAAAATATTAATTATTTTTATTCTTATTATTAACCCACTTCTTCACATCCTCCTTCCATGTCTTTCCAAAGAGAAAGACAGTACCTGTGGAGGTGATGATGATTATGATGATGTTAGTGATGAGGATGATGATGATGATTAATTGATAGAGGGTAATTTAATTCTATATAAAAAAATAAAGTTTAAAAAGAAAACAAAAAAAAACTAATAATAATGATAACCAGGCTGTTTGAAATGATCTTCATATGCATCCAGCCAGTAGAATTTGAAAGCATCACTATCATCAGCATCAACATCATTACCACCACCACCTTCTAGATCGACATCATTATCATCACCCTCCTCTATGGTTGGCAGCATGTCAAGAACACTGGCATTCATGACCTCATCATCATCATCATCATCAAAGTCTACATCATTACTTACCATGTGATCATCATCATCATCATCATCATCATTTCCATTATTATTTTTATTGTTATTCCCATTTTTAATAGAATCTTTATAGTTAATTGTACTTTTAGTTATATCTTTATGGGAATCATCGTCAACATCATCATCATCATCATTATCATGTTTACTCTCACCATTACCAATTTTAATTTCTCTGACGTCATGAATATTCAAATTTCTTCCTTTGGCCACGTCTTGAATCCCAGTACCTTTTCCACCACCACCCCCACCACTTCCACCACCATTACTATTACTTCTACTAACACCACCATTACTACTACTATTAACACCACCACCACTACCTTTAGAAACACTGTAACTATTATCAGATTTACCACTACTTAATTGAGTCTTATTACTGCTAATACTATGACTATTACTATTACCACCACCTTTTTTTAAATGATCATCATCATCATCCTCTCTCCTCCTCTTCTTCTTCATCATCGCTGTCTTCTTCACCCTCATAGGCGTGGGTAGAACAACATCATCATCATCATTATCACCCACATCATCATCAGCACCACCAAGCTCTTGCACCAGACTGTCCAGTAGATCATCACCATCAAGGTTGCCTGATTTCTTGATAATGATGATTATGATGATGGGGATAGTGATGATGATGATGATGATGGGGATAGTGATGATGATGATGATTACGATGAAGATGGTGATAGTAATGATTAATACGGTGGTGATGTTGATGGTGGTGATAATGATGATGATGGTAATGTTGATGATGACGATAATGATGGTGGTGGTAGTGGTGATGATGATGATTATTATTTATATTATAGAGATTATCCTCCAAACAAATGACGACTCACCTCAGTCATCTTGTTCTTGCTCTTGCTTCCCTTGTGACTGTTTGATACTGCTGCAAACAGTGCCTTGATGTTGTTGCTTTTGTTGTGGTTGTTGCTGTTGAGTGTTGCAGATTGTGGTTTGAAGTTAGACTTGCTTGTGGAGTGCTTTGGCTTTTTTGCCTTGCTCGGTTCTGGAGAGGTGTGGTTGTGATGATGATGATGATGATGATTTGAGTGAAAGTGATGGGAATGTATGAAGAAAGGCTATGATGATGCTAATGATGATGATGATGACGATGATAATGATGATGAATATGATGTGGAGACTTGTCTCATCAGCATAGAGATCATCATCAAAGATTTCCCTGCCATCCTCCACATAGCCAGTGCCATCTGTCAGGAAGCAGTAGTAGTAGTAGTAGTAGTAGTAGTAGTAGTAGTAGTAGTAGTAGTAGTAGTAGTAGTAGTAGTAGTAGTAGTAGTAGTAGTAGTAGTAGTAGTAATAGTAGTAGTAGTAGTAGTAGTAGTAGTAGAAGTAGTAGTATCAGTAGTGGCAGAGCAGCAGTACTCACACATCCTTTCACGTTTCCCCGCCCCCTCCTCCTCATCATGCCAAATGCTACTAACACCCCATGCCAACCATCGACGATCCAGTCGTCGTTCTGTCGATCCTGCACGATCTTCGAGTACTCCGTCTCATCCACTTCGTCATACACGTTCGACTCGTCTGCCTGAGAAGTGATGGGTGGAAGGTTTGGAGGATGGATGGGTAAATTGGATTGGAATACATTTTTTTAATTATTAAGTGGGAGTTTTAATAAATTTAAATGGATTAAAATAAATTTTTTAAAATTATTTTTATAAGTGAATTTATAAATTTTTCCCATCTGCTATTCTGGCAATCACCTGCGGCTGGTTCTTGCACCCGGTCTCCCTGGCCATCTTGAGTTTTTGTAGAGCACTCATCTTGCCCCCCTTGTCCACCTTCTCCCTCCTCCCCCTCCTCTGAGCCAACGAAGCGTCAGCTGGAGTGTCTGTGTGTGTGTGTATGTGTGTGTGTGTTTGTGTCTTACTATTTGTGTTTGACGTTTTAAAATATTTATGATATATATATATATTTTTATATTAGAATATAGGATCATTTTGTACCTTTGTCAGCATCCATCACAGTTGATTGAGAGCTTCAATTCGGTTTAAGGAAACAAATCTTGCTAATAACTTTGATAAGTGCGGGAAAGTAACTTGTTTACCTAGATAATTTAAAATTTAATTTAATTTAAAATTATATTTAGTGAATCAAATACAAAATAATATTAATATTTATTGATAAAATTGAAAATTTAACAAGTAAATGTAAATAATTTGATAACTAGATTTAATAATTTAAATGTGAAACTTTGATTTAAAGTATTGTTAAAAACTCTGATCACATATTTAATTCATTAAATAATTTTTTGTCCAATTGTATTATAACTTAAATTAACATTTAGTACATATAGTCACATCAGACATTAAATGGGTCGGCTTGTTATGAGCTTCTTTATAATTGATTAAAAGGACTTTATATAATTTTAAAATCTAAAAAAAATCTATAAAAATGTTCTGCAAATTTAGAAACTTATATATCTAAAAACGTCTTTTTCTATCTATAATTCCATTTCAAATTCAACACCAACTATATGTTTGGAACCATAAGCCTCTGGAAATTAAAATTTTACTAGTTAAAAATAAATAGTTTAAAATAAAGAAGCATGTCATTAACAAAAAGTCCCAGTTTATCTCCAAATAACTGCACAGATTCTAGCGAGGTTTTTCTATTCTCTCCTTTCAAGCTGAACTTTACTCTACTGTAAAATGATGAAATAATATCGTGTTTTTCTCACATTTAAGTTATTTATATAACTAAGTTTCACTTTTTTCATTAAAACCGTTTTGTTGAGATTTAGAATTAATGAATTGAGACATTATTGTAAATATTTGACTTTAAATTACTGATTTTTCATTCAAAAAGTGGGGAGTGAAGCCGGCTCCATTTTCAACAGACGCCTGCAGTCAAAGACTGCGAGACCAAATAAACTACTCCATCAAGATCACTAAAGAGGAAGCTACCAGTGGCAAAAGTAGGAATGTACTCATTTATTTTTAATTGATTAGTTAAGCGGTTCTTGGTTCTTTGCATAATTTTTTTTTGATTGATCAGTTAAGTAGTTTTTGTTTCTTCACATAATCATCTTCTTTGACTGCTCCATGCTAATCTTTATTACTTCAAAAATCATTGTTTTTTACTTATACACTTATATAATTTTGTAAATAATTTTTTTTATCCTATTAACAAGTAAACCTGTTAGAACCTATTACTGCTCTAATTTTTTCAATTTTGTTCTTCAATCTTTGATAATAGTTCTTGAAGCACTTGGTCCCATCCACAAGTGGTATTAAGGGCCTATATCAAGATAATTGTCATCATATCATAAGATCATCATCATTGCCATCCTCATATCATAAGATGATATAAGATGATATCTTCCACATTTACAAATTGGTCTGGTGTCAAAAGACAGGTCAAATGACGTCTCTTCATCTGATCAATTATAAAAACTTCAAGTTCTTATGGCGTCTATATCAATGTTGTTAATGATAAGGATGAAGCTACATCCACATCTTTATTAATTGTTCTTATCGTATTTTTATATGCCTTTTAACATCATAGTTACTAAAACTAGTTTCAGCAACCAACATCCATTTGCTTGTAGCCTTAATGCTATGAATCATATAATGATGGTTTAAAAAATTAAATAATAAAATATTCTTATTAACATTTTTGTTGCTTCTACTACTACTGCTACTGTATGAGCCACTTTTTTAAAATTTAGGTTTTTACTTTTAAATGCTTCTAAATGGAACGTATTAATAGATTTTCCATTTAGAAAATTTCTAAAATTTCATATCTAACTTGCCAGCTTTCGTTTTAAAAAATCTTTTTTTATCTCTTTTTCGGTGCTGGTGCGGCTTATACATGGGGGTTTAACATTTTTTAGTAGCAATAGTACTAATAATAATAATAATAATAATACTTTTTCCAGCACTGTGTGAACTTGTGGCTGCTTGAGTCTATTTGTAGTGCTATTGAGAATATTTTTCTCTAAATTATAAGAATGGGTGCTTGTGCAAACTTTGCTGCAAGTGGTAGTATTATTGTTATTATTACTATAGTAGTAGTAGTAGTAGTAGTAGTAGTAGTAGTAGTAGTAGTAGTAGTAGTAGTAGTAGTAGTAGTAGTAGTAGTAGTAGTAGTAGTAGTAGTAGTAGTAGTAGTAGTAGTAGTAGTAGTAGTAGTAGTAGTAGTAGTAGTAGTAGTAGTAGTAGTAGTAGTAGTAGTAGTAGTAGTAGTAGCAGCAGTAGTAGTAGTAGTAGTAGTAGTAGTAGTAGTAGTAGTAGTAGTAGTAGTAGTAGTAGTAGTAGTAGTAGTAGTTTTATTTTTGCAAGTAGTTTATTTATAAAACCTGAATTGAGAAAAACTTCAGTCGACATAACATTGAGCTTTATGAACCTGGTATTAGTGTTCAGCAACAAAATTGATTCTTCAAAAGGCTTTTCCCGTAAATGAATGAAATCAAGAATTTAATTTACATATTTTAAATCATTTCAGATTTGTTTTATTTCAAAAGCTACTCATTTTCAGTTTCTTAAATACCTTAACGGGTTCTTAAGCTACGCTACTTTTTTTACTTTCCAAAAATGCACTTCTTGATGAATTTTAAAATAATATTTTTAATAATTTTATTGCGTATCAAATTCTGCCCCTATTTTTCAGTGTAGGATACTCAATGAATATCTCATTCATGCTTCGACTTTTAAAGAGATTGTCGTAAAATCTTGAAAAAGACGTCGTCAGTCACCATTGATATTCATGATTTTTCAACATTAGCATTTTGTGTTTTAAACCCACATCTATCTGCATATAGACCGTACGCAATTCTGTTATTTCTCAAGAATTGTCACAATTAACAGCATTTTTATAATCAAATAACATTTTATTCATGTAAAAATAAAACATTTATTTCAACATGAATGTTTCATTTTTTATCTACATAATCAAATACTCGTTTTATCGATCAAAAAGTAAGTTTGCTTTTGGTTTCATCGTTTTTCCACATAGAACCGATAAGCAATAGTCCATTATTGTTTAGCGTTTGCCTCTTAGCTTTTAGGGGTCTTTTGGCACGCAATCCGGATTCCTCACTGCTATGCGGTGAGCTGGTGGGGTCATTTGCAAGTCATTTTTTTCACCTTTGCCACTGGGTCGACAGTTAACGGAGGGTGTGTCGACAAGGTTAATCCATGTGTCCGGCGCCGATGGAAGGAATCGAAGCCATGCTAGAGCGACAACGCCAGCTGTTTTAACCCTTAGGCCTACCCGTCGCCCTGTAGTCTATTGATGCGGTGATTAATATTGAAAAGTTAAAATGTCAAGATTGTTAAATAAAGTGATTGTGAGTAGTTTGTAAAGCTCAATCAGAATCATGAGATTTTTATCGAGGTCTTGATGATGATCTCGAGTTTTTTGACTCACGTTAGTTATCTACTCAATAAAGATATCATTTCGTTTCCATTTGATTTTAATAACTTTGTAAAATTAAATTTATAAGTAGGGCTGATGTCGTCATCGTCATCATTATAACTAAAAGTAAACCTCTGTCGAAAGAGCTTTCGCGTAGACTTGAAGAATATTTAAGTTTTCAAATCCAGATAGCTTAAGCTTTTAATTTTTTTACGAAAATTCATTTTTCCACTTTTGCTTCGTCTTTGTGAAAATGTGATCTGATCTGATTCGACTATTTATTTATTAACATATTCAACTAAGTTACCGTTTTTTTATTTATTCAACATATTCGACTCAGTTACCGTTGTTTTAAGGCCCAGTATTGCCTTGGCAAAGTCCAAGTGAGCCAATCTCGATGCAGAAGTTGTTGTTGTTTGCAGCTAAGCTGAACCCGCGTGAAAATGAGAACATTGGAACATATTGGAACGAATTCATTGTTCGGTTCAAAGGCTGCATATGCGCTGAAATGGACGTCTATTGGGAAGCACAGAATTGAATTCGACATTGTGTCCGTTGTGTCCACACAGAATCTGGTCTTGTTGATGCTCATGGTGACGATGATGATTTTTATTTAA